>OX940933.1:19889318-20345804 GCA_954870645.1 Agrotis clavis | reverse complement strand
TCAAGCATTTTTATGCGGATTTCTTGAGATTGAGATGTGGCTTTGTAATAAATTTATGATTTTTATAAATTTATATGGATCCTTTTTGGTGCATTTCATAATTTGAATCAGGAACTGTAAATCAAATTCGAGTAAAAGATGAAAATCAGCTGTCAATATTTTCCCTATAAAAAGCATACAACGCATTGAAGACATTATTAGTGCTACTGTTTCCCTACTACTGATTAAAAACCAACGTTATTATGGAGCGGCGACGTCATTTAAGCAGGGAAGAAATGCTCAGAGCCGTGGGAATGATAGAAGCTGGTTCCCGGCAACGTACTGTGGCTTTAGCTCTGAATACAAGTCAGAGTGTTATCAGTCGACTTTGGGACACGTTACCGAAGCACTGGTACCGTGGCTGAGCGCCATGGAGGACGGTATCGCTGCACCACACGGAGACAACACCGATACATTCAAATCTTAACTCGAAGAGCTCCAACAATAACCGCCATGATGTTAGCCGTGAGGCTTCATCACTCTTCAGGGAACTTAATTAGCGACCAAACAGTCAGAAACCGCTTGCATGAAGTGAACCTTCATTCCCGAAGACCGCTACGGGTACCACCTATAGCAATGCACAATCGTAGGATTCGATATCAATGGGCTCTTGAACACAGAAATTGGGCAGAAGAACAATGGCGTTTCGTGTGCTTTTCTGATGAGTCTCGTTTTGGTATGAGACCGGATACAAGACGTATACGACACTGGAGAACCCCTGGACGCCAACAGCGATTAAAATCCTGCCAGGAAGTCCATCCTTATAGTGGCGGAACCATCATGGTATGGGCGGGTATTTGGATCGGCGGAAGAACTGAGTTGATTTGGATCAGAGGCAACCTCAACGCTCAAATTTATGCTGAGACGATTGTATCAGACGTCATCGTTCCTCTACAAGTGCAAATCGGTCCCTTATTTCAGTTAATGCATGATAATGCACGACCGCACACCGCAAGAGTTGTAAGACAGACTCTCGCCGCAGCTAACATCAATGTCCTGCCCTGGCCTGCTCAGTCGCCAGACTTGAACCCGATTGAGCATGCATGGGATATGCTACAGAGAAGAGCTCTGCCGAATATGGAGGGTATCCAGTCGCAAGAAGACCTTTTTTTGTTGTTGCAACGAACATGGGCGGCCATTCCACAGCGTGATGTGGATGAACTCATTTTGAGTATGCCAAACCGATGTTCTTGTGTTGTTAGTGTTCGCGGTAGAAACACGGATTATTAATTGTTTAAGTTACCCAATAAAATTTTAAAGAAAACTGTTATTTCAGTCTTTTTTTCGAACTTTAATGTTAGTGGTTCAAATGTCAAAAATCCCTTTATTAGGAAAATGGCAAATTTTCTTTATGAATGCAAAGGTGACTTGGTTTATCGTTACTGTGACAAACGATAACACTTTATTTGATGAATCCTTAAAGAATATTTTAACTAATATCAACCAGGAGAAAAGTTATTGCAAAAATATATGTTGATCCCTAGACACTTTTGATGTGTGTAATATATAATAGGAGCTATTACTAATAGTAACTAAACATTAACAAAGTATTGCAAATGGAAATATTATTTTTTATACCATTTTTAAAATGATTAAAAAATATATCATTAATATTTTCATTTGCAATACTTTTTAGTGTTTTGAAAATCAAAATTTTATTCTTAAGTCCCAGGTGCGACATTTTGCGAAAGAGACATTCTGCGAAAGAGACATTCTGCGAAAGAGACATTTTACGAAAGAGACATTCTGCGAAAGAGACGTTTTACGACCAGGTGACATTTTGCTAAAGAGACGTTTTGCGCATGAGCCATCACACACACCCATTAAAATCCCCTCTTTAACACCCGTGGAGCTCTCGCGACATTTAGCCCGTGTACGACATACATTGCTGTCACAGAGCACAGAATTTCCGCTTGCTTCGTTTCGACAGAGCAGTATATTTATATTTATAAAATTCGTAGTTCCGAAATTACGTTGACAGCATTACTGTCTGTCAAAGTATAATATCGAGTGCTGCCAGTGAAGTGCCGCGTATATTGTAAAATACATTAAATTGATTATTGCACAGATAATTTGGGTCACGCTCTGTCTGCACGTCTGGCTGCCAGACTCAAAATTTTCATTTTGTGTAGATAAGTACGTTCTACATGGTTATTTTGACGCTTTGTCGTCAGCAGATTAAGTCTGCCATCTTGCTTTTCTAACAAATATTTCTCAACAGCGCATTCCTACTTAATTCAAAACACCAAAAAATTGTTTCAGTCACAGCCGTTTGTTTCTAAACGATATTTTGTGACATAGATCTAATAGATAGCAACCCTCGATGTCACAATTCTTCTTCATGGAAAGTACAATGCCGCCTCTAGCAGCCTTCGAGGTGTCTCCGTACTCCTTTACAGCCCGATTTGCGGAGAATCCCGTATTTATGGTTACCCAGTAATGGACGTCGCGATATACGCCTTCGCCGAAAATGAAAAGTGTTGGGAAGCCGATTTTTTGGGGCTTTGTAGTTCCGTGCTTGGGTGAAGAAAAAGTGAAATTGATGGGTGAAATTTTAGCTCTTGGAAATTTTGTGCTTCATTTCGTTGACTTATATTTATGTTGTTTATTATTAAGTGATCTTTAGAGAGTCATATTATTATGTTTGTACTTTTCAATGAATATCGCTTGAGGTTGTAAAATAACGGTATTACAAATGAGTACATAAGCAGAAAAGGCGATATTTAAAGATTCTGAGTTCTTCTTTTAAAGGTACCACTGAAAAATGTTCCTATTGGAATATGTACAAAACTTTTGTAAAGCAATAATCTACACTTCTACACTAATATTATAAAAAGAGGAAAAATTTGTTTGTTTGTAATGGATAAACTTCAAAAACTACTGTTCCGATTTTAAAAATTCTTTCACCATTAGAAAGCAACATTATCTGCGAGTATCATAGGTTATGTTTTAATACGCTCGGACGAAGTCGCGGGCAAAGTGCTAGTAAAAGATAAACTAATGCATGAAGCCACTACCACGAAACATCTAACTAGGTGGGTTGACGATATCGGAAAGGTCGCGAGCAACCGATGAATACAAGTGGCGGATTGAGGTTTTTGTTCAGCAGTGGACGGCTTCCGTGGACAATGCATGAAAAGGCAATGTATTACTGATCAATAGCCAATAGTCATTCATCAAGAAAATATAAGATTAATCAAGGAATGCCAAAAGGGAATTTGAGTCACACATGGTAGATGATTTTCCCATTTCTCCTTAGAATTACATCAAAATGCTTCATAAAAATGTTGCCAAATCATACCGACATAAAGTACAAAGTACAGTCCCAGCCAAACCGGTCACTTTACATAAAAATACGTGGTACAGTCGGATACAAAGTGAACTCGATGAATCACGCGTAACATCCACATATATTATTCTTTTGTGGGACAGAAATCTCTATTCTTGTATTCGAGATATGTTTTGTTAAGAACTGTAAACACTTGTGTACGTGAAGTCAGTTTTTTTTTTGTGATGGCTTCTTTTATGGAAAATTTTCTTTGGTACAACTAAAATATCTATTTGATTTATGCAGCCAAATCATCTACTTAACCATTTCTCAACAATTTTGAAGTCTATCTATCGCAATATTTTTTTATAATTACAATTAATTTGACATCATCCAGTTACTTTGTAAAACGATAACTCAATTTTTTTCGTAGGTTATTTATTACTTAGTTTAAAATGTTATTTAGTACTTAGTTTAAAATGTCGATTGAAGTAAAAAAGCATGCTAGCTGTAACCGAACCGACGCAGCATGATGATCAATAATGAACTATTCTTTTACTACGTAATTAAGAGACGGGCAATGGCCTGAATGTTATTTCCGTGCAGCGAACAGTATTGTCTGACTACTAAATCATTTACAAGCAATGTGTCTATCTCCAATTTTGCTCACACTGTTAAAAGCTCTGTTTAAATTTTACGATTGGGTTTATTAAAAAGGTGTTCTTTTTAGGCAATTTTAATACCTGTCTCTTATCAAATCTCACATGATGTTTTTGGTTATGATCAAAATTATAGGTACTTTTTTTTTTTTTTTTTTTTAGCGTGGTAAAATCATCAAATGAGTCCTCCGGCCCCGGGCAGGGCGGGAGGGACTGTCAGACTTTTACTGACTAAAATCCACGGTGTCCTTCATAGCCTGTTTCGTTCCGGGGTTACGGTAAGGAAATAATCCCGCGACCCCGGCAGGCTTTGGCCCTCTGAGAGGGGGGGCCCCGTCATTATGCTGACGCTCTTTGAGGCGCGCGTGGGACACAACGCGCCGTCGACCCGGGCATGGTCCTTGGTCGGGCAGCGAGTTGCCCTTTACTCGCTGCCCGCATGCCCGCGCCTACGGTGGCCGGAGATCGTCTGCTGACGTCTGACGCCGCGGGCGCCTACCACTGCGGTTGGGGCGGAGGGAGGACGCTGTCCTCTCTCGCTCGCGGCCCGCCTCCTCCTTCACGAGCATTACTGCCTCGCAGAAGGAGCTGACCGCTTCCCACTCCGTCTCGCCCCGCAGCATGGCCGCAACCAATGCCGGGCGCGAGAGGTCTCCGCCTATCGCCGCCGTGAGGACACGTCGGTGCACCGCCCAAGCTGGGCAGTCTTGCACCGTATGCTCTACTGTGTCCTCCGGGCGATCTTCGCAGTGGTGGCACCCGGGCGTTTCCTCCGTTCCCATCAGGCACAGGTACCTCCCGAAACTTCCGTGTCCGGTGAGGACCTGCGTCATCCGATAGGTCAGGACGCCGTGACGTCTCTCCAGCCACTCCTCAAAGAGGGGTCTTACCGCCGCAATAGCGGCGTGCCCGGCCTTCGGTCGCGACAGTCGTCCCCTCCATACTGCTCTGAGATCGCGCCGGAGCTCCTCCCGCCGCGCCTCGACTTCACGGGGCAGCGGGGTCACGCCCCGGCGCTGCGCCTCCACGCGCCACTCATAGACGCGCTGGAGGGCAGTCGCCTCCAGATCCCAGGGCAGTAATCCGGCAAGGAGGTTGGCCGATTCGCCGGCAATCGTGCGGTATCCCCGGATCATCCGGATAGCCATGACCCCTCTGGCATTGCGACCAACTTTAGTGGTCGCGTCCGGATGCTCAGGGCCCACACAGGGGCCCCGTAGAGGGCCATGGACCGCACGACGCCGGCGTACAGCCTACGGCAGGAGGCGTTTGGCCCGCCGAGATTGGGCAGCAGTCGCCTGAGGGCGGCCGCCGCCGCGGTTCAGCCTGGGGGCCAAACTCAGGAAATGCTCCCTGAAGTTCCACCGGCTGTCGAGGACGAGTCCCCAGGTACTTCATCGTCCTCTTGACGCCGATGGCGAACTCCTCCTACCGTTATGTGGGACTCTGACCGCGGCGCATTCAGACGGCCATGAAAACCAGGGACCGAAAACCTTTATAAATTACGGTACCGGTATTGAAGAATTTCGGTTATTTTTCAGATTTAGGTAACCGCTATCTGGGTAACCAGACCGAAGAAAAATGTAACCTCTATTCAGGTTACCGTTTTAATACCGGTTTCCTAAAGATGACCTTGATTACGAGAAAAAACCTTTAATGAGGTTACCGTTTTAATACCGGTTACCTAAAAATCGCTCCTCGCACCGAATAATAACGTAATGTGATATAACGATACTTTGCGTTTTATTGCATATTCATCATGTAGGTACTCTCTTACACTTTGTCAATTTTTTTCGCATTTTTAACCGACTTCAAAAAGAAGGAGGTTATCAATTCGACGGTATGTTTTTTTTTTTTTTTTGTGTTTGTTACGCGATTACTCCGCCAATTGTGGACCGATTTTCAAAATTCTTTTTTTGTTCGTAAGGAGATACTTCAGGAGTGGTCCCATTGTCACCATGTCAGGATCTGATGATTGGATCCTGGAGAAATCGAGGGCAACCCTCAAATTTTATAGGCCTACACATCGTTTTTCGCAAATTTTATGAAGTAATTTAAGTATTTGCATATGGTAATCATCATCTCATGTAGCTGAGCTGATGATGGAAGGTACAACTCCTCTAGTAAGGACTTGGCATCGTCTGATTTAGTAAATTATGTTTGTGTTCGCTTATCTCCAGAACTACAAGTCCGATTTAAGTAATTATATAATTATATATTAATTAGTATTTTTGTTGTACTAGGTATTGTTCAACTTAGGGAATACTGCAAGTTTCATCAAAATCGGTTCTGTAGTTTTTGAGATAGGGAATTCTGAATGTAAGAGATTTTAACGATGCACTCGTATTTGACAAGAATTGTGGTTGAATATTTAAACTAAAAAGAGTAAAATAAAAACTTTTTGAAAAAAAAATGTAACCGCCTTCAAAACAACCACAAAAAAGGGTAAAATAACCTTCAGAACTTTTCTTTCGGAAGTCGGTAGCAAAAAGACAATTAAATTAATCAAAAAAAGTCACCGACTTCCGAAAGAAAAGTTTTGAAGGTTATTTTACCCTTTTTTGTGGTTGTTTTGAAGGCGGTTACATTTTTTTTCAAAAAGTTTTTCCTATGAGTACATTACAAATTTGTATTTTTATAATAACCATAGCCCTAATATTCCGTTACAGATTTATTGTACTTATTTACGTGAATAATATCGCTTCAAGTGATTACGGATAGCACTGATAATAAGAATTTCAATATGTTACGATAACGATATTATTCGAGTAAGAACAGCAAAATCGTTTTAATTATAGTAAAGTTTTTCCCACGTTTTTATAAACTCACTTTTCTTGTTTGTTTATTTCTTTGTTTGTCGTTCCAGTTGGACTTTTGCAACTCAATTTTTTAGCAATACTACTCCTGTAGAGATTTTATTTCAAAAAACACATTAATATGGCAATGCTGGTTACTATTTATTAATGTATTTAAAAAAAAATAGCATATACTTTTGCAATAGTTAACCTAGGTGATCTACACTCAATCTACGATTGCTGTATTATCTATTAACGCGAGAATAAAGAAAGGGATATAATAATATCGAGTATGTGGCATAGATATGTGGTGCGCCGCCGTCGTCGTGAATTCGGTCGGCGCGCCGCCGCCGAAAGAAACGCGCGGCGCGCCGCCGCGACGAGTCGCAACTTGCTTTCTCGCTCGCACGCGCGCCCTGATGGCATTCGGCGTTTGTTCGCTCTAGAGCTACACTGACTACGTAGCTTATGCCACACACGTTAGTGCCTTTTTACACGTTCCGGTTGCCGGGTTAGCCGACGGCGCAGTGTATGGCACGTGTGAACAGGGACTTACAGTATACTTGCGGTAATCCAGACTTGCGCAAGTATACTGAAACGTGTGTGGGAAGATACTTGCACCTAAGGGACGACACAACGACGTCAAGTCAATCGAATTGCATCATTATTTCTTAGTGGCAAGGTTGGTTTTCAGTTGTGGTTGGAATCGATCAAATCGCGTCACATCACGCCATGGTTAAAGTCCCTAACATGGTCAGTGACCTATGTTTGTGCAAGTCTCGATTTGTACAAGTATACTGGTACGTGTGTAGTCGGCTCTACACATTCAAGTGTATAAATTACCGGCCAAACCCGATTTCAGGATAAACTAGTCTGACCTAGGCAAAACTAGTTCTTCCTTCACAAGAGAAATCGACGGAGCCCCGCTTAGCAGGGCTCCTACTTCTAAGCATCGTCAACTTTGTCTTAGTCATTCGTGACCCTAGACTAGGGTCAACGGGCTCGCCGTAAGATCCCTCTTTGAGGAGTGGCTGGATAAGTCCCACGGCGTCCTCACCTACCGCTTAACGCAGGTCCTCACCGGACAGTGGACACGGATGCTTCGGGAGGTACCTGTGTCGGATAAGGAGGGATGAAACGTCTGGGTGTCACCACTGCGAGGGCTGCCCGGAGGACACGGTGGAGCATATAATGCAGGACTGCCCCGCTTGGGCAGAGCACCGCCGTGTCCTGACGCAGGCGATAGGCGACGACCTCGACATTGATCGCCGCCATTCTGCGGGGTGAGACAGAGTGGGAAGCAATCGCCTCATTCTGCGAAGCAGTCATGCTCGCGAAGGAAAAGCGAGACTCGCGAGGGAGAACCCTCGCGCACGGCGCCGTGATAGACGCCCACGGCGTCGGACGTCGCAGGACGACCTCCGGCTACCGTAGGCGCGGGCATGCGGGTGGCGAGTAATGGGAGACTCGCTGTCCTACCATGGACCATGTCCGGGTCGACGGCTCGTTGTGCTCCACGCGCGTCTCAAAGAGCGTCAGCACAATGACGGGGCCTCCCATTTAGAGGGCCAAAGCCAGCCGGGGTCGTGGGACACACTTATACCGCGACTCCGGTACACAAAGGGCTTCTGAAGGACACCGTGGATTTTAGTCAGTACAAGTCTGACAGTCCCTCCCGCCCTGCCCTGGATAGGAGGACTCATTTGATGATTTTACCACGATAAAAAAAAACTAGGGTCAAGAGCAAACCCATTTCACATAAAAAAATAGATAGTGCTTTGATTAAAAACTCTGTCTCGCATCTTAAAATATTGTTTTTAGTAAACATAATCGCTAAATATAGAAGACTAAAATTGTAATTAACAAATACGTTTCTTTATAAAACTTTTTTGGTACCTAACAACAACATGATTTTCTTCATTTTTCTTCTTAAGAAATCTTTCCCTAATAAAAAAAACTAAGACACACGGCCGGACGCGACGCGCCGCCGCCGCCGCCGTGAAAATATACAGGCCACGCCGCCGCCGTGGAATTGGCCATCGGCGCTCATATCTAGTATGTGTGGCATACCACCCCCAACGGACATTGGCCCTGGTAACACACAACATTCGCACACTGAGGACCGATGAGAAGATTATCGAGCTGGAGGAAGAATTGAGCAAAATGCAATGAAATCCGAAGAGAGGGTCAGGATACGATAGTTCTAGATTCCGGCAACATGCTCTTCTACCGGGAAGGAGACCTAAATCCCAGGGTGGTGTTGGATTTCCCGTCCGCGGGTCTCTCATCAACAACGTTATGAAAGTCGACAGTGTGTCGAGTAGGGTAGCATACCTTATACTCAGAATTATCAACTGGTATTCGTTAAAGGTCATACAGGTCATAGGCACCGACCTCGATGATGAAGTAGAGGCATTGGATGAGGAGATATCCGAGGCCATACATACCTCCGAAACATACTTCACCGTTGTTATGGGGGACTTCAACGCGAAGGGCGCACGGAATAGCGATAAGTTGAGAGTGGGGCCATTTGGGTATGGGCAGCGAGGGGCCAGCGACTGGTCGACTTCATGGAAAAGGAAGAACTTCATTTAATGAACTCCTACTTCCAGAAGCGGCCATCCAGGAGGTAGACGTGGATGAGCCCCGATGGTACTATCAGAAATGAGATCGACTTCATCATGACGACCAAGAAGCGAATATTCAGTGATGTCTCTGTGCTCCCCAAGGTAAAAACCGGTAGCGATCACCGAATCGTCAGAGGCACATTGAATATTAATGTGAAGCTTGAAAGGTCTCGTCTCGTAAAGTCTACGCTCCGAAATAGTCCTGCCCACATCCAGAACCCCGAAGACTTTCAACTGGAACTGCACAATCGCTTCCAGTGCCTAACCGAATGCGAAACTGTGGACGAGATTAACAGTGGGTTGGTGGAAACTGTTCAAGCTGTGGGATTCAAATTCTTTAAGACCCCTCACCGCAATAAGTCTCAAAAGCTCTCGAACGGAACCAACAAGTTGATGCAAGACCGGACCGAGATGAGGCTGCAATCTTCAGCTGAAATGTTGGAATATGGCAAACTCAATAGACGAATCTCTTAATCAATGCGGCGTGATCTGCGTGCCTATAGGGTGGCATGGATCAAAGAGGTGATCAAGCGGAACCAGGGCTCAAAAGTCTTATCTCTATTAGGCAAAGTCAAATGACGAAGCTGAAGATTAATGACGGCAGCATCATTTCGACGAAACCTGAGATCCTAAGAGAGCTTGAGAGGTTTTACGGACAGTTATACACATCAACACCCAGTGTCGGTACAGCTCGAGACGCAAGAGCTAAATTGACACTGCACTGAGGATATCCCGGACATCAGCCTGTATGAGATTAGAATGGCTCTTAAACAGCTCTAGAATAACAAGGCGCTGGGTGAGGACCGAATCACAACTGAACTTCTGAGAGCGGGTGGAAACCCGGTACTTTTAGTTCTCCAGAAGTTATTTAATTCCGTCGTATTCGAAGGTACTACACCAGAAGTATGCCACGGGAGTGTGGTTGCTTTCAAAAAGGGTGACAACACCTTGTTGAAGAACTACAGGCCAATCTCATTTCTGAGCCATGTATACAAGCTGATCTCAAGAGTCATTACGAACCGTCTCGAAAGCAGGTTTGATGACTTCCAGCCTCCCGAGAAAGACGGGTTTCGAAAAGGTTTTAGTACCATAGACCACATACACCGTCAGATTATACAGAAGACAGAGGAGTATAATCGGCCATTATATTTAGCGTTTGTGAACTATGGAAAAGCCTTCGATTTAATCGAAACCTGGGCAGTATTGCACGTTCTCCAACGATGTCATATCGACTATAGGTGTATCGAAGTGTTGAGGTGTTTGTATAGAAACGCCACCATGTTTTTCCGACTTCAGGAAGAGAGCAATTGCAGAAAGGAGTGAGACAGGGAGACGTTATTTCTCCGAAACTGTTCAAGACCGCGTTGAACGGACTCGGCATCAACAGCAATGGCGAATACATCAGTCACCTTCGTTTTACCGATGATTATAGTCATCATGGCAGAATCGTTGGAGCACCTCAATGCTATGCTCAGCGACCTCAGTATCGTCTTCCAACGGGTCGGCCTTAAAATGAACGAAAATCATGTCGAACGTCCATGTGGCACCCGTACCGGTTGTTGTTGGGAATGATATACTCTCGAAGTTGTAGACCATTATACTTACCTTGGACAGATTCTTCAGTTAGGTAGGTCCAACTTCGTTCTCGAAGTTGAACCTACCTAACGGACCTCTTTCTAGAGGTCGAAGAAGAATCCAACTCGGATGGGCAGCGTTTGGGAAGCTACGTGATATCTTCTCATCGAGAATGCCACAGTGTCTCAAGACAAGGATGTTTAACCAGTGTGTGTTGCCAGTGATTACGTAGGGGTCTGAAACGTGGTCTTGCACTGCTGGCCTTTTAGAGGCTCGGAGTTTCTTTGCGGGATAAAAATCCGGAACATGGATATTCGGCGAAGAACCAGAGTCACCCACGTAGCTCATACAATTTACAAGTTGATGTGGAAATGGGCAGGCCACATCGCTCATTGAACTGACGATCGATGGAGAACAAAAGTTCTCGAGTGGCGATCACGGACCGGAAGACGCAGCGTAGGCAGGCCTCCCACTAGGTAGGCCAACGACATCGTGAGGGTCGCGGGCAACCGATGGATGCAAGTAGCGAATTGTCGTTTGGCGTGGCGGTCTAAGGGGGAGGCCTATGTTCAACAGTGGACGTCTTTCGGCTGATGATGATGATGATGAGTGTTCTTTTATCAGAAAGCCATAGTTTTATTGAAAGTTATATTTCTAATAATGGATATTACTTAACAGGCAATTGAAGAATAAAATAGTACTCAAACAATAATTTAAATTATAATATATATTATATAGGCGAAAATCGCAGTTACAATCTATTACCGTTTATGTTTGGATGTCATTGTTTAACGAATAACATTGTAATATAGGTACTATTATTGTGCACGCTGTCTTTTTGTTTTTACGCGAATAATATCGTTATGTTTTGTTGCGAAATAATGTTTTTCTAACGTATCCAGTAAAATATATTTTCTTTAATAACTTGGTCCTAATAAAATAAAAATGTAAAACTTTTATTTAGAATGATTCTATAAAAAAATAACTTTCATTTGATGATATATAAATCATTCTCTTAGGTTGGATAATTTTTACAATAAAAGCAAAAAAACACTGTTTTATTTTTCCTGTAAAATTTGAATTTATCGATTACGATATTATTCGGTGGGGGGTGCAAAATTACCTTGATAACGAGAAAGAAACAGAATATCGCAATGCCAATTTGGCATTAGAAAATAGTAAAGATTACCAAGAAAGTCTGTACCAGTGCTGTACGCGGGTGCGCCATACTACCTCATACTACCTCAAATGGCTTAGCAGAATCCTGTGATACGTCGAAAATACTGCAGCATTAATTTTGAAATAAATATATGGTAAAGTTGAGGATTAATGTTAGGTCTTATGTTTGGCGACCTCACCTTTAATAAAAAAAAACTAAATTGAAATCGCTTCATTCGTTCGGGCTCTATGGTGCCACAGACAGACAGACAGACAGACACGTCAAACTTATAACACCCCTCTTTTTCCGTCGGGGATTAAAAACAACATGTTGGCCACAATGACGATGACGACGGCATAATTATAGAGTAATACTGAGTTATACATACATTTATTATCATACTGAATGAAAGACGCGTTGCGCGTGCCGCGTGCTGTGCCAGCCAAGGCCGTGATTGGTCGGCGTTCGCCTAAGTTCGTGTGTCGGCCCGACTCTTTGTCACACACACAGGCGATGCGCGCCCTTTGACTATTGCCGACGGCACGTGTAAGATAGGGGTAATTTTTATTTCGGTAACCGGTATTAATACTGGTTAAGTATTCACTTTAATAATAAAGGTAACCTTTAAAATTACCTGTAAAAGAAAAAAAGGTTGTTACCGAAAAAATACCCGTATTGTTGATACCGGTTTCGGTCCCTGAGAAAACACATGGCCTCTGACTTGTGCAGCGCCACTTCGAGTCCCAACTGCCGGATCCTATCGACGACTGTCGCAACCGCTTCCGTCGCCACGTCGGCCGCCGCCTGGTGCGACTCTCCCTGTGCCAGGACGAGCGTGTCGTCAGCGTAACATATTACGCTGACGCCGTCAGGGAGGTCGCTGCGCAGCACCCAGTCGTATCCGATGTTCCACAGGGGCGGTCCCAGGACCGAACCCTGTGGAACACCGCACGACATCTCTCGCCGGTTCCACTCTCCCCGGTGACCGGGGTAGATGACGGCTCTGTCCGTCAGGTAGTCCTCGACTATGCGGCGGAGGTAGGTCGGCACCCGGTGATACCGGAGTGCCTCCCTGATGCAACTCCAGGGCAGGGTGTTGAAGGCATTGGTGATGTCCAAAGACACCGCCAAGACGACCCTGCCCCGGGCCACTGCATCCCCCGTCGTGAGGGCTCTCGTGCGCATGATGGCGTCCACCGTCGAGCGCCCCCTGCGGAAGCCAAACTGGCTCTCCGACAGGTTCGGACCCACATGGTTCAGGTGCCCGACGAGGCGGTCTGCAATTACTCTCTCAAAGAGCTTGCCCACCTCGTCGAGCAGCACTATGGGCCGGAATGCGGACGGAGAGTCCGCAGGGCGCCCGGGCTTCTGGATGAGGACCAGTTTCCCCGTCTTCCAGCGAAGCGGGAACCGGCCCCTCTCCAGGCACGCGCTTAAGAGCCCCCCTAGTCGAGGCCCGAGAGTCCCGAAGGCCAGGACCCAGGCTTTCCCTGGCAGGCCATCGGGTCCTGGGGCGGTATTTTTGGCCTTGAGCCGTTGTACCGCCAAATTATAGGTACTTAAACGAAAATCAAATAAAATGTTTTATTTTTTCCAAGAAGACAGTTTACTAATCTAGACGTGCACGTATCTCATGAATAATACTGAAAAAGTAAAAATTATACTAAGGAAAATATTCATTTCTTTGTTTAGTAGCCTAGTTTGTGTCCCACTGCTGTGCGAGGCAAAAGGGGAGGCCTTTGCCTCTCCTTTTACTTTTCAAACCTCTCTATTATAAAATATTCATTAAAAAAAAAATGAAGAAAGACAACATAAAAATAAATACAAGACAACATAAAAATGTCAGAACAATCTAAACGCTTCTTTACATTAGATAAAAAGAGATTTCAAACGCTTTTTTTCAAAAGAAAATGGTAGATGTTAGAGAAAAGTTGGCAAGAAAAAATGTAAGTGGATATAAATCCACAACACGTTAGGTGTATGTAATAAATACTGAATCTAGACCGAGATTAGGTACCTGGACATATTCTAGTGTTCCTAAGATGATGTATATTTTGGGCTCAGTGGGGCTGCAAATTGTTTTGCTACCCTTTTTATCGGACACTTTTATGTCTTTTCGTGTTATTGTCGTGAATTTGCTAAGGGTAGGTTTGATTATTAGGATAAGTAAAGGTTTTTTCTTTTTCTATAAACAAAACTAGTCATGTTTGCGTCAGACTCTTACAGGACAGGTTTTAGGAAATTCATTTTTGGTTTGATGTCATGAATGTTTTATTTTTTATCATGTATCGTAGCTATAGTAATACATAATCTTTGATGTAAGTGTCTGACTCTCACGATTCAAAAGATTCAGGTTTACGACTCAGGGAGAAACCCAGGTCGGTCAGGCAACGAAACATTTTAGGAATTCAACGCCCTAAACTTCGGTCAACTATTTTTTCTAAGTATAAGACTCTTATCATGACGGCAACAAACGCGATATTGTGGATGGTAGCCCAGTGGTACCGGCACCGACTTACGAGTTGTAGATCGTGTGTTCGAACCCAACCTGGCGCATTACTTTGTGTAATTTATTTCATCACTATTACACCACTGCTCTCAAAACAGTGAAGGAAAACATCGTGAGGGAACCGATATTCTAGAACCAAAAATCGCTGACATGTGACATCTACCAACCCGCACTGGGCCTGCGTGATGGATTATGGCTCATTTACTCTCACAGAGAGGAGGCCTGTGTCCCATTAGTGGAAACATTATAGGCAGGGAGGCATAGTATGAGCTAGCTGTCATCTGCATAGCCTTTAATCTTTATCGGTATTTTCCATAGAGCTACTCCCTATCTGACCTCCATAACCCAGTAGCTGATCAATATTATCTTGAAGTTAGGAGCATGAAAGTTTGACATGCTCCTGACTAACAGTACCCTTAAGCTATTGTCAAACAGACAGGCGTGAAGAACGCGAAGCGAGGCGTTTTTGTTTGTAATTTATGCAATTGTTTGAATCCCGTCACATAGAAAAGCGAAAGCGATCCGATAGTCTATGTGACGGGCTTCAAACAATTGCATACATTACAAACAAAAACGCCTCGCTTCGCGTTCGTCACGCCTGTCTGTTTGACAATAGCTTGAGCACGAGTTTTCACTCTTTTATTTTACAGCGTCTTTCCAGTATTTACAGCGTTTCTTGTATGAAAAAATGGAACAGCGCCTCTGGTGTGCGAAGAAGGAACTAATTTTTTTCCTTGAAAATTGACAATTTGAAATTGTCAAAGTTCCAGTTTACTTTACGTCTCAATTACTGAAAACTGGTGGTAAGGGTACTGTACTGTCAAAGCTTTACAAAAGAGCCGGGACCAATGGCGTAATAACGTACTATCTGAGACACACAGGAGACTAGCGGGCATCAGCTAGTAATACATCTTAATAAAAATAATTATGATTAAACAGTTGACTGTGTCTCACCGCACACACCCTTTGCCGCCATTTTATCAAATTAGGTTGTTTTTGCATGTGATTTATATTTATCTCTTGAATATTTTGTCCCGCGGGGCCATTACATACAGATTCACGTGTTAAGGGCGACGCGACGGCACGGTACGAGTACAACATGTTTATTTATGACGTCATAACTACAAAGCACTTACAACGAAAACTCTATAGGTTTTGTGAGTTTGTAGGAAGTTATATCTGGAACTACTAAATCGATTTTGAAATTGAAATTCTTTCACAAGTAGAAAGCTATATTGTTTTTGATACACAAGCTACATACATTTTACTTGAAGTAGAACGTGTGTCAAGCTACTTTAGCAATATAAAAATCATTGTATTCATTTTTTTACCAATCAAACTCCATTTTACAAATTTAACCGTAATTCATAGTATCATACTGATAAAGTGGGCTTAAGAGACCCCCAGATCGTATTTTCCTAATTTGAATATAGTTAACAGAAAATCCTTGGGATCCTTCAGTTTCTCCTCAAAGCTGGCTTGAAAAGGCCCTAACAGATGGCCTGACATGACCAGGCCCCGATTAAGTAATCAATCATTTAAACAAGAAGTTTGTCAAACAATGTAATTCAATAAAGCTCAGGGGAATTTTCAAAGAATTCAGCAATTTATTTTAAACCTTATCGCTAATCTTGAAAGGGTTTAAAATTATACTATGCCATCCGATTAGAACGAAAACGTCAATGACCTCTATCTGTTGACTATCACATGGTAATTATGTTTAGTATCAATATTTGCACCGTGCACGACTTTAGCGCTACTTACCTAGCGTTCGCAACTTTGACGGCTCTGATCGTTCTAATTGAAATCAGATACTTAGAAATCACTTGGTTTTTGATGCCATGGTGATCCATCAGCATTGAACAAAATTAAATAAATATAGGCAAAATATTTTCCATAAAAACTCTCTCTACTTTTTGCCACCGTGTTCGCTGCAATCGATTCTGATACCCCTAGTATTTCGCACCCAGCGAATATAAATTTTCAATAACATTAATTTCGTCATTGTTACTTTTATAATAATTATTAAGAATATTGTTAACTGAAGACAGTGCAAATGCTAAAAAACCGCACATTACGTGACAATATGGCGGCGTCGTAGTTTCATTCTTATCACAGTACCTACATGTTTCTCCATCTATAAGTTTTGTGCAAATATCAAATAGAAGTAGAGCCTCTTTTTATCCGACTTTAACCTCTCGAGCCCCGGGAAAAAATTTTTGCCACCAAAACCTATACGATTTTAAGACTTATTTTTCCAAAAATACAGTTTAAAATTGGTCGGGGTTTGGTGGCACAAAAGAATGCATTTTGTATATCTTAACGGAAGGGACTCTCATTTGAACGAAGTAACTTAGAGGCACTGGACACGTCCTAAAACCATCCTTCCTGGTACTACAAATGTCCACCATAACGACTACTGTCCACCCTAACTGTTTTGTTTATCGTTGTTACTATCGCATTAGAGATTAGGACAGCCCTTAACTGAAGTTTAAGGTTCATAACAGATGTCAACGTTTAACTATGAAGATACTTAAAGGTTTGTTAAACTAAAATGTACCATAGTGGAACCGTTTAGTTTAAGTGTGTCGGAAATTAAGGTTTAGGTTGTACTCAACAACATCGTACAGTTGTGACGACTAATTAGGACGCTTTTTAGGGTTCCGTACTTCTAAAAAAAGGAACCATAGGGATCAGGTTTTTGTCCGCCTGGCCGTCTTTCAAGACCCTTATAAATAAGTTTTTCTTTTTTATCCGTCTTTTTGAAAAAAACCTTCGAAATGACTCGACCGATTTTAACACTACTTTTACAGCTTAATATTATTACATAGGCAAAGTGTATTTTAGAAATTTACATAGAATTAAGCGCCTTTACTGCATTTTTAATGAAATGTAATCTCAATGGGTCGATTTGACTACGACATTTTTTCCCATGGTATTCTCGCCCACACATTCACCTCCGTGTAAACCACCTGAGTGTGAACGCGGACCAGAGGCGAGTTTCCCCTTAACGGCGTATGGCAAAGCGAAAGCATCGTTTGATGAGTCGGAAAAGTTGCCACGCACCGCCACCAGTAGGCGCCAGTATCGCGAAATTAACGCAATCCAAAGTTTTATGTATTTCATTTCGTCAACTTCGACATTTCATAAATTAGTGTTCCCTTTACGCAAAATACATGTATTACTCTAGTAGAAATATTTTGATATAAAGATATTGAAACATTTACTAAAACAAAATGATAGAAATACTTATTGATGTGGATAAATATTTTGTAAATATTTTCATCATTCACAGTCTTAAATTTATTTTATAACACTTGGACACAGATTTTGACGTCCCGAGATAACGAAAAAAACTACTATTTGGTAGAAAATTAATAAAATTGGCACACTTTGCGAAAGTGACAATTCCCAATTATCTAAAGCCCCAAACACATGCGCGCACGGGCAAAGGCATGTGAGCATAATGACGTCGCTCCCCCTTAGAGGGCCTACCAGGGTCCCGGGACTAACGAATACCGTGACCCCAGAACGTAAAGGTCTATTGAAAGACATCGTAGATTTTAGTATATACCCGCCCTGCCCTGGGTAGAACGACTCATTTGATTATTTTACCACACTAAAAAAAGCCCCAAACACACGCTTCTTTTATTAACGTTCGTTCAGAAAGCTAGTTGCGTGTGATGCATTTTGTTATAATGACAGACACTAGCGCCGCGTAAAAGGGACGTAATAGTTTTTACTCGTATATTATGAGGTACAGGTACACAGATTATTGTAGTACAACAATTTTATCGTCTGTAACTTCTTTATAATTGAATCTTCATTCTATAATATCCTATCAATTTTTTTTGGGACAAGGTCTTAATATCACTTTTCTGATAAATGAAACCTTTGAGAGATATCTATCGGCTCCATAAGAATGAGCCCAGTGCTAATCATTTTTTTTTGCCTCCAAAGCAATTACTAGTGCGAGAGCAACTTGTACCGAACACGCGGTGAGACAGCAATGACCACAAATTTTTCATCGCAGTCGCAGCATTATACTATAGGCGATATTTAACAGGGTGGTGGGTGCTATGCCTTATATGTAGTTGACATGTAATTTTGAAGTATTCAAAATTTTGACAATACCAGTTTTCATTTAATTTATTTTAATCCTGTTTCTTCGAAATTGTTATAAATCTGTGACGAAACTAAATAAATAATAATAAGAGTGAAGTGTTTCTTATCCTATATCGCAGTTTGATACGATTAGAAGTTGTTTTCAGTTACATATTGTCTCAAATTGTTGACTGCAAATCAGTGCATTTATCATTAGTTCATGTGAAATGGTATTTGGATGCATAAAGATTAGATGGAAGGAGGATGGACACAGAGGAACCATCCGACAACAATAGTACGATATCACGATAGCATTGATATAATTATCACTGTGAGTAATTTATTATATTGATAGGAACAATTCGTAATGTATAGTATCATACGTATTCTAATCATTTCCCTTGTTTGCTCTGTAGGGGTCGTCAGGAATTTCCTGCGATGATATTCAGTATGTTTAGTTTATTTTAATACTTCATTTATTAATGAAAATAAAGTGTTATTGAAAAATGAAAGTTTACGTGACTTATTTACAGTCATGTCCGTTTAATCACGTCCCATTGAACACATCGAAACATAGTTTTGAATAATCTATAAGCCTACGTATCATTCGTTTTTATTTTCTCGATCTTTTTATACATTTCCAATTTTATTATTACGAAAATCTGACAGCCGCGATCTGAAAAAAAGTGTCACAGGTCTAGCCTGTAAGAGCCACGCTGGCTGACTGATGTGTCAAGGAACGAAAGTGATGACACTACTTTTAAAAGGCAAAAGATGAGAGGACGATAGTGAATGTGTGCTCAGAATAAAATGGCGTATGTGCCCAAACATATTGACGCCTTTTTATGAATTAAAATTGTTATTAATTGAAAAACTGTCTTTACAGAATGTAGATACTAGTATTTTCTACAATTTAAAACAACATCCTTTCAATAACTCATAGTAGTTATTCCATAAAGTCCAAAAAATAAAAAACATAGACTGAACTTTGCATTTTTTTTGTATCGAGAAAATTTAATTGAATCGTGTTTTCAACTTTGTGAGAATTTAGATCATATAGTTAATAACTGTATTCCAAGTTGTAAGATCTGTAGTCCAGTCATGTACGACAGAAAGTAAAATATAAAAACCGTATAAGTACTGACTTAGCCCCTTAAGCCCTACTGGACGCCGAGGAAGCCGCGGACATAAAGCTGTTTCTCTATAAAATCTTAAAGACTTAAACACTTTAAAGTCACAGTTCGTTGCACTACGTATCTGTAGGTACAACAAAATTGCAGTTTAAAATCTGTCGGTAATGCTGACACATCGTATTGGCACTTACCGCTGCGACTTTTGTTCACGATTTTCCAAGATCGAATTTCGAGAGACATAACGTCGAGTTTCGAAACTTCGATGAACCTTTCTGAGACAGAATAGAATTTTGACAATGACTCGTTCTTTTGCAACAGACAAAATTAAGTGGACTCGTATTATGATTTGCTAATGCCTCAACATTTCTACTTTCTGGTTCATGTATTATATTTTAATCACAGTGGTGAATGTTAGAGCTGCATTTTTGGGGTAAGAACTATCTCATCAGGTAGCTGTTGGCCCCGGAACGTTAAAGGCTATTAGAGGCTCACCGTGGATTTTGTCAGTACAAATCTGACAGTCTCTCCCGTTCCACCCTGGACTCATTTGATGAAAAAAGAACACTCGTGTTTCTCATACAACCAAAAACATTTTCATTTTAGTAACCCAATGGAATATCGTGTCGTGACGCGCCGAACTATATGTATTTTCCAGTGCGTAACGGCACGCCACGATATACAGTCAAGTATATTGCCGGCTTAACACTGATGCACAAAATAATAAATGTAAGTATCAGTAAACATGTATATAGATTACCTACCCGCATTTACAGCGTTTTCAGTCTTTTATCAGCCGGATGCTGAGGAGCCGTCCTTCGCGTGATCCCGGCTATTTTGAGCTCATCTCACAGCAAATGCACTACTGTAACGATACCCGCTCTTCTTGACCTCGTTTAGATCTTAAAGAGGAAAGTGCAGACTGTTTTAAAATGTAGTTTTATTTTTTATTTTAGTTGCTTGCTGTCTTATCTTGATAGTTTTTAAGTATGGTTTGTTGACCGTTTGTGGGATAATTTTCATCAGAAATAATGATCTTTTTTTTTTTTTTAGGTGGTAAAATCATCAAATGAGTCCTCCCGCCCTGGGTGGGACGGAAGGGACTGTCAGACTCTTACTGACTAAAATCCACCCGTGTTCCTTCGGATGCCCTTTACGTTCTGGGGCCACGGTATCCTGGGTTAAGAAAAAACCCGCGACCCCAGCAGGCATTTGGCGCGAAACACGACGCGCCACCGAACCGGGCTTGGTCCTTGGTCGGACGGCGAGCTACCCATTACTCACCGTCCGCAAGCCCGCTCCGCCGCTGTGCCCTCTGCTGATCAGAGGGGCACGCGTTGGAGCGTCCACACGACAGGCTATTCGCATACGGGCAAAGAGGAGAATATGTTTCTTATCGTCGCGAGCAAAGCTAATGATGACTATTCTGCCAATTAGCTTTTTACAGTTAAGATTTTTCCAGAAAAATAAATTGGCTTGGAACGGGACTCGAACCTGCGTCTTTCTGAATCAGTACTTACGCTTAACCAACGAAGCTATCGCAGCCCCACATGCAGGCCTCATCTTTCATTTCATTTAAGTATTTCGGTGAAGATGCGCCACCTATTGAATAAGTGTCAAACTACTAGTATTTTCCGAAAAAAAACTTTATGATTCGCGACACAGGCTTAGGCATAGGTTATTATGTACGAATATGACTTTATATTTACGAATAAATTATAGTTGTCCATTAGATAATTATATTAGAGTTGTTAATAAACAAAAACAAAACCTTGATCTGCCTGAATCAAATCCAATATTTATGAGTTTGCTAACATTAGTAAGAGAGAGCACCTTAAGCCATAGACAAAAGTTTAATGAACTAGGTCTGCTTAGTATTTATCATACCTTTTAAAAATACAATCCAATTATTTACCCTGTTTAAAAGGGTTCAGTTCGTGACCAAAATACAAACGAATTCGATCAAACACAATAATATGTCTACCACTTCAAACCGTCTAGCCTATAACACGTGAAAATTGAAACTACAAACACCTCGAAATTAGGAGCAATACTTCAATAACACTCCAAATAATCTATCTACTCTATGCCCTTTGAAATTCTATTAAGTATTGAATACCTTTGAACTTCAATTCAAACACGCTGCGCATTATTTTCCCTACATAGTGTAAAACAGAGGCGCAAGCACATGTGCATGGTGGAGATGCAAAATAAATACTTCGATTTTTAGGTTCCGTAGTCAACAAGGAACCCTTATAGTTTCGCCATGTCCGTCCGTCCGTCCGTCCGTCTGTCCGCAGTTTAGCTCTGAGACGCACAGTACTAGAGAGCTGTAATTTGGTGTAAGTAATACGGATTTGTTGCGCCGAAAAAGTGGTAAAATATAATCTCGTAAAATATTTTTTTTAGGGTACCTCCTGTACACGTAAAGTGGGGATGTTTTTTTTTTCTCGCGTACCCTTTAGTGTGGGGTATCATTAAATAGGTCTTTAAAAAATATTGATAGTAAAAAATATTAACAATTTTTTGATAAAAAGATTCGTTTGTGAAATATTAAGCTTTAAAGTGCTAATTTTTGCTCGACTCGACTCTCCCCCCTCTACCAACTAAACGGTTATGTTTGGGG
The DNA here is from genome assembly GCA_954870645.1 of Agrotis clavis. NCBI lineage: Eukaryota > Metazoa > Arthropoda > Insecta > Lepidoptera > Noctuidae > Agrotis > Agrotis clavis. The sequence goes on along the minus strand of OX940933.1, from coordinate 20,323,313 downwards.
GTGTGAAAAAATTCACAGTAGTAGTATATAAGGTGCTTTATTATTATCTGCCACGGCTGCAATGGGAGATAGTATTGCGTTTATAGATTACAATAGTAAAGATAATTAATTGATTATTTGTCATTTTTTTTTTCATACAAAAAAAAATACGTATAATAAAAATACAAATCTAGTCAGCTGATTTCAGTTTTCATTCTCAGAACAGATAGAAAGAGATAGCAGTTGTTTTCATTGACGAAGCGACACATCGCGCGTATTTTGTGAACCACGTTATGCAGAGCCAATGTTAATTTAACTTGTTTACTGTCTCAAATTGAATTGACTGTTCCGGGGTACGAAATTTCTTCACTATTGTAATCTATAAACACAATACTACCCCCCATTAAAGCCCTGGCAGATATTAATAAAGCACCTTATATATAACGAAGTTTAAAAGAAAATTATCATGACTAAGTAGGCTTTACAAGTTTACGAGTAATAGTCGACCAACTTATAAAATGTACTTGGATAACATATTTTCCTAAACAAAATGTATCGGAGAACATGTTCTTCAACTGCAAATGTAAGTTTGTCAACTTTATTTTTACAGCTATAATAGGTATGTTTTTGCGGTATGTTTTTTGGGGATAGGTAGGTTCTTATTGTCAACTATTTTTAACTAACTTCAAAAAAAGGAGGAGGTTCTAAATTTGCCGTCATCTTTTTTTTATGTATTTTCCCCGATTTCTCAAAGACGCCTGGACCGATTTTAAAAAATTCTTATTTTTAAAATTAAATTCAGCGAATCAGTTTAGTTCGCATAAGTATTTTGATGAGCAACTACGGAACCCTACACTTGGCCGGTTTTTTTATATTGAAATTTCTCGTGACCCTTTAACCGTCTTACCACAAAAAAGAACAACATCTGTTGAACACTTTGTCTAAAAAACTGTCAACGTCAAAACGGCATTTCACCTTGATGTGTCTTGATGGTCGTTTTGAAGTTTTTTTAATTTATTTAAAGATATAGGTTCAAGTTTGACCACTATGGCCCAGCGCACACCGGTGGAGGCGCAGCGGAGCTAATTTCCTTGATGCGAGCGCGGCGAGGCGCGGCGCGGCGCGGCGCATCTACTCCGAGCGCGGCGCGGCGCGGCGCAGCTACTCCATAGAACATACATGTTTGCACTAAGTTAATTAACTTTCCTTCATCGTCCAAGATCTCGCTCAACACACGACCGAACTAGTTAAAACTCTCGAGGCATTTGACCGAGCCAGCCGCGCGCGGAGCAGAGGGGCGCGCTCAAGCGCATGCTCTTATTGTGGTAGCTTGGAGGCGCTCCGAACGCCGCATGCGATTTATTCATTTGCGACCGTATGCTAAGGCAGTTAAGGTTTATATTAAATTGTTGTCTTCAAATGCGCTCCGCCGCGCCTGCACCGGTGTGCGCTGGGCCTATCTCGCCTGATGGCAAGCGAAGATGTGGTCGACGATGAAGCACGCTTGCCTTGAAGTAACCTGTTCACTCTTGACTTGAAGACCACAAGGTTATAGCTGTCGGGAAATACAGATGCTGACAGGGAATTCCATTCCTTAGCTGTGCGTACAATAAAGGTATTGGCAAAACATTCGTCGTTGGCAGACAAGCGTTCAACAGACTGATGTTTATCTTTTTGTGGTAGGACACAAAATATTTACCATTTACCTATTATAAAAATGTGCATACATAAACGAGAGATATCTACTAAATTATTTTGCATTTCTCCAAACAATTAAACCATAAATGCTTTAGTTGATTTCGACCACGATAACAATAAAAACATCAATGAATTTTGGTATATTAATATGATGGATATTTCATGCAATAACATTTATTTTCTTTACTATGCCGATTATGCTTTTTTCATATTGATATTATTGTTTATTTATCAACATGCATGTGTGTAGAAAATTGTGCATAATAGATACAGACAAGTCGCTCTCAAAGTTGTCGAATAGTGTTTTCGATTCGAAAATCGGCGTATTTACATAACGTTTACAACGCGTTTGTGTAGTGCCTCGGTTGTCAAGTGTGTGTCAAATGTCTGCGTGTGGTTGGCGTAATAGTTGCCAGTGGTTTTAGTAAATTACTATCTAATGATGCCTCTGTCTTCTCGGAGATAGGAGTGGTAGAGTGAAAGGATTTAGGGTGTGTGCATATGAGCGGTGAGGTGTGAAGGATATTTGGATATTTTTCTACTGCGTTTAAAGTATAAATTATGACGTAAGTACCTAAAACTTGTACAAACTTAGTTATTTGTAAGTAACATGTACAAACTTCCCACGTACTCAAAATTGCGATTGTTTCTAAATCATTTCAATTAGTCCATCAAAAAGTGCACTGTGAAACGTCGAATATGTATTAAAATTAAAAGAAATGGGAGGACTCATTTCATGATTTTACCACGATAAAAAAAAGTCCTTCAATTGGAGAAGTCAATGGACGATTTTAAAACCCAAAAAAAAAATCTTAATAGGTACTTCTTAGATAGCTTACTGACTGTTTTCTCGTACCATTCTCCTTACATTCCGATCAATCGACAGAGTAAAAAACCTTCGAGCGACACCCGGAAACCAATAACATTTTTTTTCCGGATGCAATAAAACCATTATTGGGTAATGGATCCGCTGAAATTCGGTTTTCCGGAAGTGAACTGTTCCGATATGTACTTTTTATTTTATTAGGTTACTTTGACATTCATAAATCGTTCGGTTCCTGGCACTGGTTTCCATTGTTTAAAAATCGTGGTATTTCTTCAATGGTTGAATACTGTTCAATGGTTGACTGGCCTGTTGGTCTAGTGGTTAGTGACCCTGACTGCTATGCCGGAGGTCGTGGGTTCGATTCCCACCCAGGACAAATGTTTGTGTGATGAGCACGATCATTTGTTCTGTGTCTGGGTGTAATTATTTATCTATAATATGTATGTATTTAGAAATATATAAGTATGTTTATCAGTTGTCTAGTACCCATAACACAAGCTCTGCTTAGCTTGGGACTAGATGGCGTTGTGTGATAGTTGTGAAATATTAATTATTTATTATTATTTATTTATTTATTTACTGTGGATTTGAGCTAAACCTTTTCCTGGTACGTAAAAATGGCTAATCTCTACTAAATGCGAAAAATTTTAGGAATGGATGAATTGGCGTTCTGACTCTTTCAGACAAAAAAAATCTCAACGGATTTGGATGAAACTGGATGCCGAGACAGGTTATAGTTTAAAAAAAAAAACATAGGATACATTTTGTCCCAGTACTACTTCACCATGAGATAATTTTTGACATAAATGCGGGCGAAGCCGCTGGCTACGCCTAGTGTTTTAATATTGTAGGGGAAACAGTGGTGGCCCATAGTGGCAACAATCTCAACTTACTTGTCGTAGGTCGTGAATTCGAAACCAATCTTATACTTTGTGTAATGTATTTTATCATCACTTTCACAAAAATCCAAGACAAGTTTGCACTAGGCCATGTGTAGGTATTGGGTTATGATACATTTTTCTTTACAAAGAAGGGTTCAAGTCCCAGTGGGAACTTTTAAAATCGATTATATCAATTATATCATATTATCACAAGATAAGCTAATAAAACAACAGATAAAATAAATGAGACATTTCATCTTCATCATAAACGATAAATAATACAAGTATAATATAATATCAATATCTCATATGTTAGGTACATATGAGATATAAATCACAATTCTAAACTGAGTACGGACTCTTAAACAAACCCTCCCCAATCAGGACCAGCAAGACCCTTTCTCGGATACCTTTTGTAAGCCTTAGAGCAATATTTGTCATACACATTCATTAAAGGAATTAAAAGGGGGAGGGCAAAACCATTCTTCACTTTAAAAACCCCCCTAGGTCATCATACTCTCAAGACAAGACAAAATGGTACTTTATATCGATGACTAAGCTACAAATGACGAGGGTCAACGATATACCAGAATTTGTATCGTTACGCTCGTGTACCCGCGGCCTTATCTCTTTAGAAATTCACCTTAGTGACGCGTCATATTTGAAATGTGACGTCATTTTGGGTGACGCCTTTGTTGTGTACCCACCTTATATAGATTAGAGGGGGTATTGTCTTTGGAAAGTGGAGGACGTGTTTGTTTTTGAGAATGTGACTGGCTGGTTTAAAATTGTTCTTTTTTTAAACGGTTTTGTTTAGCTCAACCCCTTATAATTCTTTGTTCGAAATCTTTTGAATGCTTTTTCAACTTAACGAAATGATTGTTAAGATTTGCATACACATGAGTTTCCCGTGGCTTAACAACATGAGACAGAAGTCAAAATATGTAGACATTATTATAGATTATTTATTGTTAAAACAAAGATTTTAATGCTACCAAATAAACGGAAAACGTGAAAGTACAAACGCTAAACATACAAAAGAAACATATAATTTAGAACACGTTTGATATACCTTTTCCAATCAATTATGTATCCTATAATTACGTCGGTCTTTCCAAATTGCCCCGGAAAGAAGTCAGCTGCTATACTATCTTAATTTTCAAACAACTACTTGACATTTTCAGTAAAATCGAGATTATTTGTATACCAAAGAAAACGTTCTTAAGCCACTTTTTTCATATTATTTAAGGCTGACAAAGGCTCTTTAATTAATAAGATCTTTGAACCATACGATCTTTTAAGCCGTTATTAGAATAAGTTCAACGAAAAGATGTAAGAAAATAATAAGTTTATCTTAATTAATAATCCTTTTCATGGCCGCTGAACCCAAGTGTAAACGTTAATACATACAATTTTGGATCTTATGTGGAAGATTTCACAGCATTTATTAAAATAGATTACTCGTATGTTTCACTTTCTCTTTTTTCTTTCACTTATTAGAAGAAACCATAGATTAGAATTCTCTCTATTTAAAGTGTGAGAGAGACGAACACTTCGATCGCGTTGTCCTTTACTGTCATTCTCTATGTCTTTCAAGATGGAGAATAAATAGATATGGGAATAATCCGTATTAAATAGGTAGGTATATAGGGTGTTCCATTAATAATATTAATAGGTGGGAATAAAATACTCTCCGCCTTACCACAAAAAGATAATCATCTGGTGAACGCTTGTCTAAAAAAGTGTAACTGCAAAATTACCCTTACATCAATGTGAAATGTTGTTTTGACGTTGACAGATTTTTTAAACAAATGTTCAACAGATATTTAACTTTCTTGTGGCAACACGGTCTATTTTTTAAACTCAACGTTTTTGGAAAGACGAGAAGAGAGTAAAATAGCATGTTAAAAATCGCATGGGAAGAGACTGGACACCACGACACAGGGTACCCTAGTGTGGAGTCCAGGGAATATGTAAATATCTAGCTATTAAGGATTACTGTTCTTTGGCTACTAGCTTTTTAAATATTGTACCAAGTTATGTGAACTGAATAAAAAATCTTTAATCTTTAGAAGTCTCCAAGACATGCAAAAATGCTCGGGGTCAAAGCTGCAGCTGCAACAAGGCAGTATAACGAGATTTTACGTTTTTCTAACTTAAGTATTAACTTATACGGGAACTTTGATGTTAATTTGATGGATTTTTGTTCATCGTTCTTGCACTAGAGGCGATTTTTATTTTCTATACATTTACGTCATAATAACTACGTTGTACGGCCAAATACGTAAATTTCATGGTAGGGCTCTATCATGATTGAATACAATAATAAACTTACTTGTTCTGTATAACCGTCAACCCGTATTTATCCTATATGATACACCTTCAGGTCAAAACAAACTCCGAAAATAATCCCTACCTTTGTAAATATCCCTTATCTAAATCATGTCGAAAATAACATATTTATTATTTATTTAACAGTATTGCGACACAAAATAAAGATTTACAAAGGAATCCTCCTGAGCAAATACGTTGACGAAATCAAAGGCTTCTCGTGGGATGTTTAGCGAAACAAAACGAATGAATAATACATCTTCGACTGTCCATGTAATATGTATTTATTTTTGATTCAGTTTACTTAAATAATGTTTACTGTGATCAAGTTAGGGATTCTGGAAAATTATCCTGATTTTAATCAAATATATTTGGATCAATGCTTATTCATCATCATCAGCCTATAATGTTCCCACTACTGGGACACAGGTCTCCTCTCTGTGAGAGTGAGTGGGCCATAATCCACCACGCGGGCCCAGTGCGTGTTGGTAGATGTCACATGTCTTCGAGTTTTTGGTTCTAGGACATGCCGGTTTCCTCACGATGTTTTCCTTCACCGTTTTGAGAGCAGTGGTGATGAAATAAATTACACAAAGTAATGCGCCTGGCGGGGTTCGAACTTCGAACCCACGACCTACAATTTGTAAGTCGGGACCAATACCACTAGGCCACCACTGCTCAATGGTTATTGCTTGTAAGACTGTAAGTATTAATTTAATAGTAAAACTCGCGGAGCAATCTTTATGCATACGTACATTTGTGGTATTGATACATTTTAAATTCTCGTTTCGCAGATTTATCGATTTTGTCTCCGTCACTCCTACCTAGACTTAAGTCAAAGAGCAAACGAAACTATTAGTAACAAAAAATATTCAGCCTTATTTGCAAAACATTAACAAAGCTTTCATGGGCTGAAAGTACTCGTACATATGGTTATAAACAACTTTTACTACGAAACTCGGCCTGTCAAAACAACAAATAAAAGATGTTTCATACAAAATGGAATAATTTTTCCGTTGACAATGTACGTACTATATCTTTTTTAGTGCAGAACGTGTACGCCGAACGACGTTTCTTCCAAACTTTCAAGTCCATATTTTACGAAATGACTGAATTTTAATGAAACTACACAAACATTACCACACGGGTCTAAAGTAATCAAAACATTTTCAAAAATATTGTTACAGCCAAATTAGTGCGATTTTAAACTTCTTTGTTTATTTGAAAACTACAGAAACACAGATTACCAATAAATAAACAAGACATTTTGAAAAACTTTTTCTAAAAAAAATGTGACCGCCTTCAAAAACAACCACAAAAAAGGGTAAAATAACCTACAAAACTTTTCTTTCGGAAGTCGGTGACTTTTTTTATTAATTTCATTGTCTCTTTTGTCATCGACTTCCGAAAGAAAAGTTTTGTAGGTTATTTTACCCTTTTTGTGGTTGTTTTTGAAGGCGGTCACATTTTTTTTAGAAAAAGTTTTTATTTTACTCTTTTTAGTTTAAATATTCAACCAAAATTCTTGTCAAATACATCATTTTCTTACATGTGCACTAGAATTTTGTAATCCGTAGCACCGGTAATAACATCGTTAACATCTCTTTAATTCATTCCCTATCTCAAAAACTACTGAACCGATTTTGATGAAATTTGCAGTATTCCCTAAGTTGAACGATACCTAGTACAACAAAAAAAGAATTACTTAAATCGGACTTGTAGTTCCGGAGATATGCGAACACAAACATAGTTTTCTTACTTGAGGAGTTGTACCTTCCATCATCAGCTCAGGTACATGAGATGATGATTTCCATACGCAAATACTTGAATTACTTCATAAGATTTGCGAAAAACTATGTGTCAGCCAATAAAATTTGAGGGTTGCCCTCGATTTCTCCAAGATCCAATCATTAGATCCTGAAATGGTGACAATGGGACCACACGGGAAGCACCAGCTTTCGAATAAAAAAAGAATCATGAAAATCGGTTCACCCAGTCGCAAGTTATGAGGTAACAAACATAAAAAAAAAAAAAAAAATACAGTCGAATTGATAACCTCCTCCTTTTTTTGAAGTCGGTTAAAAATGATCTCTGGGAACTTTTTAGACCTATGTAATGAAGAACATAATTATATTTAAACGGTCGCTTTAGTTAAGACCCAGGGTAATTTATGGGGTGTATAAAACCCCGATTTTATATTAGGAATCAAAAATTTCTCACTTACCGAACCAAAACATTTTACGTGCTTTTCAAGTCATATTTGTAGCAACATTTTTCTTTCTCCTAATTTCAACCCCATGAGCAGATCACCGTATGCAGACATTGATAAATGGGGTATGCAGGGCGGGGCTTATACGCCATTTTGAATTTTCTGCTTGCCTCTAGATAAGGGGTAGGGTCGGAGAACGTGACGGTCAGCAATATTTTTAGTACGCAAGGTGCACGCTGTTGACCGTTGTCATAACCTTATTAGGTGGACCATACCTCCTTCGGATCTGAGGCTTTACCCTCACATCCCAAACACATGAAGGAAACGATATGAAAACAAAGTATCTACTCGTTTTACAAATTACAATTTACAGACGGCACAGTTGGCGCCAAGTTACAAATATGCACACTAGCGGTGGATGATGCAGTGGTTAAGGGATCAACTGCTTCGTTCGGGTACGATAAGCTAATGGAACAAATAATTGTATGACTTATGGTAGTTCTACCGGATCTAAATTCGAAGTTTACGAGCTTATACACACCACGTCACACGTGCCGATCGTCCACGCCGGTGCAGCGCGTTTCTAAAACGTTTAAAAAACGTGGTGTGCATAGGCTCTAACTCAGCGATTCCCAACCTTTTTCAGCCACGGACCCCTAGGAAATCAAGCACAGTTTTCACGGACCCCCTAAATAAAATAATTATTTATTTGTAATCTCAAATCAGATTCGACTTGTAATCTGTTTCTGTAATTTGTTTTTGTATATACGCATGCACTTATTTCACTCACATCATTCATTCAGTCTCGCTCACCGCACACTGGCGCACGTTTGCCGTGCTAACTAAGCGCAGCGATTACGAGACAATAATTAGCATTTATGTATGCATCCAGAGATGGCACCGCGGACCCCCATACATATACTCGCGGACCCCCAGGGGTCCGCGGACCACAGGTTGGGAAACACTGCTCTAACTGGTTCTAAAGGTAAAAAATCTCCGTCGACAGAAAAATCAGTCTCCGTATTCAGTACATCCAGCGCTCTTACCAACGAAACACCCTGGTCTTGCCTACAAGCGTCCAATTTCCCATATGGTACTCGTCAGTGCTTTCCTTTGTTTGTATAGTTTCCCTCGCCTACGTTCACCCGCTCGCTCGCACGCTAGTTGTGTGGCCTACGCTTAAATATCAATCGATGATTGTATCCGTTCCCAAACTAAACAAACTTTCCCAATTCTAAGAAAGTATTAATTATTCAAAGCTCAATTTAAATAAAACCCTCAATTTTCTTCCATTATTTACCAAGTCCCAATATTTCGACAGCCTCGATCCTAGTCTGGAGGATTACAATTTTTCTTCTCAAGGGAGATAATTATTTGTGGATCAATTTTGTAAATTAATTTATCTTATATTGGCAATATTTTGATAATTTTGCAGGCTTATTTTCGATTTTGTACTGTTTATTATTTTAAAAAGTCTCTTTTATAAAACTGTGAATACATAAATATGTAAGAAATAATACACTCTATCACTCCGACCTCCTCTTTGTAAAAGGCCCCACAAAGCCCCCTTGGGCTGAAACTTCTCGAGTACCGCACAAGTTTCAGCACCTTCTTATCACTTCGTCACTGCAGAAGCACTAATATATTTGGTCTTATTGAAGATACTCCGTAATGTTTAATAGATTTCAATAAAATATTGCATGCGTCCCGAATGTCAAACATATTTTATGTAAATTAATAATCAATAAAGAATAATATAATATTCCAATGTTGGTGTAGTAGTTGAAATACTCAGCAATAGATGGCGCGTAACGTCATCATGAGACGTTAGAAATGGATTGAAAAATTTGACACAGTAGTAGTAGGCATGAACCTCGGTGGCTCGTTTGGAAAGAGCGTCGGATGTACTGAATCCGGAGTTTGCAAGTTCAAATCCTGCTCGCGGTTCGAATTTTTCTTTCGGTGAGAACATCTTTGATTTTCAATTACTTCGTACCCTAAAACAAAATTTGAAAATCCATATAAGTCTAGTAAGTTTATCGATTGCCACTTATCTAGAGGAGTTGTTCTTATCTAGAAACCTAGTATATGATAGAAGTTAACAAACTAGTAATCTAATAATTTTCCTTCATTCCCCAATAAACATGGAAATGATATCCAAAAGTTATGACATCTTATTACTGAACAAACTCTAACTAGAAATAATACGGCTATAATTATATTTAGATAGACACTAATATTCTATAGTTCTCATAGATGATGCGAAACTTTGTTCGTCTGTCTGTCATGAGCTCATGTATATTATAATAATAATAATATTCTTTATTTCGGACAACAATGATCCATAGTGTTAGTAAACAATATTATAACTTATTACTAATGTTAGTAAATTGACTACTACGATAAAAATAAAAAATAATAAATGGAACGAAATAAATAGTTTGATGAAAAGGACATCCCCACTGATTATCCTGTTCACCAAACTTTCAATAATCGGAGAGTCAATACTCTCTGCCACAGCCTCTAAAATGCTGTTGCCACTCGCCCGCAACCTTGACAGCAGCGATGCGGTTTTCTTGCGAATGACGGCGTGGAAGCCGTCAGTTCGATTTATTGCAAACATATTCGACGCGCTGCACCATCGTGGCAGTCCCAACAGCATCCTAAAAATGTTATTATATAGAACGCGATATATTGTGACTGAGTTTGAAATTGTATTTTAAACAGAGCACCTTGACCTTTTAAAAAATCATCAAACGATTCCTCCCTTCCTGGGTGGAGCGTAAGAGTCTGTCAGACTCGTAATACGAAGGCTGTCCGACCAGTCGACTGTTTTTTTTTACGTGACAGTTTATATAATTACTGGATTCCGACATTCAACTCCATCAGTCCGACATACCTCAGTTTCTCAAGACGAAAGTCTTCAACCAATGTGAGTTACCAGTGATGAGTTACGGTACCGAAACGTAGTCTTTCACTATCGGCCTCATCTCAAAGCTCAAAGTCGCTCAACGAGCTATGGAGAGGGCTATGCTCGGTGTTTCTCTACGTGATCGAATCCAAAATGAGGAGATCCGTAGACGAACTAAAGTCACCGATATAGCCCACCGGATTAGCAAGCTGAGGTGGCAATGGGCAGGCCATATTGCTCGCAGAGCAGATGGCCGATGGGGTCGAAAAGTACTAGAGTGGAGACCACGGACTAGCAAGCGCAGCGTAGGACGTCCACCAGCAAGGTGGACAGACGACCTTATAAAGGCCGCTGGAAGACGCTGGATGCAGGTCGCTTCCAACCGGTATGTGTGGAGATCAAAAGGGGAGGCCTATGTTCAGCAGTGGACGTCCTATGGCTGAGATGATGATGATGACATCCAACTCCATCAGTACCCATACCATGAGTTGTCATTACGATACATACTCGATCATCGATATCGACCGCGTTTGGCTCTCTCATTGGCCCGCTCCAAGGTTGTATGTACTCTCAACCAATGAGAGCGCCAAACGCAGTCGATGCGTATGATCGAGTATCGTAATGACAACTTATGGTAGAGACTCTGTATTCATAACACGAGGAAATGCAACTGCCAATATATCAAGAAATATTTTTTCTTTATTCTTAACTTTCGCATACAACATATTTTTTCAATATTACAGCAATATTTCATCAGATCAGTTTATTCGTGTTCGGACTGCCGAGTGAAGACGCGGGACAAACTAGTCGTGAATAAATCTTAGTATTGTATAATACCGATGAGCTTGCATACGCTGATATGTTGGGGTAGGTTGAAAACATACGGATTCAGAATAGGGACGGACAGGAATTGATTAATTTGATTTTGAATTTGGTTGATTTTTGGGTCGATATGCCTGATGACTCGTGACGGCACGTCTAACACGTGCCGTCACGAGTCAAGAATCGTGTTTGGTTAGTAAAGAAGTCCAAATTCATGACGATGCAGATGCCTATCCGAAACAAAACACTCGTGTCCTCTCATTTAAACCCCCCGTATATTTCCATTAGTCACCACTTCACAGAGACAAACATTGGCATACGTACAAATTATAACTGTCTTGAAGCCATGCCAATGTTTGTCAGCAAGCGTGTATTGTCATACTGATGAGTATTTATGTACAAACAGGATTGTGCTAAAACTGTGATATTTGCAGTGCAATGTTTGGGAAGTTGGTGCAAACATTTGGTTGGGGGAAATTCTCCTTCTTCTTTCCTTTTTTTACGTTGCCTCACACTAGAAATTTCATTACCAATATCATATACGCATGACTGAGTACCGACATTAATTTTTATAAGCGCAAAATTATTGTACATTTATACAGATATTTCTAGCTAAAAATCAACAAAAACTTACGCCAAATCCAAACTTGTTTATCTTAAAATAAACATACGGTTCGTACTCAATATATTACCCACAAGAGTGCCTCTTACGGACCCCTATTATCATGTGTACTCGTGCTTCAATATGGACCATATAAATCAATGGATCTTGATAAATTATACATCTACTTGAACCGGACTAGACCGTAAGTGATCTGAAATCCACGAAGGATAGGGGTCTGTTTTATTCTATCTATCGAACGTTAAGGCCTATTTTTATTGATTTTCGTTTTATAAAAGCCTTTTCTAGACCATTTCTTGGTTCTTTCAGCGGGTCTAAAACGGCAATATTACGAAAAGTGATTCAGTTGGTGAAATAGGCGTCATTGACAATTCTTCTAAAAATCGTAAAATGGTTATAAGCAGAATTGCTTGTCATATCGGAACTTAGACTTATAGCATTAGCATAATATGTTGTTTTCAATGTGATCGTTTTGTGACGACTTAATAAAGAACCCAACCAATGAATGAATTACTTGACGTTACAGACCATTTCACCATATTCCTTCAGTAGCCCTGTGCGTTCCAGGGTCTCGTGAACCCGACCGTCCTGTAACCCCGTCAGTTTGTTGACAGCTGCTTGAGGCACATACTGATCATCAGTTGGAGCACGAGACCCGAAGGGTCACTTCACATCGAGACTCCAGACGATGCGAGATGTGACGCGAAAATACTAGAAATGTGTATCTTTTCGTGTATTAGATAAAGTTGCATTCTTGTGCGGACAGCGTCGCGTTTCGGTGTGTATAGGACCTTAAATCCCCGTGCTTCACCCAGATAGAAAAACTAGGAGAAACACGAGTCCGATGCCATATATTATTATATCTAACAAATACTGATAAAACCTCAAATTAATACGTAAAACTTTCTTTTATCGTAAGTATATATCAATGTAAGGCAAGGAGGTCTAATCTCTAAGCACGAAAGCCTTTCGGCCTTAGTGACAAACGTTTTTACAACGAGCCCGAACTAAGAATGAATAATTAATATTACGATTTGACAGATATCTTCTAAGATTCCGCGCCAATAGTCATGGCCTGCAGAAATCAGTGGTAAGTACTTCATTTTCTTTAATGCAATTTGATGTTAAGAGTAAAGCTATTGTCAAACAGACAGGGCGAAGCGAATGCGATCCGAATCCTGTCATATAAAAAAGCGAAAGCGGTCCGATAGTCTATGTGACAGGCTTCAAACAATTCCATACATTACAAACAAAAACGCTTCGGCACGCTTTTCAGTTTGACAAAGGCATAAGACATAGACACAAGCGCGGCGCAAAAAGACTTCAGTCGTGGCGATATTATCTGTCCGCAATTTTATTTTGACGTTAGTTACATTCGTAAATCTGTATCCGTTCCCGTGATTTCGTTGACGGGCTTAGAAAGTAGGCATCCAGGCCTTTTGCCCTTTTCAGAAATTTCGAAACTCGCTAGACAAAAGGTAAATCAACTTTGTTATCTCTCTAGCCAGTGAATATACGTACATGGAGGTCCTATGTTCATTATTACGCAGCAATATATCAGGGCGTGCGTCCCGGACAGGAACATTTTTCCCACCCTTAGATAACACGGAACAAATGTCACTGACGCACTGATACTAAACCTTTGTCTTTTTTCTTCGGTTTCTTTTATTTATTTTATTCTTGTCTTTGCTTTTTAGGAAGAAACTAAAACTAGTTTTGTTTTCGAATGTGAATTTCTATATCGAAAAACTCTGTTGCAGTTTGGCAGCATTACAATGGTATAAAATAAGCATGTTTCTTTTTTTTTCTTTAATAAATTAAACAAAAATGTTATGACTATGCTAGGATGCTAGTACGAAAAGTAAAATTTGACTTTTATTAATAACTAAGGTGTTGCCAGCGGTTTTACCTGCTACAACTCGAAAATTATCTTACGGGAACATAAAATCGGGATAAAAACTATCCTGTGTATTAAACCAGTCTATAAACTATCTGTGTACCAAATTTTATCCGAATCCATTTTGTGGTTTTTGCGTGAAAGAGTAACAATCATCCACCCATCCATCCAAACAAAACTTTCACGTTTGTAATAATAGTAGGAAAAGAAGGATAAGAAATTCAAATCTTAAAGATGTTCGCACGAAATCTCAATCAGAGGAAAACTAGGTAATACACCCTAGTTGACAAAACGCCCCGTCATTCTAGCATTCAAACTTACTGCTCGGAACCACACGCGAGTATGCCTATTGTTGATTTGTTGGCGTATAAGTGAGACCGAGGGCCATGTTGTGGGCCAACAGCGGCAACCTTGTCGGTGATCCACTGCTGTGGCGAGTTCGGTCTCCGCACAGTGCAAATATTTGTATGACCTAAGAGTAGTTAGTAGTAGTAGTAGAAAATAAAGAAATTATTATTATAGTTATTCTGGGTCTCGGTGTTCGTTTGTTAGAGTTTCTTAGTTTGTAAACGCACCTACGATGAAGGAGAAATTCCTAGTTCATAGACAAGTTTTAAAAAAAACAACCAGATACTAAAAAGTGTGGACAATTAGGTCGTTCTGACCCGCAGGCTCCGCCAGAGCGGGATGAAACAACAACCAAGAAAGTACACTAAAAGCTCTATAACTAAATTCTCACGTGCAACCGAATGCAACTCCATCTGGCATACGAAACGAACCCCTAATCATCGCCACTAACAGAAACACAATTAAAACAACCATATACAGCTCAATAAACGACAGAACAGCCAGTCTGTTCTTGAATGCCAAAAAGCGTAACCCATAAAAACACTTTTTTGCATATAACAGCTTAAGGTCACTATGAGGTTACCAAAAGAGGTCATACTTCGGCTTTGTCTACGTGGAGGTTGCAAAAATATCCCAAAACGTAATACTGGGATAAAACATATCTTAGGTATTTAATCCAGGTTATAAACTGTTGTAAGACAGTTAGAGTTGTATTTTCATCCAAATCTATATAGGGATGTTCGCGTGGAAGTAATACAAACCATCCATGAATTTTCACAAACTTCAAAGAAAGCAATTTTGTAAGATTTGTAGAATTTGTACTAAATAAGAAAATATATTTTGCCTTGTTTCCTCGAAACACGAATCTCTTGAGTTACCTACTTTTCAGCTTGCAAGCAAATAGCCATAACACTGGAAGATATAATTCTATGCATAATATCGAAGTCACGGAGCAGTTATCTTGTATTCGGTACAACCGTACAAGTTCGTGTTATGGTAGGCGACAGGGGGACGATATTGAGACGGTTTAGAGCTGGCGATACGGGTACGATACGGATACGATGCGGATACGATACCTGATAAATCATCGAAGTATAAGGTGAACGATAATGATAAATGAGCAGTTGTTTAGTATTCGATACAACCGCCGGTCAATACGCAAAGTTTCTCACCAGGGTTTGATGTTTGCGATACAGGTAAGATGCCTGATAAAGAATCAAAGTGAAGTACTTGGTCAAAGATGACGATAAATGTACATTTATCTAATGTTCGGTACAAATTCGTGCTGCTTTAGTCACTTGGGGGTCAATATTGCGATCGTTTATAGCTAGCGATATGGGTACGATACCGATGCGATGACAGACAAAGCATCAAAGTGAACGCAGTGAGCTGCTAATCAAGGGATGACGATAATTATCTATTATTCGATAAACCCTTGAAAATAAACCTTCTTTGTGTTACTTGATATAAATATACTTTTACCATTGACTCAGTTCCATTCCTTATTAAAGTATTTCATCATCAGCCTTACCTTCTCTCAGTCGGCTTCCAGTCGTACTGGATGAAGGTGAATATTAATATTTGACATAGAGCGACTGCCTTTCTGACCTCTACAACCCAGTAACTGATGAGTAATACAATAAATTGCCACGGAAAAAACTTGCTATGATTTGTGCAGATGAATCATGAATATGGACCTGTGCGGGTTTTATGATTTAGCCACTAGCTCCATATAAAAATGTCTTAAAAGTAATTGCTTTTGTTTTTTTAGAAAGTCGTAAGCCCTTTTATTTATTTTTTAAGTTTGTATGGTCCAACTCTTGGGCCAAGGCCACCGCCATTCCTTCCACAGTCAATTCCTACATGATTGCTAGTAAATACATCTATTCCAATCTATTCAAGGCGTCCATCTCCTCCTCTATTCTCTTGTTTAAAAATCTACTTTCATTTAGCGAAAATATTTCAGTCCATGCGTGTTAATACAATGGTCAAACTCAATAACAGTAAAGGCAACCACAGTTTGTTCCAACCCGGATGCCATTGCGATATGAACACATCTTGCCATGATTAGATTCACAAAGTGAATGACCTCTATATGAGATCTGATCTCGGGTTATATGCGAATGTGCTAAGCTTAGGACATTCCTAAAATATTGAAATCGGTTTGGCGATTTGACCCAAATAAATTGTAAAGGGAATTGATGCCATTTTGTTTCCGGTTATGGTTAAGAGATAAGTTAGATCATAGAATTAATAACAATTATTCCAAGTTAGTTAGATCTAAAGGAGGAGACGCCTGGGCATACGGTGCAAGACTGCCCCGCTTGGGCAGGGCACCGACGTGTCCTCACGGCTGCGATAGGCGGAGACCTCTCGCGCCCAGCATTGGTCGCGGCCATGCTGCGGGGCGAGACGGAGTGGGAAGCGGTCGCCTCCTTCTGCGAAGCAGTAATGCTCGCTAAGGAGGAGGCGGGCCGCGAGCGAGAGAGGACAGTGTCCTCCCTCCGCCCCACCCGCAGTGGTGCACGCCCACGGCGACGGACGTCGCGAGACGATCTCCGGCCACCGTAGGCGCGGGCATGCGGGCAGCGAGTAAAGGGCAACTCGCTGCCCGACCAAGGACCATGCCCGGGTCGACGGCGCGTTGTGTCCCACACGCGCCTCAAAGAGCGTCAGCATAATGACGGGGCCCCCCTCTCTGAGGGCCAAAGTCTGCCGGGGTCGCGGGATTATTTCCTGACCGTGACCCCGGAACAGAAAGGGCTATTGAAGGACACCGTGGATTTTAGTCAGTAGAAGTCTGACAGTCCCTCCCGCCCTGCCCGGGTTTGGAGGACTCATTTGATGATTTTACCACGCTAAAAAAAAAAAAAAAAAAGTTGTTAGATCTCTATTAAACGACATTATTTTTAGTATATATTATTATGCGAAACCTGATTATAGTTTATTCAGAATCAGTAACTGATTCGATTCCAATAATTTTTACACCAAGTTATAATTTTTTTTAAAATGTTTTAATTAAATTTTATTACCAGTTAAATACAATACAATCACCGTTAGGTACCTATTGCCAAACTATTATCACGAGTGTTTAGCACAGGAGACGCGGTTGACGCGGGTGTACCGCGAAATGAGCATGTTTTTGAACGGAAAACCAGGTAATATACAAGCTTATAACTTTGGGATTTTTTTGATACGGTTTTAAAATTTTGTACATAGATTCTTTATACAAAAATATTAGACAGATGTAGGTTTCGCATATACAAAAAATAATTGTAGATATGTAAAAGAAAGGAACTACAAATTGATTACCTTTTTTATCGTGGTAAAATCATCAAATGTGTCCTCCCACCCAGGGAGGGACGGGAGGGACCGTCAGACTCGAACTGACTAAAATCCACGGCGTTCCTTCAATAGCCCTATACGTTCCAGGGTCACGGTTACCTGAAGAAATAGTGCCGCGACCCGGAAATTGACATATCAACTGAATAATGACAGCTGAACATTGCACAAGGCAAATTCTACTCGATAAGAGGATCGTCTACCGAGCGCTCGTCCATACTAAAAGAGAAAACGTTTTTCTACCCCTAAGTGTTATCCTATCTCAATGATTTTTTAGAATGCTTCCTACGCAGTAAAAAACTAGGTTTATAGGTTTTCTTTTTTTTACAAAATTTATAATAGTTTGAAAGTTACAGGCGCCCAAGAGTTACTTTTGAAAAAAAAAACCTATAAACCTAGTTTTTACTGCGCTCGGTAGACGATCCTCTTAAGGAAAGAAACTTCATACGACAAAAGAAAAGTCCTTTACATATTAAAGAGTCATACCAGCCTCATATACCTTTTTAAATAGGTACCTACATAAATGAGTTTTATAATATCGCGACCTGTAAAAGGAATATCATGTACTTGTTCTTTTAACCGTCGCCATTAAGGCGAAGTACTTATCTCGTGCCTGTTCCAACGTATAGGAAACTGAAAGTGCTTACACTACGTACTTACCTACACTTGTATTTTTCCTTTTTTTTATTCGCACTCTCTGTTGCCAACGGCTTTGTCCAAGTATTATTGCAGGCTATAACCTATCTCTGAGCCAAAAGACCCTAGAACGCAAAGTGCAACTGAAGAAACATTTTTTTTACGGGGTAACATCATCAAAATATGAGTCCCCACCCAGGGCAGGGCGGGGGGGACTGTCAGACTCGTACTGACCAAAATCCACGGTGTCCTTCAATAGCCCTTTATGTTCTGGGATCACGGTAATGAGATAAGTCCCGCGACACCGGCAGGCTTTGGCCCTCTAGAGAGAGGGCCCGTCATCATGCTGACACTCTTTGAGGAGCGCGTGGAAGACAACGCGCCGTCGACCCAACTGAAGAAACATGGTGGAATTTTAATCAGTAGGAGTGTTACAGTCCATTCCACTCCATCCTGGGCTGGAGGATTCGTTTGATCATAATTACAACACAAATTTAAAAAAAAAAATACCTCGGTATTATAATAATCTGTGGGAGCAAAATACCTCCAGGGCACATGAACAGAGTCATGTTCAAAGTAATAAGTTTTTCACAAAGCACACAAAAATTAGGTCTACGCGAATGATGACGTCACAAACAGACTACGTTACACAAAATAAAGGTAAAAACCTTCCAAGCTTCAGGCTAAAGCAAATTATGAGCAAAGGAGATTCTAAATGTCATTACGCAGATGTCGTGTTAACATAACATCCACATAATTATGCAAAAAAATCTTCCGTAACGAAAGAAAATAAGACAGAAAAAATCCCACATTTCCGCATTAAAATAGTCTTCAAAGATCTTTGTTACTTCGAAAGAATTTAGCATTTAAAAAGCTTAATAGCTTCACCATTGAAAAACACAGATGTTCCTTAGAATAATCTCGAACTTTCTCCTTTTAAGCGAAAAGGCTTTTTGAATGTAGAATTAAAAATTTAATTAAGCTGGCGTAGGGAGACTCGTAAATTATTACCGGTTGCTTTTATCACCTTTTTCGCGTGACAATGTTTATTTTTTTATGAAAATGGGTATTTTTATCTGGAAAAATGACAGGATGAAACGCTGCCGCCTTTTTAACTGTATTGGTTTTGACATCAATGCCTTTCGCACGCCATTAACTTTAGAATTGAAAGCTGAAATTATCTTGAAAATGTATCCTTAACGAAATCAAGTTATTTCTTGTGATGTCGAGGAAGTATTGGAGATAACGTCTTCTTATTAACGCGCTGTAAGGGGTAATAGGGAAGGCGGAATTGAGGACACATTCGGGTAACGGTTAATGCGTTGCTAGGCGATCAAGGCGGTCGGGAAGTCGATAAGATAACGTCTTTCAGAATGGTTTGCATTCAAGCTTTGTCTATTTATAGTGAAATTATTTACTTCTCAACTGTTTTAATTTTTTTTTAAACCTTGGCCCACATAAGGAATTGCTCCTATGTTGTGCACAAATACCCAGATCTGGAACAACTTTTTGTAGGTCATATAAAGTTTTTTGAAGACCTGTCCTACACTAGGAATTTCTCCTGCATCGTAGGTGCTATTAAAAACTTAGAAACTCATACAAACGAATACCGAGACCCGAAACAACTATTTGTAGGTCATACATATAAATATAAATATTATTATTATTATTATTTTTATACGTTTTTAAACATCTCGGGATCATGGGATCCCGGACTTTTGAAGGGCGTGCCAGGAGCCGAAGCCATCTTGCAGAGGCCCATTACGCAGTTTTAAATGAAATGGGGCTCTAACTTATTATTATTATATGTACAAATATTTGCTCCGTGCGGGGATCCGAACCTGCGACACGCTACGCAGTTGTCCAATCACGCAGCCACTGCGCTAACCGTGCAGTAAGGCAAAAATAGAGCCCAAATGTTGAAGCAAGCAAATAGACACGTAGTACATTACAATATTGGTTCTATATTTGGCCGTGGTATCGATTGTTGACCACGCTCTGGTTTATTAACGAGAGCGCACCCTATACACTGTGGTTACTGAAGTATATCGAGGACTGCGGAGATTGTTGAGACCTGTGTTTGTGGACGTGGTTTTGATATAACGATGTGGAATAACAATGAAATACAAATCTAATTTCAGATGTCTGTTAATGAGAAAATACGAATGAATGGCATGGACAAATAGAGCGCTTGAGGTTACCGCCTATCGCCTCTATGAGGACACGAAGGTGCTCTGCCCAAGCAGGGCAGTGCTGCAACGTATGCTCCACCGTATCCTCCGGGCGAACCCCGCAGTAGTGACACTCAAGCGTTTCTTTCTTCCTCCGATACCAGACCTCCCAAAACTTCCGTGTCAGGTGAGGACCTGCGTCAAGCGGAAGGTGAGGACGCCGCTATGACGCCTATCCATTTATCCAGCAAGTCCTTAAAGAGAGGTCTTACCCCCGCAATTGCGGCGATGCTATATAACTTTTGGCTACTACATCCGATATTATATCAAAATATTAAAAGTATACTTAATAAGAGTGTGTACGCCATTCCAATTAGCTTTATTTAACAAGCCATTTCGAAAATGTTATCTGGCATTTTTTGTCGTTTGACGCACATTTTAGTAAAAATAATAGTCATATTATCAGATTGTTATTGGAGCATTTCTTGAACAGAATCAGTTCAGTAGTACCATACTCCAAATCAGCGGGAGTGTCTCATCTGAAGTAATTGCCAAAGCCTGCCGGGGTCGCGGGACTGCCTCATCAGGTAACCGTGACACTGGAACATAAAGGGCTATTGAAGGATTATCGTGAATTTTAGTCAGTACAAGTCTCATTTGATGATTTTACCATTATAAAAAAGAACGGAAGTAAAAAAACCATGTTACATAAGAGTAATTCTAAACTTCTATAGTTTCTGCCTACTCTCAAGCGAAAAAGGCCTCGGTTTATGTATAGATTTCTATTTCTCTACCAGCGGATTTAAAACATAACGTTCTATGAAAAACTATAAACCAACCGAAATACATAAAGGAAAACCCGAATTAAAGAAAGCTTAAGAAAGTAATACAGCAAAAGAAAGTAAGTGACCGTTTAAAAACTACCTCCTTCAAAAAACTCTCGAAACCATTTAACTCTAAGACATGTGTGTTAAGAACGTTCAGAAATAAAATAACCAGCGCGGCCATCTTTAAAAAGGTCGAAAATTGAATTCTCACTATTTTTGAACACACTCATCGAAGCGAGTGTTGTGAAGAAAATTGTGTTTGAAAATTATCTATTCAGCGAGTTAACGAGTTTGCTCGGCTCCTTCTTTGAAAAAAATACGCTGAATGAACTATTGAAGCTCTTTTCTATTACATTAAAAGGGCATTATTATTGTAAGGACTTCTATGAGTGTTAATAGATTTTTGTAGTGTCACTCATGGTTTTGTCCTTGGAACTCGTGGGTAAATTATAACCGCCGCACAGATCGATTTTCAAGAACGAGCTGCGTTTGCCAAGGCTGGTCTGTCATGGGTGATCATTTTTTTTTATGTGTTATGGTTTCCTCTTGACCTTAGTCGAGGTCAGGAGTGACTAAGACAAGGTCGACCGTGGAGCGAGCTTACCCAGAAGAAGCCTGTTCACTCTAACTTTGAAGAGATTGGGGTTGTATGTGTTCGGAAACACAGACGCAGGCAGAGAGTTCCATTCCTTCGCAGTCCGCATTTTATAAGACATTTGAAAACGCTTACTACGAATTGGTGGTATAGCAATGAGGTAAGGATGGTAATTTGCCGTGCGTCTAGATGTGTGATGATAGAAGGGGGCTGGTGGAATGAGGTCGGGGAGTTCTTGGGCAGACTCACCGACTCTCACTCACTCAGTCACTCACCATTTATCGTAGCGAGCTTCTTGTGTACCTCGAAAAGCAAGTAAATCCGTAAAATGGTCACCCATCCAGAGACCAACCTCGGCAAGCGTGGTTGGTCTGTGGATGGGTGACCATTTTATCGCAGCAATAGCTTCCTCTGTGCCTAGGAAAGCTCATAAATCCGTTGGCTCCGGCTTTTATTTGTAGATCTTTGACAGTTGTTACTAACAAGTTGACTAACAAGAAGCTTGAAAGTCTCCCAACCTCTTACCAATAGGTATCAGATGATGGAGATGGCAGTCGGTCGGTGTCAAATACTAGATAATATTCAGCTGTATCTGGTTCGACTGGAAGCTGACCCTAAAATTGTCGAGAAAATACTAGAAAGATGAAAAGTTTGCGGACATTGTCGTTGTTTAGCTTTTGTTTTTTTTTTATCTCAAGGCTGTGAAATTCTCATGGGAGAGTCCATTACCGAGTATGTCAGACATTGACTGATAAAACCACAAAGTTTTTTTCAGCAAACTTAGAACACTTACGCAAACTTACGCAAAAATTCGTCAGAGTAGGGGGCTTGCTTTTAAAACATACAAGATTTGCACCTAAGAAGTTTTAGTCAAATTACTATTGTAACAAAAATATAAAAACAAAACAAACGAGCCTTACATTTAGACCATCAGTTAGTATTCAAAAAAATATTGGACACGTATTTTTATTATTTTTGCCTTTGATTTACAAAAATAAAACAAAAAAGTCCTTCAAAGTCACTCCAATCGCAGGAAAAATGACTGAGAGTCGCTTAAGATGGTTTGGACACGTAATGAAGCGAGACGAAGAGCACGTTGTTAAGAAAGCATTGCGCGTCCCAGAAAAGTAGAAAGGCAGAGGGAGGCTACTAGCCACGTGGCTGACAACCGTTACCAGGGATATGGAACGGGCACAGCTGAATCCAGAGACAACCCAGGACAGAGCGGCCTCGCGCCGAAATACGAGGAGGGCCAACCCCAAGTAAAGGGAAAAGGCAAAGAAGAAGAAGAAGAAAACAAAAAAGTCAAAAACTATTTTGAATTTTAAAAGAGTTATATCTTCGTTTCTTTTGGTATATGCAACAAAAGAAAAAAACAGGTCAAATATTTTTGATATAACTGGCGAAGTAATTACGTTGTTTCAGAGGACTAGCCTTTATTATCACAGCTTACATCTTTTTACTACAGTTGGGACACAAATCACTTCCCAGTTTGAAGGCGTAGGTCATAATCCATTATCACAGCTTACATCTTTTTACCACAGTTGGGACACAAATTACTTCCCAGTTTGAAGGCGTAGGTCATAATCCATCACGCGCACCACGTGTGCCCCGGGTGTATTATTGTAATCTCTATCAATAGCAGTATTGACAGCACTTTATTCCTCACGTACAAACCATGTCCTATTTTATTTTGAACGAGGGTTGTCGATATTTTCGTTCACCGTTTAAATCCAGTGATAAATCTACGACGTATATTTGAAAATGGGAGTTTCGATGCTAGTGGTGCAACTTCATTGAAGTGGTAACACTGTTTTAAATGAAGTTGTCTGAATTCTACAATTTTTCCTACAACAAAGGCGCTAGTATGACTTTACATGTTTTTGTGACGTCAAGTAAACGGAAACTGAAACGTTAAATTGATGGGTATTTGTGACTTGTTCGTACACTAGAGCCGCTTGTTAAATTTTCCATGCGATGAGCGCGGTAAATACTTCAAGCACGCTGTGAATAAAATACAGAAATATTCTGATAAGGCCTCAGAATGACCTCTTTATGTATGTTTATTTGATGTGATAACAATAATTTATCTCGTCCTCTATCTATTTCGAGATTGCAGGCCCTGGCAGCCACATCAAGCGCATGATACAGAAATTTTTATAACGATTTCTTTATTGTACAGTCACGAGCAATAATATGTCGCTATCTCGAAAAACAATATTTTTTTTAAGAAAGAACACGTTTCACACGTACCAGAGACTGTCTACTTCCATATTTTCTACCAAAATTATACTGAGACATATTGCGAAGAATTTAATTCATATATCATTTTGTAAATTCTCTTTGAAGAATACTTTCTGGTACATGTTATATAACACAAGTTAATTTCCTTTCATACTCTTATTATTCTTCCGGGACCTCTGTTATTTTAAAATTCCCGAAGCTTAGATAGAACAGTCAGCAAAGAAAGTATTAATTTTATTTTATTCCATAGACAATTAGACATGCGACTACCTTATGAACAAAAACGTCAATATTATCCATCTGTCAACTGTCTTTTGAAATTGACGTATAGTAAAAAGATTCCTTTTACAAATTACTTTTCTATAACATATTGTATAGCAGCCTTACATTGTAGAATCTTTCCTAGAAGACCACTGAGAATAGAGGCCAAAAAAAGAAGAAAATAATCCCCTTTGTTAATTTAGTTATTATTTAACTAGCTGTTACCAGCGGCTTCACCCGCTACAACTAGAAAATTATCCCTTGGGAACATAAAATCGGGATAAAAACTATCCTATGTGTTACCAGGTTATAAACTATCTGTGTACCAAATTTTAGTCAAATCCGTTTAGTGGTTTTTGCGTGAAAGAGTAACAAACATACCTACATACACATACACATACATACATCCTCACAAACTTTCGCATTTATAATATTAGTAGGATTATTTCTACGTAAAACAAGTGAACATGTCCAAGAAAATCATTTAAATGTGTGTGTGCACTCACACATTTATTTTAAAAAAAATGGCTTCACCAAAAACGTTACGTTTTATTTCGAAGATGGAATCTGGACATTTATAATCTATGAAAGTAGCCGCTATATTATTCCCACGGTTAGGATACAGAGCTCCTATTTGAATGGAGGAGTAAGCCAGGGGGTGGGGTGGTGGCAATATGAAAATAAGGATAATATTAAATATCCCGTCTTATTGTCTGCTAGTGAAACTAAAATTGAACAATTTAAATGTTAATATAAAAAAATATTACACGCTACGATATTCATTCAAGTTGGTAGTTTTTCCAACCAATTTCAAATTCAATTTTGAAAAAGTATAATAGCCTGTTTTACAGTTTAAAAGTTAATATAATTGTAAACATAGAAACAGAGAAATGGCACCAGTGTGTAGCCCTAGTACCTATCATGTAAAATTATTATTAGTACAAGCCGATCTTCAGGGTTAAGCCGTGCTTGTCGAGGTTGGTCTGTGGATGGGTGACCATCTGTCATAGCGAGTTTCCTCCGTGCCTCGAAAAGCACGTAAAGCCGTTGGTCCCGGCTGCCATTTGTAGATCTTTGACAGTCGTTACTGTTAGTCAGTAGCTGTAGTCTGACAACTAGTCCTACCATGGGGTATCGTATTGCCCAGTTACTGGTTCCGATAGGCATTCGCTCCATGTAAAATACTGATATCCAGCTGCATCTGGTTCGATTGGAACCACCGAATCCGACCCCAATATAGTTGGGAAAAAGCTAGGGAGATGAAGACACGCCGACTTCTGTCGCTGACCGTACCCAGTATCGCTTTATAACATTTAGTTTTATATTTTAAAGTGCATATTATAGTACACGTCATGCTGTGTGAGCATATTCTTTCACTGAAACATCACGGACAGTTTCATTGGTGATATCTGAGAGGCTAGCACAAGTACGACGTAAACGTTAACTTAAAGTAACGTTAATTTAAAGTAAATATTAAGAATTTAATATTATAGGTATTTGTTGTGCGTTTCGCGCGATTAAAATTCTGAAGGACACTTGTATTTTTATAAAAAAAGTCGACACCTGTTATTAGCCTATAAATGTTCCCACTGCTGGGACACAAACCTCCTCTCTGTGAGAAGGAGCGGACTCAGTGCGGGTTGGTGGATGTCACATGTTTTCGAAATTTTGGTTCTAGTACATGCAGATTTCTTAACGATGTTTTCCTTCACCGTTTTGAGAGCAGTAGTGATGAAATAAAAAAAATAAGTGAAAAATAACTAAAACCCGACTACGACAAAAACGTGCACTGAAAAGTATAAAACAAGAACAATATTAATTTGACCGATATTGTGCTAGCCGTGGTCGTGTGCCACCTACCTAATGAAGATTGTGTGAAACAACCGCAGGTGGCCAAATTAATATTGTTCTTGTTTTATACTTTTCAGTGCACGTTTTTGTCGTTGTCGTAGTCGTAACTTATTTTTTATTTACACTATTTTGGGGTTAGGTATATTATTAATTATTTGATAAGTATATAATAATAAAAGCAGAGTAGCGAGTAAATTTCAAATGTACTCATTAAGCCTTTTCATTTGATACCCATGTTGACACTGTTAGAAACAGGCAAAGTAGCTATTAATGTATATAAAAGCTATATAATGTATATATATTTCAAATGTGCACTTCAAGCCCTTTAATTTGATACCCATGTCGATACTGTGCGAATTTTTTTTTTTTTTCGGTCACTCCTTTACATCACCTAGAGGGCGCCATGTTGGATTTGGTGACACGTCACCTACCCTATAACCAGCGGAGAACTGAGACGCTTCTAACGACACCTCATTTGTCATGTAGTGATAAGTAGTTTAGAAGATATGAGGGAACAGACAAACAAACATACATACATACATACATACGTACATACATACATACATACATACATACCGGTCAAAATCATAACCCTCCTTTTGGCTTTGCCGTAGTCGGGTAATTACACAAAATAATGCGCCTTTCTGGATTGAACCCACGACCTACAACTCGTAAGTCGGGGCCGATACCACGGGTTGTTGTAAGATCGCCACAAAAATAATTCCCCAAGAAAAGTAGTATGTATAAATAAGCCAAAGGTTTTTGTTTCTTTTTTGTCCATTCGACCCACGTTTTCCGCACGGGGATACCAACCAGAACAATTAAATTATAAAATCCAGTAGAAAACTACCGAAAACGAGGACTTAATGTGGAATCTGAACAAAAAGTACTAGGAGAACAGGATCAAAACTTTTTTTCGAGGGGAATAATTTTGTGGCGAACTATTACAACAACCCAATACCACGGGTTGCTGTAACACTAGGCAACCGCTGCTCTACCTGTCTACCTGTGATACTTAGTTGTTACGAAATACTTTCTTTTTTCCTACCCGCCTACCTCTTTCTTTCCATATTCCAAACAAACCATAAAAACTCGTATAAACTCCATCAAATGGTCCCAAATATCTATAAACGGTACAACCTTCATAACACGTCAAATGTGTGAAATAACACGTTAATTATAAACATCCTCTTTATGATGTAAAGCGAACACATTGTCAATAGTACGCGGTAATTGCTTACTACGCGATTATTCCACGATACGCAATTCCACGATACGCGATAATTCCACACTAAGCGATAGATGCCTGCGATACGTTACAGCTGCTTTGCACTGTTATTGGCTCGCGGTATGAATGGCCAAATGATTATGGGCTTAGATTATCATCCGATGTTGACGCTGTTAGATTCCAGCTGTCGTATTATTGATGCTTGTGGATTGGTTCGTTTGGTTAATGAGAGCGTAGTGTTTCGTGGAATATTTTCGTTTCAGAGCGTACGCTTTTATTCAGCGACCACGTAGCATTGCTGTCATTTAGCTTATTCAATAAACAAATCAATCAAATCGTTCCTCTTTATAATATTAGTGTAGATTGATATAAAAGTTACTGTACAATGTCAACCCACATGAATTTCTGCAATTCGTCATCATTTGCCTAGCCTTTTCCCAACAATATTAGGGGTCAGCTTCCAGTCGAACCAGATGCAGCGGAATATCAGGATTTTACATGGAGCGACTGCCTATCGGACCTCCACAACCCCAGTAACTGGGTAACACGGTACCCCATGGTAAGACTGGTTGTCAGACTTTTAGAGCTTCTGACTAACAGTAACGACTGTTAAAGATCTACAAATGGGTCCAACGGCTTCTCGTACTTTCCGAGGCACGGAGGAAACTCGCCATGATAGATGGTCACACATCCACAGACCAACCTCGGCAAGCACGGCTAAACCCGGAAGATCGGCTTGAACTAATAATAATTTTACATGATACTAGTTACGCACTGGTGCCATACCTCGTTTCTCTATTTACAATTATATTATCTTTGAAATTGAAACCTGGTGGGTAGGTTGGTATAGTGATCACAAACAGTCTTCCAATTTAAAGAAGATAAAAAACATAATGTGTTGTAAAAAAAATAAAGTAGAAAGTCTTTCAACTCTGAAGTGTTAATGCATATCACGTTGCACGTTAAAAAGTTACAAAAACCACAAGCAAAAGCTATTTTTAGGTAATTTTGTTTCACGCTTAGGTACCAGTTTACTTTGACACAAAAATCGGGAGACTTTCGTCACGGTAATATTGCTTTCGTAGTTCTTATGGAATACTGATGAGCTTAGAGTTAATCTAGTGAGCAGTTGTACTCACTATAAAGAGATTTTGTTTTAGATTTGTGTTTTGTTCCATTTCTAGTATCTAGTTTGTCCACAGGTTCAAAGACCAACAGTACCTACTGGGTAATCTCGGTTTCATAAAAACTCGATTTGTATTGATGACAGCATGATAGGATTGAGATAATAGAATACGTTAAAAGCAAACCAAAATCACCTTTAAAACAATCACAATTACATTAACAAAAACCAATAAAATCCACAGGTATCAATTAAAAAGCGAACAACATCACAATAAAACGTTATGAACGTTAACATTGCCATTTCTGATCACGCTCCTTTATGCAAACGAGTGTCCTGGATCGGCCGGCCGCCATATTTCAACAAACTTTTTTTAATAGCTAAACTCCATTTAACCGCACAGATTTTAGATTGTTTTGCTCTCATGTTGGCTATAAAAGTGGTGATTCTTGTGACAGATGGGTTTTGGTTACCTTTGTGGAAAAGTAAAATATGACAGGTGTTTTTAGTTTATAAGACAATGCAACTACACTGTAGTCACTGTATGATAATCGCCTCGGTATATCCTACCTTTGAGGAGTGACTGTACAAACGGTTGGTATGTGTAGAGTGGAGACCGCGACTTGCCGCAGGGCGTCCCACACTACGTTTGCTGGATGGGCAAATGTAGTGTCGGACGCCCTTCGGCAAGATGGGTCGCTGCTTTGGTTTGAAATACGTCATACACGTTCGTAGAATCACGTTCACAACAATTAAGAAGTTAGTGTGAGTGAAACACAATATTGTTCCAACAAATATGTCGGTCAAAGCGAGTTACGAAGCGTTACCGAATAGCTCTTGAAAGTCTCCGGAGACTAGAACAACGTAAGTAGCACAGCTTCTAGATTGCTAGGATATTTAATTAGGAGCTACCTAGGTTTTTTTTATCGTGGTAAAATCATCAGATGAGTCGGGAGGGACTGTTAGTCTTCATCATCATCATCATCATCATCATCAGCCTATAATGTTCCCACTGCTGGGACACAGGCCTCCTCTCTGTGAGAGGGAGTGGGCCATAATCCACCACGCACTGTTAGTCTTGTAATGACTATTTTAGTCATTAAAACGGTACCACGGCCATCCATCAATAGCCCTTTACGTTTCAGGGTCACGGTTATATAATCAGACAGTCCCGCGACCCACATATTTAAGTATTTACATATTATATATTATCCATCAAATTAATTAACAGCTTAGTCCCCTTTTATTTAACGTTGCAAAAATCGATAACTCGTGATAAGGCCTCTGTAGTGTTTCGTGTTAAGACTGTAGTTATAGTAGTCGCAAATTCTAATAAACTAAACATGACTTGCTAAGATTGATTCCTAATCCGAAAATAATAATACATATTTATGTATGGTAGAGTCCTATTATAGCTCGGTGTTTTTTTTTCCTTTTTGTCATGTTTATTTTCTTGTTGTTATTTTTTTTCCATTTAAGTAACTGTATGCTCATCATGCTAACATATATGTGGAAGCTTATAATTAGCAATTATCCACAAGCATAAAAAATGATTCAAGTTTGTTGTTAGTCTGTAAGCTTTCTGTAAAGTAATAGTACATTATGATATAAGTGCGGTAAGTTGATCATTACAGCAGAGGCGATATTGGTAGCACAAGCCGTAAGGCGAGTGCTATAAGAAAGCAGAGGCTGTAATTATCAAACCGCACGTATGTCATACGACGTTTTATAACACATTTGTGAGTAAATAAATAAAATCATTACATCGAAAAGGAAAAGCAAGCGGAATATTTTTTACTTTTTCACAAATTAGCGATGCGCGCGCACCAGCATCTTTTGTTTATGGCAAAGGCACAAAAAACAGCCAGTATTACTAATAAAGTAAATTAATTCTTTTGTGGTTTTATTACAGATAAATGGTTGTAATTAATTGTCAAAATTAATTAAATTAAAGAATAAAATGTTTATTTATTATATTTCATCTCCCAAATTTAATTTTAATAATAAAATGTTGACCGCTTTTCTGACATAAAAACTCTTTGCTAAGATTTAATAAAGTACCGTTCGTTTTAGACGGAGCATCTTGATAAACCGTGCGATTTACTTTACCATTACCGCACTAGTGCGTTTTACTTTACCATTACGCACTAGTGCGTAATAAGATACATTACGATACTGAAATTGACCTTTACGAGCAAATGTGTTATAAATAAATAAATATAGTTTTGTAAGTAGTTTGGTACACAGCTATTATATATAGTTTATAACGTGGATTAAAACATACGTTACTTTCTATCCCGGTATCCTGTTTTCGTCAGATAATTATTTATTTAGGTTTATTCCCATCTGCCCCCTTTGAGCTTGCCACCGGGGTGGTGGCAAAGCAGCTGGTAACAGCTAGTCTATATTATAGAGCAGAAGAGTTTGTATGTTTGGTTGAACGCGCTAATCGCAAGAACAACTGGTTCGAATTGAAAATTATTTTTATGTTGGTAGTCCATTTATCGAGGAACGCTATTATAACATTACGCTATAACCAATAAGAGTAGAGCAGCTGGGTTGAAACAGCTATTTATAAAATAAAAAGCCAACGAAATAATGTCCGACATAACATCGCAAGTTGTACGAGTACTAGCACTTAGCGCACTTAGCGTAGAATCATGTCATTGGGATGTCACATTCCGAGAAAAGTCCGACAAAATCTAGAGATGTCACGAATTTGTGGACGAACACAACTATGCACTGTTCAAAGCTGTGTTTCCAATTGATGTTTGAGCCATCCAAAAAAGTAGTATATTAATATGTACCTACTTTTTTTTCTCCAACCCCGGGCAGGGCGGGAGGGACTGTCAGACTTCTACTGACTAAAATCCACGGTGTCCTTCAATAGCCTGTTATGTTCCGGGGTCACGGTAAGGGAATAATCCCGCGACCCCGGAATATGTACCTACTTAGTATTTCATCAATATAAAATACTAGTAGGTGGACATCATTAAGTTTTTGACAATAAAAGATTTATTCCTTTTTTTTTTTCTTTAACGAAAAGAAGTTTCTTTTTTGAAATTGGTCAATAAGTCAGCTAGTGACAACAATAAATAATAGTTCTGGTTGGGATTGATAGAAGAATCAAAAGTCTGTATCTTTAGAATTAAAGAAAAGAGGAAGAAGTTTACTTCATAATAGAAAATTCCGACTATTGATGATTTCTGGGCAGAAAGCCCACCAGATACAACATCCGTTTGTATAGAAGTTTACATTGGGATAAAAAAAACTAAACACTTTGTCCTTCAACCTTAGAAACTCATAGAATAAAATATGACTACAACAAATTAAAATTCGATTTAAAAGTGATACTTAACATAATTGTTTTTTTTTTCTTATTTTCCAAAAATACATTTAGATATTACCAGTTCGGAAACTAAACCACAAACGTAGCGCATGTTATGCTACATTTGTAGATGTAGGTACAAAGCTTTCCAACGATGCCAATCTTGTTAAAACGCTATGCTTCCAATTCCCTAAATTACATTACTAAAACCTTCATTACATCTTCGAATTCCAGAAAATACCAGACATGCTCAATATTCTGGAATTCTAACCCAAATCAGGCCGATACAATAAACGGGGTATTCTAAGGTTCCGTACCCGAAGGGTAAAACAGGACCCTAATACTGAGACTTCGCTTTGCGTCTGTCACCGGGATGTATCTCATAAAACGTGATAGTTTAGCAGTTGAAATGTTCACAGATGATATATGACTGTTTCCGATATAACAACAAATGCTAAAATTTTTACTCAATTTTCACAACAGCAACGGATAGACGCTTGAAGTAATCACAGAATATCATTCCTTAGACAATCCGTCTATCTTTTCTTAGGCCTTCCTCTTCCTCTCCATCCATCAACATTCATACTCATCACTCTTTTAATCACATTTGTGTCATCCCTCGTAATCATTGTTCGTACCAAGATAGATGGTTCCCTTTCATTATTTCTATAACAGCCGCCACTTTCAAACTTCCCCTTATAAACTCATTCCTTACTTTATCTATTGTCACTCTACACATCCATCTCAACATCCTCATCTCCGCTACATGCTACATGCAATCGTTTCTTATCCATCTTTTTCACAGCCCAGCATTCCGATCCTTCCAATACGACAGTTTTTCACTTTAAAAATAAATTATTAATTAAAATAAAATAGAAATTTAAGCGGCTATCTAAAAAGTTCCTTTAATAGATAGCCTTTTTGTATTAATAATGGTACAGAACCCTTCATGCGTGAGTTCGACTCGAATTTGGCCAGTTTTAAAACACCCACTAGGCGCATACATTTGCGGATGACGTAGGTAGCATAAAGAAGCGAGGCAAATAATGAAAATCCCTTTAGTACGTATTTACTGGTACCCTCGTCAGACTTCGACGGATTCACCAGCCGACTGTTAAATTGGCCCTTTATTTGTACACTTTTTGTGGGTATGTCGAGGTTTTTCCTTGTAGTAGGTGCGTGCGGCTTGAAAATAGACTATTTTTCGTAAAATTTGACTTTAGGCATCTTTCATGAAAAGCCCGCATGCCCATGGGAAATTACAAATAAATAATAATATTAAAAACATCAGAGATAGATTTAGAAACTAAATAACTTTTTAAATATTAAATCACGGGATTTTTCTGCTCTTTAAAAAAAATCCGGGATTTCGGGCATATCCACTTCATTCTTTCGCAGCGTAAGTACAAGAATAACTCTACCTAATTCCGACCTATGGTAATAACCCTTCTGAGGCGTGATATTAAGGGTACATATTTGAATATCGAAGATTAAAATATCTACGCTTAAAATATCGATGTTCAGAATATCGAAAATTAAAATATCGATTGTAACAAAATATCGAAAAATGTTACATCTACGCTTAAAACGTCGAAGATTGAAATGTCGACTGATTTAAATGTCGAATGATTCAAAATATCGAAAGACGTTATGTCGAAATTCAAAATATCAACGTTTAATACATCGCAGTTCATAATATCTAATTTCATAACATCTACGTTAAAAATACCTACTAGTTGAAATATCGAAAAAAATAACCACCTACCAAGGTAAGTAAACGGAGCCCCGCTTCGCGGGGCTCCTCTTTCTGTTCGCAAGGTTTAAAGTAACCTAACACGAAGAGGATGGCGGGGTCTTTCAGACCCCGCCATCCTCTTCGAACCTAACCTGTCCGAGTCGGGGTGCCCCAAGTCCTGAGCTCGCTTCGCTCGCTCTTGCGTCCTTAGTCAAATTACTGATTACTACCCAACAAGGTAGCTGGACGGACTTCGGATGCAAGAGCGAGCGAAGCGAGCTCGGAACTTGGGGCACCCCGACTCGGACAGGTTAGGTTCGAAGAGGATGGCGGGGTCTGAAAGACCCCGCCATCCTCTTCGTGTTAGGTTACTTTGAACCTTGCAAACAGAAATAGGAGCCCCTTGAAGCGGGGCTCCGTCGACTTACCTTGTTAGGTTATATATTTCGGACATTCGATAATCTGTACTTCGATATTTAGGACATTAGATAATCTGTATTTCGATATTTAGATCTTTCGATGTAACTTTTGTAGATATTTAGATTTTAGATATATTGGACGTAGATCATTTAATCATTCGATATTTTAAACTTTCGATATTTTAATTTTCGATTTTATGGTCATTCGATATTTTCATTTTCGATATTTTGAACATCGATATTTTAAGCGTAGATATTTTAATCTTCGATATTCAAATATGTACCCGATATTAATAATGTAGCAATCGTCGCTTCAATTTGAATGTCAAAACAACATAAATAGCACAATCGAACACGAAAAGGGTGTGACAACTTAGCACGAACGGAAAACTATTTTGATTCAACGTTTGATTCAAATCACTGCCTTATGCAATAATTTTAGTTTGACTATTTATTTATTTAGTTCAGTACTTGTTTCATTTAAAAAATATATAATTTGGAAGCCAATAGTATATGTATATATTTATATATTAGAATAAAATAATAAATATTAATTTATTAATCGCAATGAAACGGCGTTCCATCATCATTAGCCTATAAATTCCAGGCAGCTGTGTCCCACAGCTGGGACACAGCTGCCTCCTCTCTGTAAGAGGGAGTGGGCCATAATAAACCACGCGGGCCTAGTACGCGTTGGCTGAAAAAACAATACTAAATGATGTCTATAAAAACAATGCTTACATGGCTAAAGGTATTTACTTTATTTACTGCCTGGGGAAGATACATTTAAATATTTACATGGTTTCTGGTGAAATTTGTGACTTATAATTAGACACGTGGTTTTTTTTTTACGTGGCAAAATCATCAAATGAGTCCTCCCACCCCGGGCAGGGTGGGAGGGACTGTCAGACTTGTACTGACTAAAATCCACGGTGTCCTTCGGTAGCCCTTTGTGTGCCGGAGTCGCGGTATACGTATGTCCCGCAAATTTTGTACTCGAGATGTCAAATAACTATAATTATATGCATTTGTCTATCTAGTGAAATAAAATACAGGGGAAAATAAGTCATAAAAATATGGGAATACAGACCACACGGAAATACCCATTTCCTTTAAGTTTGAATCATAATGGGGTGCTAAGACAGGAAACCTCCACGTGCGCCCGTGGATTGGAGTTCCCTCTCGGATACGTCCGGGGGGAAGATCAGCTTTTCGGGCGGTGCACCCTGGGATGCGGGCAAAAACTCTTCCTTAGGCACTGTGTGCCTAAGGGGTCTCTTTGCCCATAGCCTGTCGTGTGTGTGTGTGTGAGTGAAATCAATACAAAATAGTGTTTTCAACTCTCCATTCATACTAAAAACAAATTTTAAAACCGATAAATGATAACAAACGAGGCTACATCTATCAAATCACATTTTACTCAGCCATATTTCATACTCTTGACACACACGTACGGGTCCAGTGTGAACGCCACTTTTTTAAAGACGTATTTTGCACGTACCGGAGTGGCCTTACGAAACGAACGAACGTGGCCGAACGAAATGTACTATGAGCAAAACTGAATATGGAACACCCGGAAGAAAATTCGGGTGAAAGTTAGCGAAAATCTGAAGCGTGACTTTACGATCGTTCACGACTTTGGTCTAGCTGTGCACGGTTTAATGCGATGCGCACGCCACGTATTCACAGTAAGTACTGAAACCCTCATTATTGTCTTTTTTGACCGATTCTTCGTCAATTCAACCTCAAGACTTGCAATGCTAAAGATGGCAGGGTTGGCGCTGTGGTTGATGGTGGTGGCGCGGATTCGATCGCCACACGGAACGAATATTTGTATGATCTGCAAACATTTGCTCCGAGTCTGGGTGTTTGTGAATGGTAATTACATAATTGTAAACGCACCCACGATACACACGATAGAGTTGAGCAAAGTTTAAAAAAAAAACAAGAAAAATGCTGAGCATTTGTTGCAATTTCCCAACGTCAGACGCAAATAGCAATAATGTATTAGAAATGTCAAATAACAAAGTTTGAGGTTGATCAAGATTCAATTTTCTTGATAGTACCTTCGTACGTGGCTCATAGAACAGCCGAACGTGGAATGGTATTGGTAGATAATCAGTTTAGTTCTATGTGGTATTTTATTCAAATGTATGGCTTTTGGCTTGTTGTAAAGTGGCAGTTAGTCGGTTTAGAGGAGACTGCAAATTATAGGGAAAACGTAAGTGCTATATAGAAATAAGATTAAGGTAATCACTTGATTGCGAATGCTCTTTAACAGAGAGAGGTGTATGGAAGAAGGATACCTGAAGACAAGATTTTGTTTTGAAATTCGGCGACACGTGGCGCTATTAATTATAGCAAGTTGTTTTTATTCTCCCCAGAAACAATACTGTTTTCGAGAAAAAAAGATACCGTGTGTCCGTTCCAATTATTTTATCGTCGTAAAATCATTAAATGAGTCCTCCCACTCAGGGCGGGACAGGCGGAACTGTCAGACTTGTACTGACTAAAATCCACGGTGATTCTTCAATAGCCCTTCACGTTCTAGGGTCACGAAATCTTGATGAGACAGTCCCGCGTCCTGTAAAACCTGACAACGAATTTGCATCATTTCAAGATGATGGGTTCAGTGATGAAGCGTAAAAAGGGTAAAAAACCACACAAACAAACTTACTTCCGCATTTATAATATTAGACAGGATTAGAGTAAACAATACTCCCCTACATTTTTACAAAACATTTTCTATAAATAATTTTGCAAGGCGTGTAGCAAACGTTTCAGTTAGATCAAGCCTTGTAGCGAAAATTCCGAGCGCCGCGTCGATTACGTCAGATCAATTTATTACACGCGCACCGTTTTGACATTAGCGACTCTGCTCCAAATAACTAAATTCGATGAAAAGCTTAAATGGCGCAGAGTGATTAACTTACAATTTTGTTTGAAACTTCACACCAGTTTTTATGGGTTTCATTAGGAGGCTTTTTCTGAAATTGTTGGCTTGATTCTTGTTATGGGTTTTTTAATGTACGATATAATGCCGATATAATGTATGTAGTTATAATGACAAAATTATGTACCGCCATGAGCAAAGAAATTATGACCGAAGATATTTTTTTTAACGAGGTAAAATTTTTAAATGAAGGCCACCCACCCAGGGCAGGGCAGGAGGGACTCATCATCATCATCATCATCAGCCTGTATTCGTCCACTGCTGGACATAGGCCTCTCCCAATGTGCGCCACTGAGCCCTGTTTTGAGCTTTCCTCATCCAGTCTCTGCCGGCCGCCTTTCGTAGGTCGTCACTCCACCTGGCCGGCGGGCGTCCCACACTACGTTTACCGAGTCGCGGTCTCCACTCAAGGACACGTCTACCCCAGCGGTTGTCTGTCCTGCGAGAGATATGGCCAGCCCACTGCCACTTTAGCTTACTAATTCTTTCTGCTATGTCGGCAACTTTGGTACTCTGCCGGATGACTTCGTTCCGGATTTTATCCATCAAAGTTACTCCGAGCATAGCTTGTTCCATAGCTCGCTGAGCGACTTTAAATTGGTGAACTAGTCTCACTGTGAGTGTCCAAGACTCGGCACCGTAGGTCATTACTGGTAGGACGCACGCATTAAAGACTTTAGTCTTTAGGCACTGTGGTATAGACGACGAGAAGACCTGACGAAGTTTACCGAATGCTGCCCAACCCAACCGAATCCTTCTGCTGGCTTCCCTCTCAAAGTTGTTTCTACCCAACCGAACTGTCTGTCCAAGATAGACGTATTCTTGAACAACTTCAAGAGCTACACCATTATTTACTACGACTGGTCCCGGGATAGTGATGTCGTTAAACATGATTTTTGTTTTTTCCATGTTCATCCCGAGACCTATACGTTGAGAAGCATCAGTTAGGTCGTTCAGCATCCGTTCCAGCTCCTGCAGCGATTCCGCCATAAGGACTATGTCATCGGCGAATCGTAAATGCGAAATGTACTCGCGGTTTATATTTATGCCTGCACTTCGATGTAGCGCCAGTCCACTTGACATCGCTGCAGTGATTGTAGAACAGCCCAGGTTTCAACGGAGTCAAAAGCCTTTTCATAATCCACAAATGCTAAGCACAGGGGCTGGTTATACTCTTCGGACTTCTGTATAACCTGCCTCACTGTGTGGATGTGGTCTATGGTACTAAATCCCCCGCGAAACCCAGCCTGCTCCGGAGGCTGAAACTCGTCAAGTCTTCGTGCGAGACGATTCGTGATGACCCTCGAAAACAGCTTATAGACGTGGCTCAGGAGTGATATGGGACGATAGTTCTTCAATAGCGTTTTGTCGCCCTTCTTGAAAAAGAGGATCACAACACTCCTGTTCCACGCCTTTGGAGTTCTCCCGGTGTCTAAAACAGAGTTGAATAACTTTTGGAGCTCCCGAAGTACGGGCTTTCCACCTGCTTTCAGGAGCTCCGAAGTGACTCCGTCTTCACCCGGGGCTTTTCCATTTTTAAGCTGCCTGAAGGCCACCTCAACCTCATCCAGGCTAATTTCCGGCAGTTCATCGGTGTAGTGGCGTGTCAGAGTGGCTCGGCTATCCTCTGAAGGAGTGACTTGTGGACCTCTACTGTCGTACAACTGGCCATAAAAGTCTTCTATCTCAGCTAGGATCTCTGGTTTTGAGGTTATGGTTTGACCATTAGGTGATCTAAGCTTGGTCAGATGCGAGCGTTTTAGCTGTTGGGCGAACACTTTAGCACCCCGATTTTCCTCTATTGCCTTTTCAATTCGGCGTGTATTAGTGGTTCGGAGGTCACGTCGCACCAACTTGCTAATTCTCTTATTGAGAGCTCGCTTCTCCGACGGTGAAGCTTGTAGATCCCTTCTTCTGGTGTCCATAAGCCGGAGAGTCTCAGCCGAGAGATTAGACTTAGTGCCCGTACGTTGCAGTTGGCAAAACTTCGCACCCTCCTCTCTGAGGATTCCTACCACTTGCTGAAGAGCCCTGTCAACATCCTCAGTGATTTCCAAGCCGGCGAATCGATTTTGCAAAGCAAGTTGGAACGGTTCTGATCCCACAGCACATTGAAGCAGGTTTGGACGGAGCGTAGACTTCATCATTCGGCATCTCTCAAGCTTGTATTCGATATTTAGAGAGCCTCGAACAAGCCGGTGATCGCTACCGGTATTGAGCCTGTTGAGTACTGAGACGTCTCTAAATATATGCTTTTTGTCCGTAATGATGAAGTCAATCTCATTTTTCGTCACATTATCAGGGCTTTGCCATGTCCATTTCCTCTGGGGCGGTTTCTTATAGAAAGAGTTCATTAAGAACAGCCCCTCTTTCTCCAGGAAGTTGACGAGCATTTGCCCCCTGTGATTCCTGTTTCCGTAGCCGTGGGGACCAACTCTCGATTCGCTGTCGGTTTGTACTCCCACTTTGGCATTAAAGTCGCCCATGACAATGTTGTAGTGCGCTTTAGTGGTGTTATGCAGCGCTGAAGAGATGTCTTCGTACATATTTTCTACTTCCTCATCTGAGTGTGCCGAAGTTGGTGCGTATACTTGCACAACCTTGAGGCAATACCTTTCTGTTAACTTTAGTACTAGATACGCTACCCTAGTCGACACACTCGAGGAGGGACTATCAGACTTTTAATGACTAAAATCCATGGTGTTCTTCAATAGCCCTTTGCTTTCCGGGGTCACGGTAGCTTGTTATTCCCGCAACCCCGGCAGGGTAGCCTAAGAACTACTTTCAATTTTCGTTTGTTTAATCCCAAAAAAGGTCCTTGAACTTAATAAATTATAGAGGTAGGTATCCATTGCCACACAATACATAAGAATACACATAAGAATGAAAAAACCCAAATTAAATATCTTTCTCGTTTACATTGTTGTTAATAATTCAAACAAATTCTCATAAACATGTTATATTTACTTTTTCCGTGTCATGCGTCCGTTAACACAAAAAATCTTCAACATTTTTAATTTCGCTGCTATCCATACAGTCGAACGTTTCACCAAATAAGCTTACCCATAACGCGATTAGGAGGAGGCGGGCCGCGAGCGAGAGAGGACAGCGTCCTCCCTCCGCCCCAACCGCAGTGGTAGGCGCCCGCGGCGTCGGACGTCAGCAGATGATCTCCGGCCACCGTAGGCGCGGGCATGCGGGCAGCGAGTAAAGGGCAACTCGCTGCCCGACCAAGGACCATGCCCGGGTCGACGGCGCGTTGTGTCCCACGCGCGCCTCAAAGAGCGTCAGCATAATGACGGGGCCCCCCTCTCAGAGGTCCAAAGCCTGCCGGGGTCGCGGGATTATTCCCTTACCGTGACCCCGGAACGTAACAGGCTATTGAAGGACACCGTGGATTTTAGTCAGTAGAAGTCTGACAGTCCCTCCCGCCCTGCCCGGGGCCGGAGGACTCATTTGATGATTTTACCACGCTAAAAAAAAAAAAAAAAAAAACCCATAACGCGATGCGACGCGAATTGACCGATTCCAACTACAAGTGTAAATCAACCTTACCACTACTAAGAAATAATGATGCAATTCGATTGACTTGACGTCGTCGTGGCGATCGTGATTTGTTTTTCATCTACCCGTAAATATCAACGTGTTTTATGTCATGTGTCGTAGTGGTAAGGTTGATTTTCACTTTTAGTTGGTTCGCCATGGTTATAGTCCCTTACATGACAGTCCAAACATTCACATTGACCCACAGGTACGGTCACCACATTAAGAACCATTGTTGAGAAATGCGCTTAGCGACCCGTAAAATTCGAACCCGTAACCTTTTGATCCTTGCTTTTGTGCTCAAGTTTTCCCCTCGAGGAATAGTCTGAATATGTGGGAACACGCATTTGGAATTATGGTTTGTTGTAAAGAATGAGACATCCCATGGGCTTTGGGAATGGGAATTTAGAAATGCTAGTAAACCTTGCGGTCATCAGTCCATTTGCCGGTGCTGTTAGAAGGATTTACTTTACGATTAGGATCGTAATATAACATATGTAGGTACCTGTACAATTGTACATACAAATCATATGCTCGGTCATAGTTTTACACACACGCATTAGGGCCATTGGCCACAGAAGGCTTGGCATTGCAGAGCGTGGTATAATACGCGCGCTGTGCCAATCGTAAGACAATAACTGACTAAAAACCCACCCTGTTTCTTTTGTAGTCTACCACGCCGCGCCATGCTGTTCCGTCAGTTGGTGCTAGTCCTTACACTAACTGCCGACGCTGCCAGCGGATTCGGGGAGTCGCCCTCCACAGAGCTGCTGCCGCCCGACTCTCCTCTGCACTCCCTAGATCAGTTACTGTTCGTTGTTACCCTTTCGCGTTGCGGTGACTCTTTGTATACTCTGAAAACTTCCTCATTGGAGTCCTTTCTTCTTCATTTGTTTCATTCTCAATAGGCGTCACAAACGTCGTAGACCCGTGATCACGATGATGGGCTCTTGAGTAAAGTTGTTCAGTCTTGATGGTCTTGTGATACTTGGACATTCCTAAATAAGACCTCATAATATTTGAAGTAGAAATATTTGGTACCATGTGAGAATATTAAGGGACCAGAATGAGATAGTATTTAAATATGTATCTGTATGTACAAGTACCTGTAGGTATCCCGACGTGACGTGTCGCATATTTTATGTAAAGTCACTCGGACCGCGCTTTGTTTGCAAATGGAAAACTAATTTAATTCAACACGGGAACGGTCTGGATTTATCTCATTTCAAAATTAGACATTCATTTCGCGCCCACTTTGTGATAATATTCTACAACAGACTTGTAGACAGGATACATAGTAGCATGAAATAATAACGACACTGCGTCAAAATTGTTGTTGTTACTTATTTAAATATGGAGTTGGTCTTGGCCTCAAACAAGGCCAGAGGCAAAGATGAGGCCTAAGATGGAGCAAGTTCAACCAGAAGTAACAGTAAGGGTGCGCCTTTCCAGCAGAGATGTGCTATGTAGCTGTGCTGCGAGGATGTGAAAGCTGAACTACGAAACGGTGTGACCGTATCCACTGATGCTACTCTATGTAGCTGTGCAAGTAAGATGTGCTATGAAGAAGCGCCGCCACAAAGTAGCTGCGCTACGAAGATGCACAGCTCGAGCTATGTGATGTATCAATAGTAGTGAAGACGACCCAGCACGCCTCCATAGCTATAGCACACAGTCATATGATAGCACGCAGCCATGGCACGCATTATAAAAAACAAATCTTAGTTGAATCCGTTTCCACCAGCAGTGCTGTGCTAAGTATACCAAGGACAATGATTGGTGGATATCAAACACATCCGCAGCAACGTAGCATACCGCATCTCTTGTGGAAAAGCAGTCTTACTCCTGCGCACCGACAGAAACCTATTTTTTTTTTTTTTTTTTAGCGTGGTAAAATCATCAAATGAGTCCTCCAACCCCGGGCAGGGCGGGAGGGACTGTCAGACTTCTACTGACTAAAATCCACGGTGTCCTTCAATAGCCTGTTACGTTCCGGGGTCACGGTAAGGAAATAATCCCGTGACCCCGGCAGGCTTTGGCCCTCTGAGAGGGGGGCCCCGTCATTATGCTGACGCTCTTTGAGGCGCGCGTGGGACACAACGCGCCGTCGACCCGGGCATGGTCCTTGGTCGGGCAGCGAGTTGCCCTTTACTCGCTGCCCGCATGCCCGCGCCTACGGTGGCCGGAGATCATCTGCTGACGTCCGACGCCGCGGGCGCCTACCACTGCGGTTGGGGCGGAGGGAGGACGCTGTCCTCTATCGCTCGCAGCCCGCCTCCTCCTTCACGAGCATTACTGCCTCGCAGAAGGAGCAGACCGCTTCCCACTCCGTCTCGCCCCGCAGCATGGCCGCAACCAATGCCGGGCGCGAGAGGTCTCCGCCTATCGCCGCCGTGAGGACACGTCGGTGCACCGCCCAAGCTGGGCAGTCTTGCACCGTATGCTCTACTGTGTCCTCCGGGCGATCTTCGCAGTGGTGGCACCCGGGCGTTTCCTCCTTCCCTATCAGGCACAGGTAGCTCCCGAAACTTCCGTGTCCGGTGAGGACCTGCGTCATCCGATAGGTCAGGACGCCGTGACGTCTCTCCAGCCACTCCTCAAAGAGGGGTCTTACCGCCGCAATTGCGGCGTGCCCGGACAGAAACCTATTACAAAACTTTTAGCGCTGTACTTTGACAGGAGAGGTCGCGAGCCAGGTGGCCCTGGTGAGGCCTACCACCGCCATTGAGATCGCTCAGCCATCACCACAGGCCCTGTAGCCATGTAACAAAGGATAAACGCAAACGCTGAGTAGGTTTTAATAGATTTTTAACTTTACGGACTTGGGTATAA
This sequence comes from Agrotis clavis, assembly GCA_954870645.1. NCBI lineage: Eukaryota > Metazoa > Arthropoda > Insecta > Lepidoptera > Noctuidae > Agrotis > Agrotis clavis. Next base: position 20,279,701 of record OX940933.1, on the reverse strand, counting down.
AGTTGAAGATCAATTGAAGATTTCATAGCGTTGTCGTTCGTTCCAGTCACTAACGCTCAGAAATCTTAAATAGATTTTCAACTTTAGGCTATAAAGTTGAAAATCTATTGAGGAACACCGAGCGCTTACGATTATCGTTTGCGACTTGTTGTGACTTGGCTCGGGGGCTGGTTACAGATAACCTGTGGTACCGTTGCCCAGGATGGACCACTAGGAGGTATTTCTCATCTACTTACCCCCAAAATTAAAACACATCATCGGCATCAATGGCACCGTACTTGCCAAAACACGACACAAACCAACATTTAAACTCACATACACAAACCCGGAACAACTACTTGTAGATCATATTGATATGATCTTTTGATCCGTCCGGAAACCTAACCCGCGCCAAATAACTGTGATTTTAGTATAGGTATGTTTCTATTAAAAAAAACCGGCCAAGTGCGTGTCGGGCCACGCACAGTGTAGGGTTCCGTAGTTGCCCATCAAAATACTTATGCGAACTAACTAAACTGATTCGCTGAATTTAATTTTTAAAAGTAGAATTTTCAAAATCGGTCCAGGCGTCTTTGAGAAATCGGGGAAAATAATACATAAAAACACATACAACGAATAGAGAACCTCCTCCTTTTTTTGAAGTTAGTTAAAAATAGTTGACAATAAAAACCTGCCTATCCCTAAAACATACCCAAATTTACATTTGCAGTTGAAGAACATGTTCTCCGATACATTTTGTTTAGGAAAATATGTTATCCAAGTACGTTTTATAAGTTGGTCGACTATTACTCGTAAACTTGTAAAGCCTACTTAGTCACGATAAATTTCTTTTAAACTTCGTTATATATACTACTATTGCGATTTTTTTCACACCCCCAAACATAACCGTTTAGCTGGTAGAGGGAGGAGGGACACTCGAGTCGAGCAAAAATTTGCACTTTAAAGCTTAATATTTCACAAACGAATCTTTTTACCAAAAAATTGTTAGTCAAAACTATCAATATTTTTTAAAGGCCTATTTAATGATACCCCACACTAAGGGGTAAGCGAGAAAAAAAAAAAACATCCCCACTTTACGTGTACAGGAGGTACCCTAAAAAAAATATTTACGAGATTTTATTTTACCACTTTTTCGGAGCAACAAATCCGTATATTTACACCAAATTACAGCTTCCTAGTACTGGGCGTCTCTGAGCTAAGCTGCGGACAGACGGACGGACGGACGGACGGACATGGCGAAACTATAAGGGTTCCTTGTTGACTACGGAACCCTAAAAAAGCAAAGTTCTAAACAAGTAAAATGAAAATGGCAGCTGACAAATTTTAAGATTACACAAAGGGTCATGAAAATTGGTCGCTCTGAATTGGTGAGCGCCATTTTACTTAAATACTAGTTTCGGAGTTTCTCCTTTTAGAACTCCGAGGTTGGCACTCTGTGCAGCCAATGCCGAGTAGACTGAACTCCGCTGAATAGCGTCGACAGTTTATTTCTTGAACTTTGGCAGTTAAGATTCCTTGATAACAAAGTTTATGAGCAATACTTGTTAGGGGCTATAATCAGAAATCTTAACCTACCAGAGGCCTTACCACGATCCAATTTAGGCTGTGAGAAAGAGACAGAGCTATACAAGTCATCTAGCGCCATCTCTTTCCCATATCCTAAAGACTCACGCTTTAAGAGTTAATGGTAGGCTACGGGATGAATGAGTTCCGACTAATAAAGGCATAGCGATTTGTTTTATTTTTGTATTTTAACCAGGCTTCATCGCCAATGTTAAAATACTATAACACAAGCCTGAAAACAAACGCAGCCAGACAAAAATTCTTGAGAAATAGGTTTCCCCCTTTGTCCAAAACAGGAACCGTGTCAGAGGTGGAAAAAACCATAAATTGAGACTTATACAACTAGTGTAAAAAAACAAGCGATATATATTTTTAATAACATAAAGGTTTATATTCGAATCTGAAATTAAAGGGGGGAGAGGGGGCAACAACAAAAAAAGAACTCGAATAAATATGATAAAACAGTTAAAAGCATGATTTTTTAAAAAGATCTTTACTCTACAATTCAGCAAAACAACGTTTGGGTCGATCTCCAGAGGCATTTTTTTTCGTGTCGGGCTGAATAAACCCATTTTAAAATTGAAAAACGTTTTCAAAATATTTTTTTATATGCAGTTCAGTGTTTAATCTACCTGGTACAAGGCTAATATTATGAATAAGTTTATTTAAAATATTTAAAAAAGAATCTTAAACCCTAAAATCCTGATCGCTCTGGGTTGTCCTGACTCCCGATTGAATGAAAAAAATATTCTTTATTTTTTTAATGAGAGGCTACTTATGAAACAACTTATTTAGATTACATAAGAAATAGTTAATCTTCATTTTTAGAAAATACTTGTAGTTTTATTATGAATACTTTTGCCACAATTTGAATTTAAATTCGTGTCCGGGCATTTTATCTCATCGCTCTGCGCTGAGGTAAAACATCGCGCTCATGCCTAGTTACGCGTTATAGACACTCTATTCCACTCTCGCTGGGTAGCACCAGCAGTGGTCTAACCGTTGAGGAGGATACCTTTGTGCCACGTATCCGCGAAGGTAAGTTCACGAAGGCAAGTTTATGATTACTCTGGATTTGGTTCTCGAATTTTATGATTGATATGGCACGTTATTCAAATTAAATATTAAGCTTGTAAATGTGTTTTTTATGTGAATAAGGTGATCTTTATGATGGTTTTTATGACACGTAATTATAATTTTCTACTGCTTTTAAATTCGGCTATATTCATGATTTTGTGACTTTTTCTGATCGATATGGCTGTGATTGCTCTGTCCAAAAAGACCAGAGCAATGATATTTTGCATTAATTGTACGTTATAAAACTATTTAACCATCTTAAAAAAAAGGAGATTCGCAGTTCGGCCTGTATATGTGTACGAATGTTTGTCCGCGATTGTCTCGCGTTTGGCTGAACCGATTTTGATGCGGTTTTCAGAACAGTGTTAGTATTATTCTGGGAACGGTTTTAATATAATTATAATTACACGAACCGTCTCGAACACAGACTTGATGACTTCCAGCCTCCCGAACAAGCCGGTTTCCGAAGAGGCTATAGTACCATAGACCACATCCATACGCTGCGGCAAGTTATACAGAAGACCGAAGAGTATAACTTGCCATTATGCTTAGCGTTTGTGGACTATGAGAAAGCCTTCGATTCGGTGGAAACATGGGCGGTACTTGAGTCACTCCAGCGATGCCCTATTGACTATCGGTACATCGAGGTGTTGAAGTGCTTGTATAATAACGCCACCATGTCGGTCCGAGTTCAGGAGCAGAGCACGAAGGCGATTCCATTGAGAACAGGCGTAAGACAGGGGGACGTTATCTCCCCGAAACTGTTTACTGCCGCAATGGAAGACGCCTTCAAGCTCCTGGAATGGCAAGGACTTGGCATCAACATCAACGGCGAATACATCACTCACCTTTGGTTTGCCGACGACATCGTAGTCATGGCAAAGTCGATGGAGGAACTCAGCATGATGCTCGATGGCCTCGACCGAGTTTCACAACGGGTGGGCTTGAAAATTAACATGGACAAGACGAAAATTATGTCAAATGCCACTGTTGTGCCCACCCCAGTCTCTGCTGGAAACTCGGTACTCGAAGTTGTTGACTCATATATCTACTTAGGACAAGTGGTCCAGTTAGGTAGGTCCAACTTCGAGAAAGAGGTCAACCGCCGAATCCAACTCGGTTGGGCAGCGTTCGGGAAACTACGCAATGTCTTTTCGTCCGACATACCTCAGTGCCTCAAGACGAAAGTCTTCAACCAATGTGTGTTACCAGTGATGAGTTACGGCACCGAAACGTGGTCTTTCACTATCGGCCTCATCTCAAAGCTCAAAGTCGCTCAATGAGCTATGGAGAGAGGGCTATGCTAGGTGTTTCTCTTCGTGATCGAATCCGAAATGAGGAGATCCGTAGACGAACTAAAGTCACCGATATAGCCCACCAGATTAGCAAGCTGAAGTGGCAATGGGCAGGCCATATTGCTTGCAGAGCAGATGGCCGATGGGGTCAAAAATTATTAGAGTGGAGACCACGGACTAGCAAGCGCAGCGTAGGACGTCCACCAGCAACGTGGACAGACGACCTTATAAAGGTCGCCGGAAGACGCTGGATGCAGGTCGCTTCCAACCGGTATATGTGGAGATCAAAAGGGGAGGCCTATGTTCAGCAATGGACGTCCTATGGCTGAGATGATGATGATGAACGGTTTTAATATATAAAACTAATGGATATCTTGTGACATTACCCACATACATCCATTTTTTTGCTGACTTGTATTGTAGATTTTCAAAGACACCGATTTAATTGAATATCTAAACTAAAAGGGAAAAATAAAAAAAAGCTTTTTGAAAAAAAAGGAACCGACTTCAAAACCAAACACAAAAAAGTATAAAATAACTTTTCTTTCTGAAGTCGGATGGCCATAGTCAGTGAAATAAAAAACAAAGCCACCGACTTCCGGAAGAAAGGTATCACTTACATGTCATCTTGTAACACGTATACCACCTGAATATGACTAAAAACGCGTAAACTAATATTTTTTTATCAATATTCTTTTTTTTTAAATTGGTTTGACCATAAATATGATCGCTCTGGCACCAATTATGATTGCTCTGGTCGTGAAATTTTTTGAACTTAAATATTTCCATAACTGTTAGTGTAAATTGAAGGCCAAAAGTAAAAATATACTATTTGAATATCATACTTTTTAATGAGATACATAATTACCGTTAAATATCAATATCTGAAAAGCACCAGAGCGATCACACGAATACGCCCGTTTTGGAGATCCACCCGTTTACAAAATTCATAAATCTCTCACGGTAAGCTAATAAATCAAATCCCTAGCATTAAGTAGATACTCAAAGCATTTTATATCTTATCTTTTGTTAAACCATCTTTTAGACAAAGCTGTAAATCTGACTTCTACATTACTTTGAAACAAGAAACAGAAATAAAATGTTCAGAGTTAGAATGAGTCCATGAAGGGCAACTTCATTGATCAATATTTGTAAAAGAAATGTAGTTTTTGGTGTAATTACTTTAAGTACCAATCAAACAACTGGTCCAAAATTTATATTTGCACATCCACGATGCAGGAGAAATCTGAACGATAAATAAATTGGAATTCCTGTCCCAGAAAAAATATTCTCATACTTTTTTTTATTTACGGTAGACGTTTAACACCGCCTCGCTTGCTTAGACGTAACTCAAAATTGTAGCTATCAAGAAACAAAGACTCTGCCAGGGAATTCCACTCCTTAGCTGTGCACACAATGAACGTCTTTTTAAAACGTTTTATACTTATTATTAGTCAGAAGCTCTAAAAGTCTGACAACCATCAGTCTTACCATGGGTTATCGTATTACCCAGTTACTGGGCTGTGGAGGGCTGATAGGCAATCGCTCCATGTAAAATTATATATTCAGCTGCATCTGGTTCGACTGGAAACCGACCCAGAATATAGTTGGGAAATGGCTAAGCAAATGATGATGATACATACGGGTACAATATTCACCATATTTTGTTCATCATCATCATCATCTCAGCTATAGGACGTCCACTGCTGAACATAGGCCTCTCTTTTAGATCTCCACATATACCGGTTGGAAGCGACCTGCATCCAGCGTCTTCCGGCGACCTTTATAAGGTCGTCTGTCCACCTTGTTGGTGGACATCTTACGCTGCGCTTGCTAGTCGGTGGTCTCCACTCCAGTACTTTTCGACCCGATTTTGTTACTTACGTCAAATCCCAGCTTCATTAAACTCCTCTATACACGAAAACTAAAACAAAACTTGACTCCTCTATAAACAAGTTTTAACTCGAATAAATTAAGTTGGCATCCAAAAGATTTATACATAGTTCAGTATAATATTAAGATAGGGTAGGACGTCGTTTTGACGATGCAATTAGTGAAGAATCTTTCGTCAAAGTTTAATATTCCCGGCTGCAGAGGATGGTTCTATCATATAGATAAAGTTACTGTTCGTAGAAAATTAAGCACGGATCGAATACTTGGAAAGTTTATTAACAGTTATAGTTATACTATGTATAACGGCGCGCGATAATTATAGTTGATTTATATTAGCAGTTTTTATAAGTTGTAATCGATTATTTTTACTCTGTGGGTCAAGAATTATTTTTTTATTGGCACTTTTAATTTAGAGCGGGCAACACCGAATGGAGTTGTGAGTGTCATGGCGGCAGTGACGGCCACTTTTGATGCGACCGTCAGACGAAGCCCACGCACAAATCCATTGGCTCTAGAGTAAAGTTTAATTATTTTTACCGTTATTCAATCAGTGATTATTATTGCAATCATTAGTTATTTTGGTAAAGTTTTGTTAAAATATTAAAAGTTAAACTAAATGAGATATTTTATGAATATTATTTTTCAACTACCTGCACCTACACGCCCATAATAGAGGACCAACAGATGACGGATAAACAGCGACACGTGGTGTCTCAGCTGCTCGAACATCCGTCATGTATTAAAAGAGATCTTCCGGGATTATTACCATCCGTCAAATATTAGTAAAAATGTCAAAAGTAAAAAGATCAGAGAACATTTTAAACACAAAATACAATTTAATAATAATCATGATTATGGTCAATTTGGTGAGTCGAAACGTTTCAAGCATTTTCTTCCGTCTAGCACTAAACTATTGCTTGTCCAGGCTCTTGTGCTCCCTATTATTGATTATGCAGATGTTTGTTACTCTGATGTATCCCAAAATCTTCTTAAAAAATTGGATCGACTTCTCAACAATTGTATTCGCTTTGTATTTGGACTTCGTAAATTTGATCACATTTCTAGTTACCGTTCTCAGCTTAAATGGTTACCTATCCGCCAGAGAAGATCCCTCAGATCGCTCTGCTTGCTTTTCTCTATTATTAACGATCCTTGTGCACCTAATTATTTAAGTTCTTTTCAGATCCTGGGTAGTTCCCACGATCGAAATCTTCGTGCTGCTGAAAACTTACTCCTTCAGATACCTTCTCACCGTACAACCAGTACGGTTATTTCCAATTCCTTCGTGGTTACGGCAATTAAACTCTGGAATGCGCTTCCCCTTGACATTAAAAAAGCTCCTAGTAATTTTTCTTTTAAACGCCAAGCTCGGGAGTATACTTGCTAAAATCACTCGATCCTTAAGTTTCCATTTATTGCTATGGTCGTCATCATGTTATGTATCCATTTATGTATTTTATTCATGAGGTTTATAAGTATACTTTATTTATCAAATATTATTTATTGGTATTATGTATATTATAGTAGGTATATATTATCATAAATGTATTAGTATATTATTTTTAAATAGCTATAATTACTTAGATGTAGTCGTTTTAATTGATTCAGTAGAGTTGTTGTACCTATTCCAACTGCTTCTCCTTTTGACCCAAAGGTTGACTGGTAGATAATGCCTTGCGGCATTAAGTCCGCCTTATGTACCACAATTGTACATGAAAGTGTAAATAAATAAATAAATTATGACAATCACGTTAAAAATCATTGAAAACTCATTTTGAAAAGTGTATACTTTAAACTGAATCTGCATTTCATTTTTTTGCACTGCCATTCACAGAGCCCGTCTAATAAAAAACACACCCCTCTTTTTAGCATGGTAAAATCATCAAGCGGGAAGGACTATCAGACTTTCACAGACTCGTACTGACTAAAATCCACGATACGCCTTCAATAGCCCTTTACGTTCCAGGACCACAGTTACCCGTTTAGACATAACACAGATCACATAAAAACGTACTAAAATCAAAGTTCAAATATCCTTTTCCAGAACCCATAAAACATCCACATAATATCTGCCCACATCCATACATCCACCAGCCACACAATCAAAGCCTATCTAACAACGTAATAACATCGTCGTAAACCAGCGTTAAGATAACCATCTAGAGTAATGTTAGGTAAAACGATTTCTTTCATACCTGTCCCCCTGTCCTATTATAAAGGATACATTGCGAATAAACTGGAGATAAGGTAGTAGAAACAATGTGGGTATGATTTATTATGACTTTAATTTCCATGCTATTGAGGTGGCTTTTTGTTTGTTGTTACTCTATTCAGTTCAAAATTAAAAATAATACCACTTTCATAAACTACATCAAGTTGTCAAAATCCAAACGCTAGCCAATAGATTGGTGCGCTAAAATTGCTACGGCGTAGCGTACGGTTTGAGGGCAGCGTAGCGCTACATGTTTGACGTGCTACGATATTACAATAAAGCTACGCTCAGTTGCTACGGCGTAGCGTTCAATATGAAGCGAGCGTTGCCAGACACTTCAGTATAGTATGCTACATTATACAATTATTTTATGATAGCACAACTTAGTAGTAGCATAGTAATATATTAAAATGGTTCATTTAATAGGTAACTAAAGCCAAAAATAAACCTTATGATTTGACAGCACAGTTGGCGCAGCGGCAGCAGCAACCGACTGCTGCTCAGCGTGTTACAGCTTCAATCTACCCGCACGGAACAAAAATTTGTACGACCTAGAAGAACCTAGTTGTTCCAGGTCTGAATGTTTGCGTATGTGTGTTGTGGGGCAAAGTTTTAATTAAAAAAATTGTAGATAGAAAATTAATTCCAAATCTACAATGTAAGCGAAACCGACCTACTTTGTGTGCTACGCTACGCTGTAATCCTTCTTTTATAACATACTACGCACTTTAAACCAATGACTTCAATAACCAAGCTACACTTTTACAGGCTCATACGGAACCTAAGTGTACGAAGAACTTCAGAATTCTTTATTAAACCGCATCGTAAACATTGGCTTCATAAAATAATAATATAACTTCATAGAAATCCACTTTCCTCGGACGATCTTTATGGCTGGAGGGAAAGATAAATACAGTATCTACCCTCGCTTCTTAGATTAACACGGTCAACATTTTCATTTTGATATCAAATAAAACCACAATTTTTATTTTGAACGTTTATGTGGACTGAATGAAAGCACGTTAAGGGCTTCACACACAGCAGCTATAATGTAAAGATGTACATTATAGCACGATACATCTCATTACATCTTTCCATAGAAATCGTCAGGAGACCACACACTGCAGCTATAATGTATATTTTTACATATTCGAATCGAAGGTACTGAGCGATACGAAAATATACATTTATATTTCGATACATCTTCATCTCAACACATCTCAATACACTTCCGTATATCTCTCTTCGAAAAGGATGTTATGAAATGTAGGGAAATATACATTACATTACCTGTTGTGTGTGTGATACATTAAGATAGTTTAAAGTTAAACATCTCGGGATGTAATGTACATACATTAATATACATTATAGCTGCTGTGTGAAGCCCTTTATGTTCGTCTCAGCTGTCATTTACAAATCTTTGACAGTCGTTATTGCTTGCAAGAAAGTCTAAAAACCAGTCTTATCAAGGGTTATCACTCCAAAACCCAGCCACCGCCTATTTGACCTCCACAACACAGTGAGGGTTGTAGAGGTAAGATAAGTAGTGGCTCCATGTAGAATACTGATATTTACCTGCATCCGGTTCGACTGGAAGCCGACCCGCCGGGGTTTTCGGCCTCATTTTTTCCCAGCTATGCCGATAGCTCCGCAATGGTAGACGCCCACGGCGACGGGCATCGCAAGACTATCTCCGGCTACAGTAGGCGCGGGCATGCGGGCGGCGAGTAATGGAAAACTCGTCGCCCGACCATAGACCATGCCCGGATCGACGGCGCGTTGTGTCCCACGCGCGCCTCAAAGAGCGTCAGCAAGATGACGGGGCCCCCCTAGAGGGCAAAAGCCTGCCGGGGTCGCGGGACTTATCTCATTACTGTGACCCCGGAACGTAAAGAGCTAATGAAGGACACCGTGGATTTTAGTCAGTACAAGTCTGACAGTCCCTCCAGCCCTGCCCTGGGTGGGAGGACTCATTTAATGATTTTACAACGCTACAAAAAAGAAAAAACTAGGCCAATAATGTCTTCGTTCTTAACCAGTTTTATTCAAACTATGAACTCCTGGGTCTCGCAAAGTATCTGCGCCTTACAGAGTCACGGGCTGCGTCAACAGGTAACCGAAGAAATAGGATGGATTTATAGTCAGTATGGGTCTGACAGTCCCTTACGGTCCTCCCAGAGCGAGAGGACTCATTTGACGAAATCAAAGAAGTGATGACACTACCATACCGAAAATTATTTATATATTTTTATTTATTTTGGGGGTCATGATGGCCTTTGATTGAAAAACACTGGTCTGAACGATAAAACATTCTCACTTTTAGTCTTAATACACTTTAGCCTTACTTAAAACTGAGTAGATACTTAAATCAAGTTACTTACGTTCACAGTAATTAAGGTAACCGTCTTCGTCTGAACTCGGAAGCGCTGGGCTCCCTTCGGCTTTCATTGCCTGCTACATAACGAGCTGCTAGATAACGACAGTTTAATTGACAATAATGATCGTGGAATAAAGAATCTTCTTGTGGAAATAAAATAGTAAAGAGTTAAAAAAAAAACATAGTTTTGGTTCACCACTATGTAACTGAGTAAATATTTTTACCTAGAAAGCAAAAACAAAAGCAGTTAGTACTCGGTAGATAATACGATACCCCTTGGTAAGACTCATCAATATAACAAAAAAAAAACCAAATCAAATATTTAATTTCACGAATATACGTCAAATATTTGATTTCGTGAATACCTATACGTCGAAAAAATGGCACGGCTCGGGTTGATTGTTTCTATGGAGAAGAACGGACAAGAAACTCCATGTCAGACTTTCAGGCCACTCCCTACCTACCTGTCAAAAATCTATAAATGAGCCTAACAGCTTGACGTGCTTTTTGAGATGTGAAAGAACTGGGTATGTAAATGGTCACCAATCCATTGACTAGCCTAAGCAAGCGTGACTTACCACCGAAGATTGACTGCTGTTAAATATGAAGGGAGTCGAATGTCGCGTTGCTGTTTAATACTCGTATGAAGGGAGTCGTACATGTGTGGTCACACATGTATACCCGATCTCGCGAAAACGCGACTTGGTAAAATTATTTAAAAAAAAAACGTAGTTGTAATCAATTGACTTAATCAATCTACAAAAATAGGTACCTATTTCTTCAACTTACTCATTTATTTGCCAACGAAATGCACATAACGAGATTCAACTGTTGGCAATATAAATACCAGCTAACGATGTTCTGATACCACAACAAAAAGAATAGTCCCTCATTCAACTTTTATGATTTCCTCAATAAAAATAACGACAGATACGTTTGTCAACAGCGTAACAATATAATACATTTTAAATCCCCATTCAAAATTATCGTCACCTTAAAGTCCTTAAACAGATGAAACTCGAATGAAAATTACAAAAGACATCGGCAAAGACGTCGTTTAAAAGTGGTTGCCTCTTTGTGTTCTCACCCTTAGAAACCTTACAAGCTGAACTAACCTCTATTTCTTAAAGCTAAGGTTTGATTTGAAATAAAAGTGGTAGAAGGCAATGTCTTCATCGTATAGCTTCTAATTCGATTGTGTGAATTGATGTGAATTTAACCGTGCCATCACTTTGTCTATTGATTGATTAATTGTTCCTTATGTATTAAATAGGTGTTGATTAGATTGAATATTCAACCTTAAAATAGAACAGAATAGATGTATTTATCTATCTTCTATTAAATAAAAATGGATCGCTGAATGTGTTGCTAAGCCCATAACTTGCAAACGGCCGGACCGATTCGGATAATTATTTTTTGTTGTGTTTGTAACCATCAGGACCAGGTTATAGAGGACGAAAATCATCATGTCCATCCGTGCGAAGCCGGGACGGGCCGTTAGTTTGCAATAAATGTAGGTACAGTAAATCAGGTGATACATTTCATAGAGAATCCTTGTACCTTTTGTTTATAATAATAATAATAATAAATCATTTTATTTCGGACAACTATGAGATCCATAAATTGTTAGTAACAGGTTTGAGACTTAAACACTATTGTTAGTAACTTAACCTAAAGGTGAATTCATGAGAGGACCATCCAACCACTAAATGAAAATACTAGGGTATAAGTCTTCTCACAAATTCCCTTATTATGGCAGAGGAAGTATCCGCCGCCAGTGTCTCCAGGATGCTATTGCGACTACCCCTTATTCTGCCCAGGAGCGACGCCGTTTTCTTGCGGATTATGGCATATGTTTAAGTATAGCATGCAAATTTATTTATTTGAAACAAGTAAAAGAAGGCCTCAAAACTATTTTTTTATCGTGTTAAATTCTTCAAACGAGTCCTCTCACCCAAGGTGAGACGGAAGGGACTGTCAGACTCATACTGACAAAAATCCACGGTGTCCTTCAATAGCCTTTTACGCTCCAGGGTCACGGTTACCTGATAAGACAGTCCCGCGACCCCAATTCACCTTAAATTAAGCTCAATTTAAGCTCTCCTTATTCTAATTATTATGTTTAAACACATTAACACATCCAACGCATGTAAAGATGATTTCTGGGGAAAGAAAAATTGAGCTATGAGTGGGGTTTGAACCTAATTAGTAGCCTAATTGATTAGACGTCTGGATTACTTATCCAGAAGACGCGGATTCAAATCCCACTGGCACTGATTTTTCTTTCCACAAAATTCATCTCCTTTTTTTCTATTTTAAATCAGCCTTTCCTTTTTACAAGTTTAATATTATTTTCTTTAACAAAACCTCCACTCAGTTACCCTCCCCACTTCATTCGTCACTACTGTCTCGACAACGGACTGAACTAACAAAAAACTTCGCGCAATTAATCGAAGTAAATTGCATTCTTAGAAAAAAGGTAAAAACTTTGTAAGCAAAAGATTTTAAACGACTTTGTTAAGACACTATCGGGGATTAAAACTAGCGAAGAGCGAATCGCAAAACGCATAGAAAAGGGTTCTGTACTCATGGATATTTTCGGACTTGTCCTCAAATAAACAGTTTTATTTTTTAAACCGATTTTTCGATTCATCTATCGGTTATTAGAGGCAGGGCTCATATTATATTCTGTATACAGAATATCTATCGTATGTATTGTGTTTAATTTTACCTAATTACTTAACTACTAAGCCCAATTCTGTAAACTTTGAATTAATAAAAACTATTGTTTTTGTTTATTATTATTATTTTCTCAAATTCACTATTGCGTTGTTACCCGTACACAGAACCTACCTAAGCTCCGAGCATTAATTTTGTGCTTATTTGCTTCGGAAAGGACGAAAAGCATCATTATCATTTATCTGCATGCATTATGCATTATCATGCATCTTTCACAGTTTTTTTCTATTGGTCAGAAACTCGAAATTCAGACAACCAGTCTTACGAAGGAGTATATTTTTTTCCATATACGGACGTATGTCGTTTTTCTATCTCGTCTCCACAATCGCTCCATGTAATATATTGATATTCAGCTACATGAAGTTCGGCTGGCAGCCCAGCTCAACATAATTTGGAAAAAGCTAGACAAATGGTGATGAAAGAAGATAAAAGAATGAAAAATATATTAGAAAAACAGTAGCAGTCAAAGTGAAAATATATGTGACACATGAGTTACACAAACAGCACGTATTACGTGCTGTTTGTGTAACTCATGTGTGAATATAAAGACTCCGTTTTTGCCTATCAGCTGCGGAACCCTAAAAAAGTGCATTCGTTCGTTTTCTAGATATACTTTTTGCATAAGTTCTTATCTGTGTAAGTTTCAAACGGTGAAGCTATTACTTTAATTCACTTCAACTGTCTATTGATTTAAGTAACAAAGGAGTTTTATGCTATATGTATTTTTTTACTAAAATACTTTTTTGAAGTTACATACTTGATTTTCTCAGTTTATTGGCTCGTACTAAGTAGGAAAAAGCTGTATCTGCAGATATTTTCAGTTAATTAAGAAATTGGAAAATTTAATACGCAATAACATCCACTACAATGTAATTCACAGTAACTTCTACTACAATTAAATACATAGTAACGATCTATTCCCATCCAATACCAAGAGCTAAATACCATTTGGTATTAGTTTATTTCCTATTTTACTTTCTATTCCCAAGGAGTACCACATTTTTTTAAATAAAAAATCTATTACTAACGAATACCAAAACGTGACTTTTTGTACACTCAGCTACACAAATTACATACTATCGATGCAAGAGCGAGCGAAGCGAGCTCGGGACTTGGGGCACCCCGCTCCGGACAGGTTAGGTTAGGTTAGGTCACTTTAAACCTTGCAAGCAGAAATAGGAGCCCCGCGAAGCGAGGCTCCGTCGAGCTACCTTGGTAGCTTTGGACATAAATGGTATTACGGGCTTTTTAAGATATCGCCGGTGTTCTTTGAAACTGTGTAGGTCATTTTACACCTTAATTAAAATCACTCAAAGCATTTTAATTTTACTGAACCTGACTGTACCTAATGTCTTCAAACTTGTTTTGGTATTGGTTTTAAATGTAGTACTCGTTGGGAATACGAAATTCGGAAATAAACTAATACCAAATGGTATTAGCTCTTGGTATTGGATGGGAATAGATCATAGTAACTTGTATTACAATTTTAAAAAATCATCAAATTTTCCTGTTCTCATCCCGTCCCACTTAGGGTCGACTCGACACTTTCCTTTCATACTCAAACGTCAGTTCATCATTAATTCCTTTTTCTTTCATATCACTTCTTTGGACTTCGTCTCCCTCTCCATCCACCTGAACACATTTTCATCACTCTATTTTATTCATATTTTATGTATTTCATTCCTCCTCATAACATGTTTTGTTTATACTGCGACTATGATTTTTCGGAGCAGATGCCACTTTAAAACTTTCTTCAAAAAATTTAAAATATTACATGAAAATAATGATTTCAAAACTTATAGCGGAAAGAAAAAATATGTAAGTTAGGGTACTTTGATAATTTTACTTTCGTTCGGGTAACAGAACACTCTGTAAAGTTGGATAAATTAACAACTTTACTTTTAAAACATTAGATAGGCGACCTAAGTTATATTAGCCAACTTTAAGAAGGGAAGTATTTTATGACTAAGTTACATATTCGTTTAAAAGTCTAATTTACCTGCTACATTTAAAAAAATGTATCTACCTTATGCTGGCTTCACACGGCGCTTAATATTAGCTACTAACCCGCTTCCGTGACATTAACGAGTTCACTCGCTAAAGCTTCGGCCACACACATCGACTAATCGCTGCTGGTCAAACTGAACATGCTCAATTCAAACCGCGGCATATTCAACTCCCGTCCAGGAATTTATTCGCAGCTAATAGCCGGTCACATACATTGAATACTCGCGATACGTAGGCATTCGCAGCGATTAGTAGCTGTATGTGACCAACGCTTAAGAGGATTGTATAGCTGCTGCCTTTTCAAAAAATAGGTACTTAGAAAAACTCGTGCTGTCCCTCTCGCGCGTTGAAAAACCCCCGATCGTGCGATAGAGAGCGTTGCAGCTCGCGACTGACTGTGAGTATTTTTTATATGAAATTTGTCTCTCGGGAGAAAACGTTTTTCACATACTAAATCACGCCCAATCTCTTAGATTCTGGTGTCAATCGTTTCAGCATATTATATTCTAGGTTTGTAGGTTTTGCTTTTTTTCTAAAACTTCTTTGTTTTTAAAATACAAAGGTTTTACTTCAATGAAGATTTTGTCATAAAAATAGTAACTTTTAGGCGCCTGTTACTTTCAAACTATTATAAATTTTGAAAAAAAGAAAACCTATAAACCTAGTTTTTTACAGTGTCAGAAGCATTCTAAAAAATCATTGAGATAGGATAACATTTAGGGGCAGAAAAACGTTTTCTCTTTTAGTATGGACGAGCGCTCGGTAGACGACAGTCTTAAGTTATCCAACATTTACGAATCTGACGCGCCTCGGGTTGCCGCGCGTCCAATCCGTCAAAATAGCGCGACTTAACATAAACACGTCTCGTCGGAAGCTAGCTTTAACTTATCAAAACAGACATTAACTTTTGAAACTATTTAACTTTAAAGTACTTTTCAGATTAATGATAAGGTTTAGTACCGCTCCGCCAGTAACCTTTTAAACGTTGATATTCTTCGAGAGTTGGCTTAATAAAGGTTATACCTACATGTAGATTAATTCGTGTACATTAAATTCAAAATTTTGCCGCAATAAAGACAGAATAAAGAGAGCGTATACCGCGCGCACCGCATTTCATACAAACTACTTTATTTTCGAAATGAATGAACTAATTTAATGAAACTTTATACGCTAATACAAAAGGTCGGTTCGCTGCACCCAGTTTGACGTCTCCTTTCGCTTCGTATTCGCCTCGGAATCGGATCGGAATCGGATCGCCTGTTTGACAAAGGCTTTAAAGCAGGATACATATGGTCTAAAAAGTTCAAAAAAATCAGACAACGTTATTGAAAAACAGTGTTAGAGTCCGCGCCACGACTCATTACTAATTTTTTTTTTATGCTTTTTGATGTAATGACATAGACACTAGCGCCAGAAGGACTTCAGTGGTGGCGCGGACTCTATGGTTAAATTAGACCGATTTTTTTAAAACGTTGACTTTCTTAAGACATCCATAAACACTTCTTAAAGTTTTGTTCAATTAAAAAGAGTATAATTAACCATTATTCAAAAAAAAAGAGAAGATCTCTGCCCAAGAGTGTAACAAATACAGCAAAAAAAAAAGGCGGGAAATCGTTTGAATAGAAAGGCGCGCTTTTTCAGTTTTAAAATCTTTATTTGTTAATTTTGTACAATTTCTTTGTAAAATCTTATTTCAATAGTTAGTTTTAAGTAAATAGTAGTAGTATAAGTGTTAATATATATTCAAGTGGTTTAGAATGGCGAAAAAGAGAAAGAGGAAGGACGGGGAGCCGCCACCGGATCCTCATCAGGTATCAACCGATTCCGACTCAGCGGAATCGGTTGTAACGTGTTCATCTTACAGGGATGTAAATAGAAATAAGGACCCTAAGGAGAAGTACACTATTTATAAGGTAAAGGGTTACAGTCGGAAGTACCCAGAGGAAACAACCAAAAAGGAGCTAGTTGTTTTTTTAAATCACGTCGAAGAAAACCGTTTTTTCACCGACAGGGATCGCATGGCGTTGTCGAAAGGCATACGCGAACACGGCGTTTCAGGCGTCTTACACATGCGATCCATAAATAAATATAAGGTTGGCATCACCTTCGATTTGCCAAATAATGCCAATATGTTTTTAAATAATAATAAAATATTAGATCAGTTGGGTCTTAAGGCTTCCATTCCTGCCGTTGATACAGAGGTAACTGGAGTCCTCACTTCAGTGCCTATAGATATGTCCAATGCAGATATATTTTCGCTAATAGGCAGCTCTAAAAATGTTGTACAGGTCAGGCGCTTTATGCGCAGGGTAAAGAATACTGGCAGTGTAGAATTCGCACCTACACAAGCGGTCGCTGTTACCTTCGCATCCACTATTCTCCCAGCTTATATATACTTGGACTCATGGCGCCACGAGGTGAAAACTTATATTCCACCTGTTAAGCAATGTCTCAAGTGTCTGCGCTATGGTCACATTGCAAAATTTTGTCGCAATATCGAGGTATGCTCAATCTGTACATTAAATCACAATTTTAAGCAATGTCAAGTTGAATCAAAGGATGCTAAGTGTGCAAACTGCAAGGGTGACCACATTGCCATTTCCTCAGTTTGTCCAATAAAGAAACAAAAAATTGAAGAAAATAAAATAAAGTCAAGAAACGCCACATATTCTGATCTTTTCAATGTAAATGCTTTTCCAGCTCTAACTGCAAAAAATTTAGATGTACAAATTAATAACTTAATGAAATCTGATAAATTTATAAATATCTTAGTAGAAGCAATAACCAAAATTGTTAGTAATAAAGATGTCCCTATAAACTCGTCTTCAATTAAAGAGGTCTTAAAAACAACTCTAAGTAACAAAATTCCTTCACCTACATAATGGATTTATCAAATTTAAATATAATGCAATGGAATGCACAAAGCCTCAATAGCAACAAACATATATTTATCAATTTCCTCTATACACACAATATTCATATTGCAATAATTAGTGAAACATGGTTCAAACCTGAACAAAACTTTAAAATTAAAAACTACAATGTTGAAAGAAATGATTGTGGCAACAAACACAATGGAGTTGCCATTATTATTCATAGAAGTATTAATTACACTAAAATTAACACTTATTTTGACAATTCATTACAAAATATCTGTGTAAAAGTTCTAATTAATAATAAGGAAATAAGTATAGTCAGCTTTTACAGTCCTTCAATTTCTATTCCAGCTTTCAATAAAGATAATTTTGATTCATTGGTCAAGTCTATTCCTGGTCCTTTTATATTTGCTGGGGACTTTAATGCTCATCACACATCTTGGGGTTGTGGTTCAGACTCTTCACGCGGTCGAAATATTTTAGAGGTCATTGACGAAAATAATTTAATTCTTCTTAACAATGGTCAGGCAACAACAGTTGGCTCTTTAACATGGCGTGCGAACGCATTAGACTTGTCTTTGGTTTCTCCATCATTGGCACTTAATTGTGAATGGCACATCCATGATAGCCCTCTTGGTAGTAGTTACCACATTCCTGCAATTATAAAAGTAATAATGAATAATAGTCAAAACGATTCTTGTAGAGATTGTTCTAATGCTGAACATTTGCCTGTCTATCCGAATTACAAAATGGTGGATTGGCAAATGTTTTGTAATAAGGTGGATGAGTTATTAGTTGATTTTGAAACAGATAACATTTGTCCTCTTGATTTATATTGTAACTTCTGTACAATTTTACGCACAGCTGCTGTAAATTCCATTCCAAATTGCAATGTCAATATGAATACCAGCAATCGTTCCTGTTCCACAAATAGGAGTAAAAGACCTTCCCTTCCTTGGTGGAATCAAAAATGTACAGAGGCTGTATCAAATTTCAAAACAGCTTACATTGATTTTAAAAATAATCCATCAGAAGAAACATATATACATTTTAAAAGACTTCGTGCACTTAAAAAATTAATTATAAAAACTGAACGACAAAAAAGTTGGTTTTCTCTATGTGAAACTTTCAACAGATGCACGCCAATATCTATTATATGGAATTTCATGCGTAAATATAACAAAACGTTTAATTTCAATAACCATGAAAACGACGCCTGGATTTTAGATTTTTTGAAGAAATATTCACCAGATTTTGTATCTAATGACCCAAGACCCTTATTTAATAATACAACCAAATCCAACCATAGTTTCCTGCTTGATCCTTT
This sequence comes from Agrotis clavis, assembly GCA_954870645.1. Taxonomy (NCBI): domain Eukaryota; kingdom Metazoa; phylum Arthropoda; class Insecta; order Lepidoptera; family Noctuidae; genus Agrotis; species Agrotis clavis. The sequence continues at coordinate 20,260,335 of OX940933.1, read as the reverse complement.
TACAATTAGTGAATTAATATCCGCCATTTCATCCAGAAGAGACACTACTTATGGTCTTGATGGCATGCCATACATACTATTTAAAAAACTTAGCATTACTGGTTTAAAAATATTCCTGAAAGTCCTGAATTTGCTATGGGAAAATAATATCATACCCCAAGACTGGAAAGTAGATTGCCTTGTACCAATTTTAAAACCTGACAAACTCAAATCCTGTCCTGATTCTTATCGTCCCATAGCACTTACTTCTTGTGTTGGTAAACTATTCGAACAACTGTTGAAGCAGCGTTTAGAGTTTTATGTTGAAAAACATCATATTCTACCTTCTAATCAATTTGGTTTCCGTAGAAATCGGTCGGCTAGAGAAAGTGTCTGTCAATTGCAACTTGATATACATTATGCTTTATTGGCCAATGAGAATTTGGTCGGAGTTTTCTTTGATGTCGCTGGAGCTTTTAATAGCGTAAATGTAGATATTTTATGTCATGAATTATTACAAATAGGGATTTGTGAAAAATTTATAAATTGGGTCAGAAACTTTTTGTGCAACAGAGAAGTATTCGTCAAATTTAATAGACATCTGTACGGTCCAAGAGTTTCATCAAAAGGAGTTTGTCAAGGAGGTATATTGTCACCTTTATTATTTATATTGTATATTCGTAGATTAAATTTAATTTTAGGGTCTCAGGTTAAAAATTTACAATTTGCAGATGATTTAGTAATTTATGCTTCTGGAGCCAATTTATCGCAGGTTGTTCAAATAGTCAATGACGCCCTCTCAAATTTGTACAAATTTTTCTCTTATCTTGACCTTAATGTCAATCCATCCAAGTCTAAAGTGGTTGTATTTGGTAAACAGTCTCATAATATGCCCCTTGTGCAATATAACAATTGTGCATTGTCTATTTCACAAGAAGTCAAATTTTTAGGAGTTTTATTTTCCCATAATTTAACATGGAACAATTACACTAAACATATTATCAGTAAAGCAAATAAAGCTTACAATATATTGAAATCGTTAGCCGGTTCATACTGGGGTGCAGACCCAAAAATTTTGCTACTGCTGTACAAATCTTTAGTTCGTAGTCATTTTGAATATGGTTTTTATTGTTTTTCTGCAGATACTAAAATTGTAAATAGTCTAGATGTTCTGCAAAATAAATGTTTGCGTGTTATCACTGGGGCATTCAGAAGTACTCCTTTAAATGCAATGCAGGTTGAATGTAATGTTCCACCATTAAAAATTCGATTTCATTACCTGAAAGAAAGATTTATATTGAAACTTTATAGCGTATCCAATAATAGTCTTTTAGTTAATCTGTTGCATTCAAATCCCAGTTTAGGTATGAAACCATTTTATATGTTAGAAGACCTTCATAATTTTATAAATTTTATTAAAAATACAAATATATATCAATCACAACACATTCTGCCTTGTTATCAAGGAACATTTGCTGCAAAATTTCCAGAAATAAATATAATTATAAAAAACAAAAAGGACCTCTCTTCAAAGGAGGAAGTTAATGCAGTATTGTCAAAGTGGCCAGATTATAAATTCGTGTACACAGATGGCTCGAAAAATGATAAAGCAGTGTCTTTCGCTCTTTATGAGCCAATCTCAAACATAGGAATAGGTCGAAAAATTGACAAAAATGCTAGTATTTTTACAGCTGAAGCTGTTGCTATTTTGAGCGCTTTAAAACATATTAAAAATTGCAATTCAGGTCACAGCAGGTGGTTTGTAGTAAGTGATAGCATGAGTGTATTAAAAAATCTGGCAAATAACAAACTACATGCTAACACTAATTACATCATTTACCTGATAAAAGATTTATGGACAGAATTGTCTTTTTCTAATATTGAAGTTGGTTTTGTTTGGGTACCTTCACACATTGGTGTTACAGGAAATGAAAAGGCAGATTATCTGGCCAAAAAGATTGTGGATCTAGAGGAATTGATTCCAAACACTGATATGAGTGTGTCCATACCACATACAGACGCAGTTAGTCTTATAAGACAGCGTATGTATCAGGCGTGGGGGAGACACTCATACCAGTCCACACAGGTAGAAAATAAAGGCATGTGGTTTGCTACTTTGGATGTACAAATAAACTCCTTACCTTGGTTTTGCAAGAATAACAAGTTTATAAGTAGAAAATTTTATTCATTTATTTGTCGTATGCGTTTTGGTCACTGTCGTCTAAATTATCATCTTCATCGTCTTAAAATGGTTAACTCGCCTTATTGTGAGTATTGTCAATTGGGAAAAGTCCAATCTTTACATCACATCTTCTTTGAGTGTTCGTCTTTCAACATTCAGCGCCTTGTGTTGTCAGATGAACTTTTGAAAATTTATAAAAAACCTGATATGGTCCCGCAATGCATTCAGGAGCTACTGAAGAATGCCTCAACCTATATATATTTGTACAAATTTATATTAGAAACTGTAAATGAAATTTAGGTTATGCTTTTATATATTTTAAGCATTTGTATTATACTTTATTTATATCTTCTAAACTGTTTATGTACATATTTCTGTTTGGTTTTGTAGGTTATTTTGAGAGATAGTTAAATTTTAATTTGACATTATACTTGTTCAAGTCATGTTTGACTTACAGCTTGACATAAAAATGTAGAAAACCGGAAGTCGCCACTTTCTTCGCGCTACCAGCACTTTGAATGATTTTATTTTTTTTTTTTTCACTTATTACGTTAGTTTTATGGCACAATAATAAATCTAACAAACCTGCGGTCTTTGTTTACATCAAATATCAAAGATTTTAAAACGCTGTCAGAAATAAAAATTTTAGTTCTGTTTCAATCCGTTCTGGCCAAGCTGTAACAACGACGTACACTTATCTTGGATTTGACAAAAACTAAAGATTAAAACGGACATGAATAATATTACATTAAATTGACTTATTACGAAAGACGATTTTAAAAAATACTTAAAAACTATGAGTAAACACTACGAAAGACAATATTATATAAATATATCACGGAAGAAAATATTGAGACGAAAGACTAGGCAATAAGGTTGAATGACCATAGCCTTCCCATCAGGGTAAAAAAAAAAAAAAAAAAAAGTAACAAATACAGGCTGAATAAAAAAAACCTTCTCCTATTTGGATTGTAGCAAAAAAAAAAACCTTAACCAAGTTAATTACAGTATGGTACACGTAAGTACGTACGGTATGGCACTATAAAGTACCGCGCGGCAGTACAAGATACCATTGTGCACGTTAGACTTACAATTTCATTAGTTGGAACGCAATTATCTTGTGTGGAAGCTTTCCTTGTCTCCTCACGGGGCTTGTTAAAACTAAATGTGGATGGGAAAATGTGTTTTGAAGACACAGACAAATGAAACACATGAACAGATGAAACTTATTATCTGAAATAATATAATCTCACTTAGTAATGAAGTTTATGAAAATTTTCCTCTTTAAATCCTTAACTATTTCCATAGTTTTAATGGCGGATACAACAAATTGGTTTAGAACAGTGAAGTTTTCATTAAATTACAATAGAATGGGATCGATGACTAGGTACTGTGAGTTATAGCAATAAGCTGAGCCCCTTTGCCATATATATATATGTATGGTTGATCATTTAACAATACGATCATCATATAGGGTGACTGGCAATTAGTGTACGATACTTAAACACGTGATTGTGCTCATGATAACAAACAATTTATAGTATGGGAGCAAAGCCGAAAGCGTGAAAAAAAAATCAGCTGTTCAGTACATTAGGCAAACATAAATGTACTGAACAGCAGTTTTTTTTTTCCGTATTATCAAACGGGGTGTCGCGGGAGTCAGGGCGAACAATGTATCGGCGCAGAGCAATCTCTTTTGATTTTCACATAGTTACATTCGTACATCTGTGGCCGTTCCCGTGTTTTTGTTTTCGGTCTTAGAAAGTAGACAACCGTTAACTAACATACTAGAATAAAAACAAATTCTTTTTAAGATTAAAAGATTTATACAAAAACCAAGTATGGCAAAATAACAAAAGGTTCCAACTTATCCAATTTAATATTGTCCGAGCCAGTCACAAATAGCCAGTGGCTAAATAACCGTCGGCGGTGGCCAAAAGCATTGGCCTTACTCGGGCCAATAAATAGACGATTGTGCTTTGACGCTTCATCTGATCCCCGTACTCTTTGACTCGAGGTTATTCAATGATTTAGTTATTATAATTTGGCCTGTAAACCTAGTTAAATATTTAAGCAATTAATCTCTTTCAAACCAATTTCAAAAAAGGAAGAGGTTCGAATTTCTTCGAAATCTTTTTTTTTTTGTTTATGTATGTTCTTCGAAAGAAGAATTTCCAAGAAGAAAGAAGACATATTTGTGTAGACGTCTGAAGCGATCCCGAAAATAATTCTTAAAAGGGTTATTTCTTATAAAAAACATTACTATCCAGGAATAATTACTTTGATAAACGGTATTTTCCTTAACGATCTATTGCCTATTAAAAGAAAAGCAACAGCTATTCTTGGCTTGAGTAACAACTCTGTATTCAATATGGACGCCACTCTCATAGGTTCCGACACAATCAGATGACAGAGACATTTGCCACAAAGTTACATAATTTGCCACAGTTTTTAAACCTCATACGTTGAAAGTTAATTCGCCATGACTTGATTTTCTTAATGTAAATTTGCCACATGTCCTCATTTCACATAATTTTTACTGAAGACGGGGGCACTAGCACCTCCCATGATCCTGTTATTCCAGTACTTTCTGTTGAGATTCCACATTGTTTCCTCGTTGTCTGTAGTTTTGCGGTGGATTTTATTATTTAATTGTTCTGCTATCTGCGCGGAAAAAAGAAATGGGGCGAATTTACACAAAACAAAATTCAAATTTCAAAAACTGAGGCTTACTTAGACACACTTTTTTTCGTGGCGAATTAACTTTGTGGCAAATTTACAACAACCCGATCAGATATCCATCATTTCACTATGAATAAATAATAATTACTCGCGTGTCTTAGTGCCCTAGCGCATTGCCGTCGCGCATTTAACGGCCAGTCCGTGCGACCTGGTCGCGCCGAAAGCGCTCTCTGATAATTTTTCGCGGCCACATCGGGTGACCAAATTCATCAAATGAATGAAAACAACTTGTAGCTGCCGCGACAAGAGCGCGCTACACTGAATTATTTCATACAAAATGGAGTGTCTACTTGGCAGCGGGGCGGCTAAGTGGCCGCGTGTAGGTTGCATTTTTTTTTGTAGATCGCACGGCTAGATTTTGGCTGCGATATGAGCACTTACATAATTATTACATCTTGGAAGAATAAGTTGTTCGCAGCGACTTAGCCGCCTAATGCGCGAGGCACTAAACTCCCAGAGGAACGTACGGAAAACTTATTGATAACATTTCACCTACACTTCTCTATCCATATTTTGATTTAACCCTAATTCCCTAAACAGAAAAAATATTTTATCTCCCCTAACACCAAGGGAATAACAGGAACATAACACCATAAACAAGCGGGCTGTGACGTTACGAAGTAGAAGCCTTGTTTAGTGAACGACTAGATCCAATTTATCGCAACCACTTCCGGTTTACAAAAACTACTAAGAGTAGAGGCATAGAGGAGGTTGGTATAGTGTGACCACTTTGATTGGAGTCATCATCATCAGCCTATAATGTTCCCACTGCTGGGACACAGGCCTCTTCTCTGCGAGCGGGAGCGGGCCAAATCCACCACGCGGGCCCAGTACGGGTAGGTAGATGTCACATGTCTTCGGATTTTTGGTTCTAGGACATGCTGGTTTCCTTACGATGTTTTTCTTCACCGCCCGTTTAGAGAGCAGTGGTTATGAAATAAATTACACAAAGTAATGCGCCTGGCGGGGTTCGAACCCACGACCTAAAATTCGTAAGTCTGAACCGATACCACTGGGCCACCACTGCTCCGCTGATTGGGGTGCTAAAGGTCAAATACATACATTTTCAGCCTACAATGTCCGTGAGAAGGAATAGACCGTAATCCACGTGGGCAAATTATTTTCCTTCAAGCTTGTTCCCTCGCCTTTCTGTCAATGTTCAACATCAGATTGTGAATATGAACAATCAGCACATCATATTCTATGGGAGTGTATTCTTTGGCAGAACGAACGCAATATTATGTTGGATACTGTACAGGCTACATCTGGAGTCATTTACTATACGGACCTTGTGGAAACTCGAACAAACTTCCGTGCGTTCAAGCGTTTTTGCCATACCTATTATTGGAATCAAATATAACAGCTCACAATTTAGGACCCATTAATATTAGTCATTTTACCCGTGGTGCTAGGCAACTGGGCTTCTCCCAGTTGTAATGTCCCTTTGTGCCTATTGGCCTTGTTTTGTTCTGTCTCCTGCTTGCATGGAGGGAAGTGGGAACATATATTTTTTCCTACTCCTCCACTATTCTTTTCTGATTAATTTCGTTGCAGGCAAGACAGGTAAATTCATTCTCCGGGACACGTCGAGCTTAATTGTCTCGGCGCTTTTCTGGTGGTTGCCACTGTTGATTCTGGCTTTCAGGAGTTGCAGTGGTTGGGAATAGTGTGGTAGGTTTGTCCCAAAAAAAAAAAAATCCACGTGGGCCTTGATGGTCCGGGTTATCCAGTTCGTCACCAGTGGGAACAATCGGATATTTATTCCATTAGTTGCCAGTGGTGACAAACGGGAATAGATGGTTAGTAGGATGGTCAATGTCTTTCAATGTTTTGTCCGTATCATTCGAAACATTGTACATATCTTTCGAAAAACACTGTCGATCCTGTTGATAGCCTTGTCTGGAATTGCTTGGACTCACAAGATTGGTTAATCCTTAAGACAATGAAAGAAAGCTCAAACAAATTTAGTACAGTTACTGCTAAAGTCCCTTAAGGTAAGCGTCCACAGGTCGGCATCGTACGTATCGGACGCATCGCATCAAACGGATTTCTGTATCGGCAGCGATCGGATTGCCGACGCGAGTATCAGCAATCGGATTGCCGATGCCACCTTCATTTGGATTTTTTTAGTGATCGTACGTTCGGAAAGTGTTTGTGAGAAAGGGGGAAAGCGATGCAGAAGTTGTTATTGCTTGTTTTTTAGCAGAAGAGGAAAGCAAGAAAGAAAAAGAGCAAATGATTCAGTAAGCGTGCGGGGCGCGTCCACTGATCGGCATTCCGTATGACGTCATCGGTACGCATCGCATGTAGGCATTGCCGATGAGCCGTCCGTACGATGCGGATCAGTGGACGCAGTTGTATGAGTTTTAATACAAGGCAAACTAAAATCCGTTACGTACGATACGTCCGATACGTGCGATGCGGACCTGTGGACGCTTACCTTAATCCGGAAGTGAGTAGGGAGTGTGAGCAATAAATTTAATTGCCTCTAGGCAAATTATTATCATTCTGTAGATTCTGTATGCGTTTAATTCTTGTCGGTTATATATGCTTTGTTTTTAGGAAAACAAGACTAGCATCAAGAATAAAGATTATGTTTACTGACTTTATGTTACTTCCTCTTTTGGGGGTCCCAGCCAGAGATCCATCTCCTAACGGTACAACTAATTGGGTGTTATTGTTAAAAATAAAGGACGTTTCACAATTATTTATTTTTGTTCCGAAGGTTTTAAATGAGTGAAACAGGCAGCGTTTAAAGGATGTTTCATAAAAAAATTGCACCAGAATAAAAAGTTTTTTTTTAATTTTTCAGTTTTAATAAAATTATGATTTGAAACTATCACTTTGTATGCAAACCAAATCTCTTTTAACTCTTGAGTATTGAAATTTGTAGTTATGAATTTAAAAAAAAAGTGTCACGTAAAAGATTGAATTTCCATAAAATATCGCGTCTGAGTGTACTGAACCATTAAAAAAGTGGGTACAACAATAATAAATCCGTCGTGCTCATTGAATTGGAGAAATCACAAAAAAAACTGTGGATTATGAAATATTACATCAATTTTCTTGTTTATCAAATGTTTTTTTGGCTATAAATATTTATTCAATTCTGTTCATTTCTCATAAAATGATATCTACTATACTCAATGAACCATGCATTCATTCTAGAAATGGTAATATCATCTCAAGAACAACAAAGCAGTTCATTGAACTTTCTGAGTCTTTTATTATTTTTATTTTAATATTATTTTTTCGTTAAAAAAGAAATTGATTTAGGCAACATCAAATTCATACATATTCTTGACATCATTGTTGTTGGTGAATATAAAAGAAAACAGTTTTCTATTCACCAATATCAAGAAAACGAACTAAAGGAAAACCAGTGCGAGTTTTCACGTTTTTGTTACAAAGAGAATAGGGAATTTTAATATGGATTCAATTAGTTCCTCGTTTGTACACTAGAGGCGGTCACATCGCAACAACATCCTTTTCTCCATGACTACGTTCAGTCAAGCCGTGTTTGCTCTACGAAAGCCGGAGTAACTGCACATGACCACGTGGACATCGACATTTTGTCGGTACCACAACGCAACTGCAAAAAGCCGCTGCGACACTATTCACACGTAACCACAGCTTGACCACATTTTGTCGCTGCGACGTAGTGTAGTTGTGGTACGTGTGAATACACGCTAATATTGATGGAATAAAATATTTTTCCTTGTTTTGCGCTCCCGGAAACCAAATAAGTATCTCGACTCTTGATTTTAAAAAAGTTGTAGTACCTACACAACAATATTTTTGTGGAAATATTTTTTCTCTACATAAAGCAAATACTTTTACAAAATTAAATAAACAAATGTGAACCACAATATACACAAATAAACTGAACACAACTGTACACTAAACATATCTGTTCAGTCCACTGAACATTTTATTGCTAATCGGTTTAGAGCCGTCTTTGTTCTACGATTCTGTTATCGACGGTACACACAGCGCACACTCAAGGACTCATAGATTTACTTAGTTTTGTAAAGGCCTTTGAATGTGACTAAGCTTTGCTCAATTGTCTATTGTTTTATACGACCATCATTTTAGTCGGGCTATATTTGTTTCTTGAAACCAACAATTACAACATCTTTACATATATAAAACTAGCTGATACCAGCGGCTTTGCTTGCCCAGGCTATAACCTATCTTCGAGCCACATCCAGATCAGAGGCCTTATCATAAAATTTCTGTTTTTAGGGTTCCGTAGCCAAATGACAAAAAACGGAACCCTTATAGATTCGTCATGTCTGTCTGTCTGTCTGTCCGTCCCATGTCACAGCCCTTTTTGACGAAAGTATAAGAGCTAGAAACGTGGTCTTTCACTATCGGCCTCATCTCAAAGCTCACAGTCGCTCAACGAGCTATGGAGAGGGCTATGCTAGGTGTTTCTCTACGTGATCGAATCCGAAATGAGGAGATCCGTAGACGAACTAAAGTCACCGATATAGCCCACCGGATTAGCAAGCTGAAGTGGCAATGGGCAGGCCATATTGCTCGCAGAGCAGATGGCCGATGGGGTCGAAAAGTACTAGAGTGAAGACCACGGACTAGCAAGCGCAGCGTAGGACGTCCACCAGCAAGGTGGACAGACGACCTTATAAAGGTCGCCGGAAGACGCTGGATGCAGGTCGCTTCCAACCGGTATCTGTGGAGATCAAAAGGGGAGGCCTATGTTCAGCAGTGGACGTCCTATGGCTGAGATGATGATGATGATAAGAGCTATCCTGTTGAAACTTGGTAAGTAGATGTATTATGTAAACCGCATTAGGATTTCACACAATAATAAAACAAAAACCAAATTTGGGGGTACTCCCCGTACTTAGAATTGAAACTCAAAACATTTTTTTTCGCCTGACTCATACTTGTGGGGTATCTATGAATAGGTCTTGAAAAATTATATTGAGGTTACTAACATCATTTTTTTCTAAACTGAACGGTTTGCGCGAGAAACGCTTCCAAAGTGGTAAAATGTGTCCCCCCCCCTGTAACTTCTAAAATAAAAAAATAAGAAAATTGGTTTGAACGAGATCGAGTAGAGTCTTTTTTTAAGCGTCATAAATCGTAAACCGTAATTTACTTTTCAAAGTTACAACCAACTACAAGAACGTTTATATTATGTTACTTGCTGCTACGGAACCCTTCATGGGCGAGTCCGACTCGCACTTGGCCGGTTTTTTTTTTATTTACAGCGTACTTGAAGTACTTACTGCGTTTATTATGCGAAGAACTTTTTTTTCCTTCAAATTAACGTCATCATTCCAGCTTTACTATGCTCTTTAAGACTCTATGGTGTGCTTTTCGACGAAAAGGGTTTGAGAACGAACGGTGAGCGCTCGCGCTGCATGATACTGGCGCTGTCAGTAGCTTTGTGAACGGCAAAGTTTATTCCCAGCGTGGCTTACCGGCGCGTTGTGTTCCACGCGTGCCTCAAAGAGCGTCAGCATAATAACGGGGCCTAGTCTAGAGGGCCAAAGCCTGCCGGGGTCGCGGGACTTATCTCATTACCGTGACCCCGGAAAATAAAGAGCTATTGAAGGACACCGTGGATTATAGTCAGTACGAGTCTGACAGTCCCTCCCGATTGATAATTTTACCAAGCTAAAAAAAAGCGTGGCTTACACCAGGAGCTCTTTTTCATTTTGTTATACAATTTATTTGATGTGATTGAGTAAGAAATATCCATACGTCTATCCAAACTTTCGCATTTATAACATTAGTAAAATTATATTCTTCACCAAATTCAATTCCACATACTTACCACTTAACAAAAGCCCTACATTTCCTTTCCGCCCCTTTTACTTAGAAACTTTTCTCCGAAACTTATACTCGTACTTGTACATTTTTAAGCGACAAACCATTCGAAATAACCGACATTTTGTCACACACACCGCGTGAATAGAACTAATCCTTAGAAAGCGGATTGCAGAGGATTGAGTGGAACGTGAAGTTGGACTTACAGAACCCCTGATTACTTATTCTTTGGGGATTTTCATTAACCGACTTCAAAAAAAGGAGGAGGTTCTCAATTCGGTCGGTATGTTTTTTTTTTATGATGTACATCGATTACTCCGAGGTTTCTAGTCCGATTAGTGTGATTTTTGTTCGATGCAGTATACTTGCAGTTTGGTCCCATAAAAATTACATCCAATTTGGTTCAGTACTTTTTATTTTGTGAGCATTTTTATTGATTTCGGCTACTTGGATGACATTACTTTTTGCGTGTTTGTTACGTGATTACTTCGCCAATTGTGGACCGATTTTCAAAATTATTATTTTGTTGTACTAGGGATCGTTCACCTTAGGGAATACTGCAAGTTTCATCAAAATCTGTTCAGCATGTGTATATAATGAGCAATGTTAATACCGGTGCCACGGATTACAAAATTCTAGTGCACATGTAAGAAAATGATGTATTTGACAAGAATTTAGGTTGAATATTAAACTAAAAAGAGTAAAATAAAAAACTTTTTTCAAAAAAAAATTTAATCGCCTTCAAAAACAACCACGAAAAAGAGTAAAATAACCTACAAAATAACTTTTCTTTCGGAAATCGGTGGCAAAAATGACAACGAAATAAAAAAACAAAGCCACCGACTTCCGTAAGAAAAGTTATTTTGTAGGTTATTTTACCCTTTTTGTGGTTATTTTTGAAGGCGGTTAAATTTATTTTGAAAAAAGTTTTTTTTTTTATTGGTTAGTACAGACACCGGCCAGGTTAACTTATCCCAATCTGTCAAATTTTACCAATCGAACATTTACTATTGTGATAAGGATGAATATAAAAATAAATAATTACAATTGAGTTTGTTTGTTGTGCTGGCGTTTGTACTATGGTTTAAGTAGCTGACCCCATTTTATGGACAATATGCATGAGAATAACCTGGATGTGTAACTGTATAATGAGAGTTTTTCTTTCTTTTTTAGAAAAACTGCTCCGTACTTAGAATTTCTCCTGTAAATGTGTGTATCGACGTGGGTTAAGTGTCTCAAACATTTAAACTCACATACACGAACACCGAGACCCGGAACAAGTACTTGTAGGTCATACAATTAAAAGAAGGTCCTTAATTAGGTTTCATAATTTAAATCATTTTCATTGATGCACGTGCCAAAAATTAACTTCTTTTAACGCCGGATCCATACGTGGGCCGTGTTTGCCAAACAGAAGGAGACGGCGCTATACCAGAAAGCAAGTCGCAAATAATTCTATCTCGTTTCTTAGTATAGCGCCTTCTCTTTCTGTTTGGCAAACACGGCCAACGTGTGGATCCGGCATTACATGCAACTTTTTCAGAAATCAATTGCGTAAAAGGCAGACTAACTACAGTTTCAGACATATCCGGAGGTCTTAGGTTCGAGTCCTGTTTGCGGGTCGATTTTTTCATTCCACAGAAACCTTTGGTACCTCGTCACAACGACTATATATTACTAGATTAGGCATTGCACGATCTAACGAACAAAACTATTCTGCCAACTCGCTGAGGTACTACGTAAGCGAGGGGGGACGGGGTACTGCGTTGTGATTGGCTAACTCAAGGTCTGTTCTGTCTCAACGTATGTTTACGGCTCACAGGAGTGGTCGAAATGAGACGGATATAAGACTTTTTTGCCTAATGTGTTGGCAGACATCGGTCGCCTGTTATTAGGAGTCTAGTATTATATCGTCGTTGCCTCGTTAGTTTCAAAACTTATAGTATTTGAAAAGGTATCCCTTTTCGTCACCTAAAATTGTTTGTCCGAAAATCATTATCCATAACACGTTTGCTATAAAATTCAGTAACCATAATGATCATAAGTTCTAAATATTGTTTTACATAATTATCTTCACTTCTAAAGCTGTTCTGGCATAAAATCGAGTATCATAATAATTGAATCTCCTAATTTTGTATGAAATAAAGTCATATGTCCTAATCATTATATTACATAATGTGTATTATTCCGAATGTTCAATTAGGTATAGTAAAACTGATATTTCATGAAATTGTTTAGAAACCGAAGATCTTGGGATCCAAGAGCGAGCGAAGCGAGCTCGGGACTTGTGGGCACCCCGACACGGACAGGTTAGGTTCGAAGGGGATGGCGGGGTCTGAAAGACCCCGCCATCCCCTTCGTGTTAGGTTACTTTAAACCTTGCACGCAGAAATAGGAGCCCCGCGAAGCGGGGCTCCGTCGATTTTCCTTATTGGGTGGTAATCAGTAACAAAACAAACTTTAGGACTTATGTATTTTATGGCAATCGGTTTTATGTATTTTGTATATTATTGATTGTTATATTTATGACAAACGAATTTAGGACATACAGTGTTTAGGAGTTTCAATGTTATGGCATTTGAAATTATGTGGTATTAAGTTCGGGCAAGTTATCATTCGGACAAATGATGATTAGGACAAAAAAAATTATGTCACATAAGATTATGTATAAAAAAGTTAGGTAACACAATAGAGAACCATTTGAAAATTATGGTCAAGACGAAAAAAATTAGAAAAGATACTTACTAAGTTTCTCCTAATGGTAACCAGTCGCAGAAATTGCCTCAACGACAAATATTTCCCTGCATACTGAAATCATAAAAATCCAAAATTCCATCACATAAAAATGCCACGAAAATTCAAGCAAAGCCACGCTCAAAGCTAATATTGGAATAAAATATCGCCTTCCATTACCGTCGACCATTGTTTAAACGGAATGCGAATCCGGCATGGCGTAGTTTTAAAATATACTGGAAATGCGAATCGGCGTATTTTTCGTATTGCGTATTTTCTGACAGGAACTGTGGTCCGGTTAATTGTATTTAGATGAATGGGTTTTTCCGTTTCATATTGTTATGTGAGTACGTGAGTGAATTTGGAAAAAAAAGAATTGTGTTGTAATGGAGTTAAGACTAGCACGCAGAGAGATTAATATTTTTTTTTTTTTTTAGCGTAGTAAAATCATCAAATGAGTCCTCCAACCCCGGGCAGGGCGGGAGGGACTGTCAGACTTCTACTGACTAAAATCCACGGTGTCCTTCAATAGCCCTTTCTGTTCCGGGGTCACGGTAAGGAAATAATCCCTCGACCCCGGCAGGCTTTGGCCCTCTGAGAGGGGGGCCCCGTCATTATGCTGACGCTCTTTGAGGCGCGCGTGGGACACAACGCGCCGTCGACCCGGGCATGGTCCATGGTCGGGCAGCGAGTTGCCCTTTACTCGCTGCCCGCATGCCCGCGAGAGAGATTAATATTAGAAAAAAAAAACGTCATTTTTCAATGTTTTTTTTTTTTTTTATCAGAATAAAGTTGAAGTTGCATATTCCTAGCCTTCAAACCTATCATACGAATAAAGATATTCATCATAGGCAGGTAAGGTTCATTCTTGGATGAAGCGCAACTGAGCGATTGGACTGCTGCGCTGCGTGTCGCGGGTTTGATTCCCGCACGTTGCAAATATTTGAATGATCTACATGTAGTAATTGCGGATCTGAGCATTTATGTATGTGAGTTTATATGTTTGTAAACGCACTCACGACACAGGAGAAGTTTCTAGTGTGGGGAAAGGTTAAAAAAAAATGTGTGGCACTCGGAGACTGCCGCGGTAAAGCTATTGCATAGCATTTTTTATCAACTAATGCATTTTTTTAGGCTATTTTCAGCCACGTCAATCAAGTGAAACAACAAGAAAAACAAACACCGTGCTGAAGTCTGCCGAACTGAAACGAGCGACGTTTGATGATGCGGGGTGTTAGGTTTATTTTCGTTACGGAATTTCTTGATTCGGTCGCCGAGCTCAGAGCCCACGATAAAAGCTATGCAATCGCTTAAAAGTATTTCGCTCTATAGATTTGGGCCAATATGCGTATCTACAACTCCCCTAAGAAAAGTGCACTTTAACACATTAAGATTAACTCCACACTTATTTACTATCCACCATCTATTATTCTCAAGAAGCTACAGCCCCAGTAAGGGAAGTCAGTGCTTTGTCTTACGCTGAAAGCGATTCATTGTACACATTTCTAATTGAATAATCTCTAGACTATTGACTAAATTCGCTTCAAACCGCTTGAATTAAATTTTAAGTGCTGTTGATATACTGATAGCAAATAAACTCTTAAGGGCCAGTTGTTTCATCAGTAGTTTAACTAAGCATTATTAAATTCCAATACATTCTTAAAAAAATGGTTATACAATGTATCATCATCAGCCTATTCATATTCCCGCGGCTGGGACACAGACCTCCCCTCTGTCAGAGGGAATATAATCCAGGAGGGGCCATAATCCACCACGCGGCCCCAGTGCGGAATGGTGGATGTCACATGTCTTCGAATTTTTGGTTCTAGGCCATGCCTGTTTCCTCAAGATGTTTTGTTTCACCGTTTTTGGGAGCAGTGGTGATGAAATAAATTACACAAAGTAATTCGCCTTGCTGGTTTCGAACACACCACCTACAATTCGTAAGCCGGGGCCGATACCACACTTGGCCGTTCGTAAAAATGTATAGAATTTAACAAATAGTTCATATATTAACTAACTCATATGCGTCGGAAGTCACGACAATGTCTCAAAAAGCAACGAACCTGGAACGCAGAAGGTATGCGAAGGAGCAGAGTGGTATTTTAGTCACTAAGATTCTGACTAGGCCTGGGAGGAGCAGAAGGTAATTTGAAGCTATTTTGAAAAAAAAGGGTGTGGGCAACTTTTTGAAAAAAAAACACATTGCTTTTATTAATAAAAGTAAAACCCGTTTTTTATAGTACCGCTAAACACATTATACACGATTAAATTACTGACAGCTGTTTTGCCTCCCACCCGTTTTTACGATATCAAACGTTTTATATTTTTCAATTTCCCAAATTGTTTTGTGTGTTTGTTGAAATTTAGAGAATGGAGTGTTTTAATTTCATTTGAAAAATAAATTAGAATGTTTGTGAAATGTGTTTGAAAAAAAGTTTGGTTTGGCTCTGAGCGGGAAGGCTTTCTGGACCCAATTTTTGACGTTTGTTACAATTATTTTAAAACTGGAAACTGCTTAGGGCAATCAACGCACGGTTCTTTTATTTGAAAAAAATGTGAAACGTTTACGACAACTCTAATTGAAGAAAACCAACATTTGACTTGTTGCAAAATACCGACAAGCAATGCGAGTAGAAGTTTTTTCTAAACATCCAAACTTTCGCATTTATAATAGTAATACTAGTTAGTGCACACACTATTGCCATGAGTCCGCAGATCATAAACAACGCAGGTTAAGCTCGACCGCACAGGCACACAAAAAAATTTGTCCGAAAAAATATGATGCTCGTTGATCAGAAATTTTGAAAATGTATGCACCGAGTTCCGTTCGATGAGCATCAGAAGCGGGCAAACGTCAGAATTTGTCTGTCAGAAATATTTTACCGTAAGTATGCGACAGCTAACTTAAATAACAACAAAACTCCATTCTCAAAAATACCATAAACATAGACTTCTTAACTAGTGACGTGATCAATTAACTACTCCCGATTAGACGATTATCTTTACTTGATTAAACTGACCATCGACTATTTTTTCCTCTTTTAGTCGTTTACATTCTCTACGAAAAATCCTTGGAAGTTGGGCCGGCAGAAAAATGTGCGAGGTTTGTTAATAAAAAATCCGTTTTAGCTTATTATAAAATAAAAGGTTTAAGGTTAGGTCAAGATTTTAGATTATACTTTAGGGTTTCAGAGAATTTTTTATTGGAAACAAAATGCTCGTTGCTAAAATGCACTTGTTTTAAATTTTTTTAACTCTTTCACACAAACTACTTTCAGTAGTTTGTGTGAAAGAGTAACAAATATACCTACAGCCTCACAAACTCGCATTCATAAATAGTAAGAAAGATTTCGACATAAATCTTTAAATCCGGTTTTGTTCTCGCAAATAGTCTAAATCCAATTATTTTGGTCTGACTTTTAAATGCCGAATTGTACCTGCCTAACTTAGTGGCTACAGAAAAGCTAAGATCCTTTTTTTTATGTAAAACTGTTCTAACTCCTGTCGAACTGGACCCATTTTGTCTTTAGTACCCAATTGAGGAAATCGAGTTGCGTTTTAGGTAAGATGCGGTGCACGTTTACGATTTTAAAAGTATGATGTTTTATTCGAATGTCCAGAGCGTCATTTGATGATTTTCCATATATAAAAATATGCATTTTATTGTACGAGACCATAATAAAACGTAAATTAAACAGGAGAAACACATCATTCTGAAGATGCTGGCTGAGAGGTTCGATTGTCACTATACATTGGCCATTGTAGTATGCTCAATGTAGTGACAATTACTTAAATGCAATGACTATTTATATATAATTATGTATTATTATTATTGTTTGTTTAAGTTATTTAATTTAATGATTTTGTTAATTTTATGTGTTTATGAAATTTATGATCCAATAGTTGGTCGAAATAAAATTGAATTGTATTGAAACAGTACTCACGTAACCTGCACAGACATATTTAAAAAGTATCCAAGAGGAAGAAGTATGACCAATTTCAAGACTTAAATAAAATCTGGCCGCAAGTGCACGCCGTCACTTATTTCCGATTTTTAATCCAAAAGAAAACTGAGATATTGGAAGTGGAATTTGTTAAAATGTAATTTATTCTGAAACTAGATTTGCCCGCGGCTCTACGTGTGCAGAATAACTTTTCGTTTTTCTACCCTGGTATAGAATTTGGAGCAGCAAATTGATGGATGCAAAGTCATCAAATACGAGAACTTATATATTATTTGTCTGAATCGGTGTTAGATTACACCATGGTTTCATCAAACCTCATGTTCTGGGGTGCTATTTAATCAGTTCTACGAGTGGCAATAGGCAAATGGCAATAGGCATGCCATGCCTATTGCAAATATGATAAGAGCTATGTCGTTAACTTTTGTTCTTCGGGGAATATCCTAAAATATATCATTTAAAAAAATTATACGCATTGACTATTGAGTCTCGAATTGAAAAGATTTTTTGTGGAAAGAAAAATGTCGTAATGACGCAGTTGGTTTACTGAATCAGAAGATCGCAATCGAATTTTTCTTTCCACGAAAAATATTTTCATTCATAGTCCAACAGAAATAGAAAACAAAGAAAAAATAGGTATATAAAAATATGTAAATAAAAATATGTAAAAATAAAATTTCAAAGGCTAAGAATTCTGAACAAACAAATTCAGTTTCTTTTTATATTATTAGTTGTTACAAATGAAGTCAGACTTCGAAATGCCGTCCTCACAGTTTGACCTAAATGAGATATCTTTATTCGGATGGAGGTTTCGACAGTAAAACAATTTCAGATCAAGCTAAGATTAAGTTTTTGTGATACTGACTTTGAAGTAATAAATTCTGTGAGAATTGCAATAAATTATTTTCGTGTCTGGGAGATAATTGATAAGATACCTACTTGATTTTGAGGAGCTCGCTTCTTAACAACTCCACAGGCCAAGCTCCCAGGTTAAGCCGCGCTTGCCGAGGTTGGTTTGTGGATGGCTGACCTCATGACCTACTATCATGTCGAGTTTCCTCCGTAGCTAGAAAAGGACGTAAAGTCGTTGATCCATACTGTCATTTGTAGATATTTGATAGTAAGTAGTTAATGTTTGTCAGAAAGCCTGAAAATCAGTCTTGCAGAGGGATATCGTATTACCCTGATTTTAGGTCAGATAGGCAGTCGCTGCATGTAAAATACTAGGTAATATTCAGCTACGGTTAGACTGGAATGGCCTCCCTTCCCTCCTTCCATCTCTCGCGATCTAATGCGATTGACCACCCTTTTAAAAATGAGTCTAGCTCTTCTCGCCATTTAATGGGCCTGCCGCGTTGACGTTTCCTGCCCGTTGGGCTCCATAGAGTGGTTATTTTAGCCCAGTGCTCCTCCGACATGCGGCAGATATGGCCAGCCTACATAGTTCCACTTTAATCTTGCAGCTGTGAGGCCAACATCAGCTATTTGAGTTTTGGAGCGAAGTATGGTATTTCTGATGCGGTCCGAAAGTTTGCCCCAAACATTGTCAGGAAAAAGCAAAGCTTGATTTTGGCAAAATTTGATTTTAGGTCTAATATCTTTCCTATCTCTTCTGTGGGTTGCCGGGGTCGCGTGACTAACGAATTACCGTGACCCCGGAACGTGGCTATTGAAGGACACCGTGGATTTTAGTCAGTACGAGTCTGACAGTCCCTCCCGCCCCGCCCTGGGTGGGAGGACTCATTTGATGATTTTACCACGCTAAAAAATGATCTCTTCTGTGAAAGTAATTTCGTGGAATATGTTAACCGAAGTGGAATAGGATGGGTCAATTAATAGAAAATGTACGCGGACATAGAGATTAGCCGTCAGGCAGAATAACGTTAATTTTAATTGTTGTTATCATAATTTCGTTATTAATTAGTTACCTGCCTAGTAATTAATAACATTATTATGATAATAGACGATGAACTATTATTAAATGTGAAATAGAGCACAAATGTGGTCATTATAATAAAATAATTACACACATATTATTTTGCGTTATTTTGTTCTGATAATAATCTATTATAATATTAATTGCATTATTCAGATAAATACATAATTTAACGTATTTATAGTTTAATTGAGTATCAGATACTATTAAACAATTAACATACTTTTATAAGCTGTCAAAATGAGATTCTCCCATAGATTGTTTTGTTTTTTTTTTTGTTTGTTTAAAAAAAATGGTGCTCCACACTAGGAATTTCCTGTATCGTAGGTGCGTTACGCAATCTGTGACGTCACTAAATAGTTGAGTTAATGACTTTTCTATTAATGATTTTAGAGATAATAAAAGTCTGTAACGATTTTTAGGTATTTCTAACAACAGAACTGTGTAAGTCGAGTTTCAAATTAACATCACAATGCATTACTACAGTCTTGTACCTACACACGGAACGTGTCGAAGAGACGAACTAATTTAGGAGCAGTCTGTTGTTACCGTCTGTAAGTGCAGTTGACAATGGCAGATACTAGCAGTCGAATTTGACTGCTCAAGAAGTCCGTGTTTGTTGATCACTGACACCCCAAGGCGACGCAAGTCTCTGATACCTTACCACTTTGGCATCCATTGACGCGTGCTTGTGTACGAACCTCCATAGATTTGAATGTTTATTTATTTGTAAGAATATAGGTAACATATAAGTTCTTAAGGGTGTGGGGGACAAAAATTTCTCCATACAAACGTAATACCAAAATCATTCGCGATACGAACATTTTACCGACTTAAAGTTATGTTATTCGGATACAGACGGTATTTATCTAGGTTCCTATTAAACTTTTTTTTAAAAAAATTACTATTTACGAAATGCGAGCGAATTGCATTTCGTACATTTTAACATCGCTAACAGCATGTTTTCAGCTTAATTATTCTGTATTAAAAACATTAATGTTCCTAATATTATTTTAATAGGAACATAGCTTATATTGTCTAGTTGTAGATTATCAAAACTTAAATGGAAAAACATCAACTTTTCATTCATAATTTTTGGTATTACGGAACACAAACAAATTTATCGCAAATCTTGAACGACAGACGCTCTGTCGCATCAATCATAACTGTGTTTGTGTGCGTGTACGCTTGTAGTTGGTGATCGCAGAAACTCACACTTTCGTAAGGTTGTGTCGTAGAATCGTGGCGCTCGCTGGTCTTGGGCACAGAGTACTAACAGAGAGGACACTGTGCGGTGTAGGTATGAAACGGCACGCTCACACGCGCACACCGCGGGCGGTGTCGCTACATGTGGCTGCCGCGCGCCGCCTCCGTTTCGTAATTATTTTTCTTACGTGTAATCACGTACAAGTAAATAAAGATAATAAAATATGAAGACAAGCAAATACTGTATAACGTTTGGTTGCCTAAACGACAACAGTGATAAAGGCCTCGCGTTTCTTAAACTACCGCGTGACGTCGAAAGGTGAAAGTATCGAATGTTTATGATTAGTGTTATTCCCACATAATGTTTATGAATCTAGGGTTAATTATTAATTAACTACCTGTTGTGATGTGCTTATTTATTATGTCATTCAAGTACATACGTTCCGCTGAACTGATCATGGTTAGGTAGGTTACAAGTTTGGAAATGTGTCGAGATACTCGGGGGGTGTGAGCCTACTAGACGACCGAGATAAATAGACGAATATCAAACCTGACATCACTCTCACTTACCTTATCGCTCGGTAGAAAGTAGAAAGATGTTTGCGTTGTTATTTACTCACGTTCAAACTCAGAAAATGGCCACACTATGCATTCAAGGTCAGCGATCGTAATTCGTTGCGCGACTTTTTTTACCATTTACAAGGACTAACAACGCAGGGCCTGTGACGTAGGGATGGCAATCACAGATCGATTAATCGAAAAATAGATTTTTGGAGCCAAAAAGATCGATTTTTTAAATCTATTTATAGTACTGAATTCAGTGAATCGATACTTCACCCTTGAAAATCGACATTCGTTTTTATTTTTGCTATAAACCAAAAAAGTACCTACTTACAATTAATTGAATGTACCCATATTTTTTCTTGTTATGTTTTTACATTTTTATATTCTAATGAGTTTTTATGCTTTCTATATTCTAATACTGTGTATTTCGTAATTCTAATTTGCATAACTGTCCTTAACCTTAAATTGCAGTAATTGGCTGTTCACACAGCCGTTGTAATTTGATAAATAAATAATAAATAAATTATAGAGTGCTGCCGGTTAAAGGGTTAATTATTCAAAAACTCGCGTGGTGGCTGTATGTTTGGATTCCTTCGCCTCTCTTTAATAAAAAAGTAACGTTTGTTTGTAATCTTTGTCTTTCTTTTTGTATTCTGTGACTGACATTTCTTGTTGCGTCATCAGTCATCATTATTCATTAAAATTCATTTGTTTGTTGTTGTAGAATCTGTGTGTCGTAAAGCGAAATAAATACTGATTTTTATGTAGTGTTTGTTGCAGTATAATAACTACTTATTTGTAAACCAATACATTTAATAAAGGCTTTAAACAATAAAGCCTAACATTTCAAATATTTTTAAATAATATTCTTTTTTGTTTTTGTAAGATGAAATGTTCAAAATATTACAAGAATAGGTAGAAACGATACTATAATTATACATATATTATTATTTCTAACGTAAGGTGCCGTAGGCACTATGTATTAACATTCTGTGCTACCAATCGATAATGTATGTAGTAATGTGTGTAGTATGTAGTAACGAAACCAAAAAGATATAGGCTGATGATAAAAAAATCCCTGAAGAACATTTATGTTAATAGTGTAATATAACAAATGCATAAAATACACCTACCTACCTAACTGTGCCTTCTAAACTCGCAAGTCGCAACCCTAAGTGAGCTTGACCGGCAGCACACCGATAGCAACATTGTAATGCCGCGGCGTCGGATAAACCAAAATAAACTCTCGCGCGTAGCCATTCAGTACAATTTTGCTTGTGCACGGGAAGTTTAGGCTAATATAAAAGTAGGTGGGCGGTACGGCTGCAAGATAAAATGTGCTTTATTCTTTCGTGCATAGATTTTACATTTGTTTGATTGTTTTTTGGAAGAGACCGATCTGTAGTAATCTGTGTCTTGGGTTTTCAATGTTACATATTATACATATAAGTATTTGACTGTGCTACGCGTGCGTTATTGTTTGCGTAATTGTCTTTTCACAACATTGTAATAAAATCGTAGAGCTGTCATTCCTGTACATTGAATATTTTTTTCTTTTTGTATTTTTTTCGAGATACGGGATCGATTCTGAATTCTGATGACAGATCAACTTTTTTTTTCGATTTTTGTAATGTGATCCTGTTTTGATCTATCTCCGAAACTACTGTAAAGTTGTCGATCAAATTTTCCTCTAATGTTCCTAATAATATGCTTCTGTTAATAGGCTATGTATTATTACGCTATTGTCCCTGGGAGATAAGCAATTTTGAATTTTGTAGTTTTTTTTTATATATGTTTTGAGTTGGATATTATTTATTCAATTTTTCCTTAAATATTCCTTACTGCGCTTCAATTAATAGGGTATCTATAATTACGCTATTCCCCTTGGGGGATTAGCAATGTTATATGATTTTCAGTCATTGTTGACATTTGTTTAAGAACCGCTATTTGATTATCACTGTTAGCGAACCAGCTAGTCTGGTGAGTAAGCTTCTTGCCTCTCGTGCAATGGGGTTCAGGATCAAATCTTGGTAATTTGTTTCTCACTTTTTGTGATTCTTTATTTTGTTTCTATTATATCCTGTGAGAGTTTTCAATAATTCAAAATAATTTTATGCATACTTTTATTTCAATATAATTTGCAATTTTATTTTTTTCTAAAATTTTTCAGTAGTTTTCTATGATAATTCTGCACTGATTTAAATTGTAGGTACCTAGTAGAGATGTTACGAATATTCGCATTCGCATCATGCGGATATTCGCATATTTTTAGACATTCGCATTCGCATTCGCACTCGCAATATTCATGCGAATATTTTGCGAATACGATCGACTGGAAAAATACCAATATTTGGTACTCCTTCTTCCACACACTCCATTCATTCTTATCTTTTGTCGTCCTCTCCGTTCATCTTTTGTTCAATCTGCCTTTATCTCGCCATTCATCAATATTAATTTTCATCAAATCAATCACAATAATTAATCATAAATATGACAACGCTAAGATAAACGTGTTTCTGTCTGTTTTTCTTTCACTGACGCCACTCTTAGAGCTACTATTATTAGTCTTGGGCATTCTAGTTCACTACCGAGAGCGCTCAATTTAGTTCTCCGCTCTTCAACGAACTAGTTCGTTCTTCTAGTTCGTTAGTTCCTAGCTCGTAATAGAGACCGACCGAACAAGAGCGATCAAATCGTTCGCTCGCAAAGAGATTTCAGATTTAGTTTGTCTTTGTTCGCTCTTTTTATATACGGTTCCTGCTGCTTGCGACAATTTGTGTAAAGTGTACGAAACGGGATGCGCGCATGATCGGTGAGCGAACGGGAGTATTATAGTGTAGTGCTGTCCCGCTCCCGTGCAACGATCTTAGTTCAGTCGATCTCTTTTATTCTGTCCGAACTACTGAACTACGGAGCGGAAAATGTGGGAGCTAGTTCACTAGTTCATCTGTGGGAGCAGTTCTTTCGAACTAGTTCGTTCGCGAACTACACAAGACTAACTATTATACATGGTGATTTTTATCCTATATCCGAAACTATGAGGGATATCGAAAAACATTGCAAGGAGTCTCGAGGCCGATTTTGACGGAAACTAAAACTGCATCATTAGATTTTAGAAGAATCAGTAATCCTGGCCAGGAATCGAACTAGCTGGAGCAAGGATCAAATTTTGGTGAAGTAAAATGCAGTTTTAGTTTTCGTCAAAATCGGCCTCGTGACTCCTTTCCTTTCATAGGTTTTTCGACATTCCTCTTAGTTTCATAAGGCCATCCACGCCCAGTTAAAAAAATCACCTTGCATACTTTTTCCATTCTCGTTACAGACAGGAAGTAAAAAAATTAAAAATAAGTTATAAAATTACATTAAAAAGGTTTTCTTTTTTGTATTTATTAAATTATCAAACGTAATTAATTTAAAAATGAATATTCGCATTCGCATGCGCATTCGCGAATATTGGAATTGAATATTCGCATCCGCATTCGCATTCGCGAATGTCAAAAATCTGATATTCGCAACATCACTAGTACCTAGGTAAGTTGGATATTGGATATTATTATTATTACTGCGATTTTTGCTTATGCTTATGCAAACAACTGAAACTTACTGACTAAAATCCACGGTGTCCTTTAATAGCCCTTTACCTTCCGGGGTCACGGTGATGAGATAAGTCCCGCGACCAAATACAGAAAACCTACCTTGAATTCTACGTACCTACCTATTTGATCGTACAGGCCGTACAGCGTAGGTACCTGTATTTACTTGTTTATTACGAAGTAAAAGCCAATGAATGACCAAAAATGTATGGAAACTGGTGGCTTTTTTAACTGACTTAAAAAAAAGTAAAGTAGGTTCTCAGTTCGACCTGTATTATGTATGTTTGTTTGTACAATTACGAGTATGTCTATGTATGTTTGTTTGTGCGCGATTATCTCACATTTAGCTGAAGCGATTTTGATGTGGTTTTCAGAAAAGTGTTCTTATGCTATAACTCTCACCGCGTGAGAGTTTAAATACTTAAAAATAATTTTAATGCATAATTTTGTTTTTCTAATATTTTTCTTATTACTTTTCTGAAAACCACATCAAAATCGCTTCAGCCAAATGTGAGATAATCGCGAACAAACAAACATACATAGTCATACATACTCGTAATTGTACAAACAAACATACATAATACAGGTCGAACTGAGAACCTACTTTACTTTTTTTTAAGTCAGTTAAAAAAGCCACCAGTTTCCATACATTTTTGGTCATTCATTGGCTTTTACTTCGTAATAAACAAGTAAATACAGGTACCTACGCTGTACGGCCTGTACGATCAAATAGGTAGGTACGTAGAATTCAAGGTAGGTTTTCTGTATTTGGTCGCGGGACTTATCTCATCACCGTGACCCCGGAAGGTAAAGGGCTATTAAAGGACACCGTGGATTTTAGTCAGTAAGTTTCAGTTGTTTGCATAAGCTTATGCAAAAATCGCAGTAATAATAATAATATCTAATATCCAACTTACCTAGGTAGGTACCTACAATTTAAATCAGTGCAGAATTATCCTAGAAAACTACTGAAAAATTTTAGAAGAAAATAAAATTGCAAATTATATTGAAATAAAAGTATGCATAAAATTATTTTGAATTATTGAAAACTCACAGGATATAATAAAAACAAAATAAAGAATCACAAAAAATAAGAAACAAATTACCAAGATTTGATCTTGAAACCCATTGCACGAGAGGCAAGCAGCTTACTCACCAGACTAGCTGGTTCGCTAACAGTGATAATCAAATAGCGGTTCACAAATGACAACAACGACTGAAAATCAACTAACCTTATGGTCACGCGGACTTTATTTTAGAACTTTTCATCTATAACAGGAATAATTCCGTAGTAAGTACATAATTTTTACGTAACTCTAACGGTTTACGCAACGGAAGCTTTCGAAAAGGAATACAATTTCATTATGTTCCCGTTTTTGAAAAAAATCTCATTGCTGCTCTGCTCTTATTGGTGATAGCGTGATGTTACATAGCCTAAAGCCTTCCTCAATATGGACTATCCAAATATATATTTTTTCATTCCTACTAGTAGTTAGATTACAACAGATAAATCTCAAGATAAATACCTACGTTATACCTACTCGACGTTTATTTTATTAGATTTTAGATAATGTCCTAAAATCTTCTAATGTAGCCATTGTAGAGTTATTTCCAAAAAACGCATTGTTGGTTTGTGCGTTCACTAACGATTCCCCAAATTAGTTAACAAAAATAAAGCAAATGTTGAACAAAATTAGTACAATGAAATGGTTTTCTGTCAATATGAATGATTCATTACAAACACACACACGCACACACACAGCTGCGCGCTGCGCTGCGAAAAGTCAGACAGAGATAGCAATGTTTCGTCCGATTTTTGTGCTCGCCTCGAATTGCAATTGCGAGCTTCCTCCACTGGCCTCTTAAGATCTAAAAATTGGTGTCACTATATTCGACATACCAGCCATACAAATATTTAGGTTTACATCTTAGATAAGTATAATAAATCAAAGAGCAACGAGCATGCTTTTACATAGTTTGCAATAGGTATTATAAAATTAATAATTTAATTAATTCTATTATGATTACAATTGAAATTAGTTAAAATTAAAATCATTCAAATTAAAATTAATATCAAAAATAGGTCAATATTAAAACAGTGTTATGTCAATAGCATTAAAAATAGCAACAATAATCGACAAATTAAATTTTTAAACATTATTAAAGTCTAAGATTTGTATTGCTATATTTGTCTGGATACCAAAGTCGTAACTTGAAGGGCTTACTGCTCGAGCAATGGCCTAATGTAAAACCAACGATTTAATAACTTTGAGCTTTAACGATTCATTTAATTTCTGCTCACCAAACGACACAAACGCTTGAAGATAAATGCCACAAGAAACGTCGCGCACAATTCGAACAATCGCAGCCATCTTTGAATTGGGAATAAGGAACGTTTGCAACTCCGACGGGCTAACGTAAGGCTTAGGACAGATAACATCGGAACTGCTAAGACCTCGTTTAACTTATTCCGGAATGATCAAACTAGGCTTTCGTTTTAGTCTTTTTATCTTCTTTACATTCAAATGTAAAGACTAAAATAAGGTTTCAAACGTGAAAGAATAAAAGCATGCAATTAATCTACACTTTTAGGCCTTTGTCAAACAGACAGGCGATAGCGAACCGAACCGAATCATGTCATATAAAAATGCGAAAGCGATCCGATACTCTATGTGACAGGCTTCAAACAATTCCATACATTACAAACAAAAACGCCTCGCTTCGCGTTCGACACGCCTGTCTGTTTGACAATAGCTTTAGAGGGACTTAATTTCTCTAGCATTATGTTTCTAGACGTAAATAAAATTATAATCTGACTGACCTTATAATAACCTGCTTTGATCAGAAAACAAACATAGTAAGTATTGTTTAATTAGTATTGTTTAATTGGTTAATTGTACACCACAGTACTACCAACAGTATGTCTCTCTTTCTTCCTAATCCATCCAAAGGTTGTCTTGAAAAGATCGCTTTTAGTGATAAGACCGCCTATTGTGTCACCCTATGTTTAAGTTATAATTTGTAATGTTATGTACCTTTAAGTTGTATGGTGTGCATAATAAAGAGTATTCTATCTATCTATCTATATAAGTACCTTTTTTTTGGCTGGTAAATTCATTCAAAGTAAAATCTACCTGATCTTCGATTGTCCTTTGTGTCCCAGGGCTACGTACCCGCCAGACGTTTGGTATGGAAAATCATCAAATATAAATGATTCTTCCCACTCTGGATGAAACGTAGTTGAATGTAAGATTTGTACAGGTGACCTACCATGATATCTTAAAGCGAGAGGCATCAAAATCCAGTGTAGGAAAGAGACAGAGCTATACATGTCATCTAGCGCCACCTCGTTCACTCACTGGAATTACTCTAGCTATAAGACATGATAGGCCACTTGCGGCCGTATTTCACATCTTAAAACCAGGCTTATTCCGGCGAGTGAAAGTGACAGAGCTATACAAGTTGTCTAGCGCCATCTCGTTCACTCACTGGGCCTGGTTTTAAGACGTTGTAATACCCCCCTGATCAAAAATCACCCTGTTAAATCAATTGCCTCTTGCAATCCAAACCTCTTACGACATTCCCGCTGGTCTAACTCGACCCTTACAAGGAAACTTGCCGGTTTCCCTCCCATGTGTACACAGAACAAACACCCAAAGTTTTAATGTAATTTTTTCTACTCTGGAAGTCGTGACCGCTGTGGGACTACAGCATCCGTTCCATTATTCATGTTCTATAGTTTGACATGCAACGGAAATTCTTTATTGGTGATTGACCTGAAAATTATGCAGTTGACGAAAACTATGTCTCATGAGCTTAGAGCCCATTCGCAAGACCGCTTTTTTCTGCCGTTAAAAAAGCGCTGAGATTTAACAAAAAGGTAAATTGAACTTAAATGTCACTGTCCAGCACATAAAATAGAATACAGTTCGAAGAAAGCCGCCGCGCTTTAAAAGCGCTGACGTGTGAACAAATACGTGCTTTTTTAACGCCCTTAAAAAAGCGCCCGTGCGAATGGCCACTTACGCTACTAATCCTTTGTAAGTTTTTATGTTTGTAGTTTTATTACTCAGTCACGCATTTCACAGTTAGAGACGGTGTAATAATATTCTGCATGATCTTAAAGTAGTCGTTCCGGGGGGGGGGGTTGTATATGCGAGTTTAAATGATTGTAAACGCACTTATGATAAAATAAAATAAAAACGTGAAAGAAGAAGTACAAAACTAAAAAACAAACAAAAATAAAATAGCGAAATAAAAGTTAAATTAGTATTAAGAAAAAGGTTTTGTGGCTTTAAGGTTGAACAACTTAAAGAAGAAACTGTGATTTTCATAAAAACAAATTCTAAAGAATGCTATCTTGCATTTTAGATTTTAAAAATTGCCGTAATTAAGAAACGCTTAAATACTGCAGAGACAAAAAACAAAGCGTATAAATCCTACAAATACAAACCCTCATCACAGAACCAACCAAAACACGTTGTAAACAAGATGTAACTATTAGAACATTCCAAATAGTTCTCACCGCAGTTAAGGGCGCATAACCAGAAAGTTGGCAACGTCGTTAATAGCTGTCAAATATTTACAAGTTTTAATTAATTTGTCAATGTTACCTACTGTATGGTAATAAGAAATATGGCTCAGTAGTGCACTAAAAAACTAATATAGGAATGCAATTAAAACACTGAATTTAATGTTGTAACCGTTTCAGATATATAATAGGCATATTTTTTACGTCTAAAACTATGTATTCGGTGTTACGATGTTAATTATTGCATTCTCTAATCATTTATTTAGTGCAATACAGGGCCATATTTCTTATTTTCATACAGTAAATTTGTAAAATTAATTAAAACTTGTAAATATTTGACAACCATTTGCGACGTTGCCAACTTTCAGAATATGCGCTCTTAACAGTATCGCTTCAGATATAGTATTAAGAGAGACACCGCCCGTCTGTCGCGAATTACTGAAGTTTCAAACGGCCGTCGTTCGGTGAAGTGAACGATCACTAACCTGTGGGTGTCTTGTCATGTGACTCTCCGTTTTGTTACTATTTGACATGGCTGTTTTGCAGGTCGTACATAGCTATTGAAATAGATAGAAAGATAGAATACTCTTTATTATCTACACCAAAACAGTTAGGTTAGGTTAAGTTATTTGATGAGACAGGCAACTCAGTGATAGAGTCTTAAAAGTCTCTCAAAACGTTACCTATGCAATGCATGCAGTAATGCGAAATGATGCAACTAGTTCACCACTAAAGCGAAAACATCATTTCGCATTACTGCATGCATAGGTAACGTTTTGAGAGACTTTTAAGACTCTACCATTGAGTTGCCTGTCTCACAAAATAATCTCCCTTTACCTTATAAGCAGTTATTACTATAATATAGAATTTACAAGTAGGGTTACACAATGGGCAGCCTTATCAGCGGCTAATGAGGTATAATTATACCCCGATATAAAAATAAAATCGCCCTATGTAAAGACTTCTTGGTATGGATAAGATAAAGAAAAAAATAATAATACGGACCTTTTTGGGTCAGAGCCCATTCGTACCCTAAAATTCGTACCCCAGCATAAAAGTTGTGGATTCGGCCCCTATATAGGTGCCCATTGGTCTCCTGGTAGGATACCAATTAATATTTTAATAAAAAATATTATTTCTAAGGTACCCATTCGTCCCCTCTAATATAATATAATATAAGTTAAAGATTCGGCACCTATTCAGGTGCCTATTGGTCCCCTGAGATAAAATTAGCTATATTTTACATAAGAAACGGTTAACAGAGTACACTTGTGAACAGTTTATAAACGGAATTAATTTAATAAATCATAACAGCTCATTGAAAAAAGAGCTATGATGAATGATAATTATCCGTCATGATAATAATATATTATGGCTTGTTAAAAAAAACGGGTTAAAAAATTAGATAAGGTGTTTTGTTTGTATGTTATGGCTGCCTCGGTGACATATTGGTTCTTGAAAGTGACTGCGAATACGAGACTGTTCAATGTGTCTTTGGTCTTTTATTAAATGAAGTTCGCCTAACGAAATAAACTTTTTGTTTTTGTCACCGACTTTGAAAGAAAAGTTTTTTTGTAGGTTATTTTGAACTTTTTTTGTGGTTGTTTTGAAGTCGGTTACTTACCTACATATTTTTTTTGACAAAGTTTTTTATTTTATCCTTTTTAGTTTCACTATTCAACCCAATTTTATGGGGCCAAATGGCAAATATACTAAGTATATCGAACAAAAAAAGAATCATCGAAATTGGACCAGAAACCTCGGAGTAATCGGTGTAGACAAAGTTGAAAACTTTTTATGTTTGTGTTGATTTTTTAAAATGTGCCAGTCCAATTTCGATAAAATTTTAATGGGGCCATTCCGGAAGTATACCCTATCCAACAAAATAAGAATTTTTCAAATCGGTTGTTAAACAACGGAGTTATGCCCGAATCAACATAAAAAAAAACAAACATCCGAATTGAGAACCTCCTCCTTTTGGAAGTCGGTTAAAAATAACCAACGTTCTAACATTAATTCTGTTTTGCTCCAAAAATTGCGTTAAAATTGGTGAGTACTCTCCAGATGTGCGCGGGGTGTGGAATGCCAAAGCGGGAGGGGTAATCTTAGTCAGAGTATCTGCGCGCAAGCAAATTAGATTTAAGTTATTATGATATCGCATGTATGTAGTTGGTAAATATACAAAAAAATAAGAAGTGATTATTTACTGTTGATATGTGTTCTATTTTTTTTTTTCATTT
The DNA here is from genome assembly GCA_954870645.1 of Agrotis clavis. Classification (NCBI taxonomy): domain Eukaryota; kingdom Metazoa; phylum Arthropoda; class Insecta; order Lepidoptera; family Noctuidae; genus Agrotis; species Agrotis clavis. The sequence continues at coordinate 20,228,865 of OX940933.1, read as the reverse complement.
TTTATATTTAATGTTGATTTATATGATGGTCAATCAAGGCTGATTTTTGTAAAAAGTGTTGTATTTTGTTATTTTCTAGGACATTGTGATTTTGCATGTGTATTTATTGTTAGTAAAAATGTTGGTTTTACATGGTTGATAAAGACTATTTTACTTTTTATATTTCTTTAATACAAAGTTATAGTGATATTGCATTATTTTGTAGATCTCTTTGACTGTACAAAGTACTAACAATTAATTGTTATTTTTGTTATATTGGTATTGATATTTGGTTATTTGTTTGTACACTGGATGTAAATTTATCTAAAATTCAGTTATTATTACTTAGATTTTATTTAAATAGTTACACAGTTTTATTTTACTGCATAAAGATTATTATATGTAGTTATCATATATTTTGCTAAATATTTACAAATGTACAAGAAACCAAAAGTTGATTAATTATTTTGAAGACTGACTTAATGCCTAGAGCCTAGAGGCATTTATTAAACTTAATCTTATTTGAAATAAACATGATATCTACCGAATTACTATATTTTTTATTTTACCCTTTTCTGCGCGACTGTACCAGGACTACCAAGCTGCAGTATACACATGTACATGTACTTATATTAGAAGAATGAATAAAAATAAATATTCTTCAGGGGACGAGTGGGCCCCTCAAAACTTCCAGGGTACGAGTGGGCACAGGGTGCGAATCTTAGGGTACGAATGGGCTCTGACCCACCTTTTTAACTAATTTCATTTAAGTGATGGTTTTTAGTTGTTGATTAAAATGACTTAATTATAGTCATTTTGACATTATTTTTTGTAGAAAAAGATCCCTTAAACTTTAGCCCCCCAGGATAATCATTGGATAACCATACATTTTTTAAGGATTAACCTTGGCGTAACTTTAGTCCACGTTTATTAATAAGGGAGTTAGAGATTAATAAATCAACGTTTTAAAAAGTTGTGGTACTTTTGGAGGAACTTCCAATTCTGTGACGATAATCGAACTATTTATCTCTATGACGATAATAAGGGGTTTTGAACTACTCCACCCGTATAAAACTCCTGTGAGCTCAACCTCTCTTCTCTTCTATTTCTCTCTCTACTCCCTCTTTTTCCGTCCAACAACCCTAAATCTTACTTCATTTCCACGCTAATAAATAAAAACAATACAGTTTCCTCTAGTAACAAAGCCAGTACTCCTATTAACTTAACAAAATTGATTCTAACTTGTTTTATCGAATCGATTACCGAATACATTGATAGCGACTTGGCATAAATTCAATTTCGCGAAAGTTTCTACAAGATATCGAGTAAGTCCATTTATCTTGAAGTAAAAGGTTATAAGTTCGCCATTCTTCTTTTGGAAGCCGGCGTGTGATATGTTATAGGAGATAACTTTTCTGGTTTAAACGTTTAATCAGTAATCAGGGTCTGTGATTAATGGGATTTCATAACTTTTATAATAAAGCTGTAACGTTTATGCGTATCTATATCTACGTTATACTTGAAATAAAATAGCATTAAGAGCGCGTATTCTGAAGGTTGGCAACGTCGCAAATGGTTGTCAAATATTAGCAAAGTTTTAATTAATTTAGCATTGTTACTGTATGAAAATAAGAAATATGGCTCTATGGTGCACTAAAAAATTGATAAGGGAATGCAATAATTAATATCGTAACACCGAATATACAACGTGTAACGTTAATAGCAACGTGTAGCGTGTAAGTTAATAAAAAAAAATAAAAAAAATATATTTCATACAAAATGAGAAATTCCATCCAAAATGATCGAGCCCATCAGTATGAAAAATCATTTTTTTTTCCAAAAGTTTTAGAACAAACATTGTTCAGTAACATGGGCTGAGTTACCCCACGAGAGGTTTTGCGCTATTAACGTTACACGTTGTATAGTTTTAGATGTAATAAAAGCATTTGGGAACTTTCCAAATGCCTTTTATACATCTGAAACGGTTACAACATCAAATTCAGTGTTTTAAATGCATTCCTATATCAATTCTTTTGTGCACTACAGTACAGAGCCATTTCTGGTTCTTATACAGAAAATTTTCCAAATTAATGAAAACTTGTAAATATAATATGACAGCTTTTAGCGACGTTGCCAACTTTCAGAATATGCGGCCTTAAATAAAAAACAGAACTTCTGCTATCGCAGTCGGTTAAAACTTCTTTTTTTTTACTTTGCACACACTAAGAATTTCTCCTGTTTCGTGGGTGCGTTTAGGTACAAACAAAGAAACTCACATACGCACACACCCAGAGCCGAAACAACTTCTTGCAGACCAAATAAATATTTGTTCCGTGCGGGGATCGAACCCGCGGTTCGCTGCATATCAGTCGATTACTTTATTTACGAATTAGAAATGTTTTGAAAGTCTAACAAGAAATGTGTTGATCTGCTCAATTTTTTTGTAAGCAACCGTTCTTACTGTTTTGTGATCTGATTTTTACATTGATTTTTGGCTCAAATGTACGTGAAAAAGCTTTCAAAAATGCTTTGTAACAACCAGAAATCTACTAAACTAGTGGCCCGTCCCGGCTTCGCCCGGCTGAACAAGGACATGATATATGATCTATGTTCGTCATCATCATCATCCACAGCCCGTCTTCACCCACTGCTGGGTATAGGCCTCTGTTTGTGCCAAGCTCCACGGTCTTGCGCCATGATGTTATTCAGGGTAAATGTAGCTTTCGTATGTAGTTTTTGAGTTTATTCATTACAAATATACACAAATACAAGTGTTTCCTCTTTTTAATATTAGTGTAGATATAGATAAAACCGGGTCAAGCTAAATAAAACCATTTAGTAGTTAATTTCACCAGGGCCTTCTTAAATAAAGTAGTCTCCTCCGAGTACATTTGATTATGGAACTCCTAAACTTATAAGCGGACTAAGTCGATTGTTATAATCGAATTATTGCGAGAATCGACTAACTCTATTGTCCATTGCAAGTTTTATTAACGAGAAAACTTTCTTACTTTCAATGTTCCTTTAATTTCGGACTGTTTCGGAGTTTTCTGCCTTTACTTTGATGAAGGTCCCTTCATCAAAATAAGACCGAAAAAGGGCTTTAGCTATTGTGTATTTTTTTAAGAAGTAATTTCAACAGTTTAGCGTTCACATCAGCTCAGTCGTTTTGACATGATTGAGTGACAGATACCCATCGATCCCTCCAAATGTTCAAACGTTACAAACTTCTTAATTATTTTTTAAACGCATTAACGCATGCGACGCGCATCGTAAAGATGATTTTTGAGGAAAGAAAAATTCTGATTGCAAGTGGGATTCGAACCCGCGTCTTCTGGATAGGTATTCCAGACGCCTTAACCAACTAGGCCATACGAAAAGCGCTACCGAAAAGCGTTCAAACGAGGAATAGAGAATTTCAGCTTGCAAGTGTGGGTTGCAATGGCCTAGTTGGTTAAGGCGTCTGGAGTACCTATCCAGAAGACGCGGGTTCGAATCCCACTTGCAATCAGAATTTTACAAACTTCTATACTAACCCGACACAAATGCGGTTTTTTTGAGTGAAATAGCTTTGTATGATGATGATGATGAACACTGACACGTTTTACATAGGTATATACTGGAACTATATTATGCATATCCTAACCCAAATAACAAGGCCATTAAAACTTTAATAAAGCCGACGCAAAATATTAATATTAAAATGACTACAGAACAAAGGACGAAATCTCCATACCAACCCTTTTCTAAACACAAAGCAGCTGGATTTACTTAACATCCACTCAAATCCAGGCTATTATTTAAAAATATTATCAACGAAGTAAAAGGATGGCTGCCAACAGGGCCGTCTTGAACACATTAGGGGGCCCTGGGGGCCTGGGCACTACAAAACTAATTATACCACTTTTTTTCTGATAGGTTTGTTTGCTCTTGGCTCCAGCCTAGGTCAGATGTGACATACACAAAGTCTACGATGGAATGAGCTTACCCAGAAGAAGCTTGTTCACCCTAATTTTGCAGAGAATCGGGTTGTATATGTTCGGAAACGCAGAAGCAAGAAGAGAGTTCCACTCTTACCGTGCGCATTTTGAAAGATGTTTGGAAGTGCTCATAGTGCGAATAGGTGGAATAGCAATTGCAAAAAAGGCGTTTTTTGTCAATCACGCCAAAATGGCTGAACAGATTTAGATGAAATTTGTCACAAAGATAGATTATAATCTGAAATAACGCATATGACACCTTTTATTCCGATATAACGTTCCAGTGGATCAAGTTTTTACTAAAAATAATGAGCGTGTCGAGTTCGGATATTTCAGAACCCCCTGAGGCTAGAGTTAGATTTATTTTTGGCCTGAGATTGCGGGGCCCTAGCACATGTCTAGCGTATACAATAGATGGTCCTAACTGCGGGATGAAACACGGACGTAACTCAATCAAATTAGTGAAGGGACCACTACCCAGCAGAGTTCGCTTGCAAAATCAATTTGCGTCCTACAGTCCTACGACAAAGTTAGAATAAGTTGGGGTGACCGTATGGCGAGAGATATTTTACGAGGTTGGAACATCTGGGACTACTCAGTTAATTTTGGTGGCTTTGTGAATTATTGTACCCTGAAATAAAGTGGGGTTTAAGAGGAATGTGTAGTGATTCATACTTTTTGAAGTATGTAGTGTTAGAAGCGTTATTTTTTTTGTGTATTTTGAATACTACTGTCACTGTAGTAGTCATTTTTACCCGTGGTGCTAGGCAACTGGGCTTCTCCCAGTTGTAATGTCCCTTTGTGCCTATTGGCCTTGTTTTTTCTGTCTCCTGCTTGCATGGAGGGAAGTGGAAACATATTATTTTCCTACTATTACTCACTTTTCTCACTATTCTTTTCTGATCAGACAGGTAAATTCATTCTCCGGGACACGTCGAGCTTCATTGTCTCAGCGCTTTTCTGGTGGTTGCCACTGTTAATTCTGGCTCTCAGGAGTTGCAGTGGTTTGGAAATAGGTAGTGTGGTGGATTTATGCCCAAAAAAAAAACTAATATCTCAAATAAAAATACTACCTTTGATTATAGAGTTCGTGGCTAAATAATTACATGGCATAATTCCATGTTCTGAGAAACTACCTAATAATCTACTCCAATTTATGACATCTAAAACGCCCCAGAAATTCGCGCCTTCAAATTATAGTCTCCCACACGCTTTGAGACTAAACTTCGACGTTATTCGCAAAGTAATTTCACCCACGCGGTTTTTGGGTTTATTTTAGAAATATCTACTATCTAATATCTAGGAGTTTATACAACATTATTAATTTTAGTATATGCGAAACCTGAATATAGTTTGTTCAGAATCAGTAACTGATTCGATTCCAATGATTTTTACACCATGTTATATTTTTTTTCAAAAATATTTTAATAATATTTTATTACCAGTTATTTACAATACAATCACCGTACGGTTAGGTACCTATTGCCAAATTATTATCACGACTGTATAACACAGTAGACGCGGTTTACGCGGGTGTACCGCGAAATGAGCATGTTTTTGAACGGACAACCAGGTAATATATTATACAAGCTTATAACTTTGTGATTTTTTACGATACGGTTTTAAAATTTTGTACATAGATTCTTTACACAAAAATAGCGCGAGGCTGTCTTATAATGTAACTGTGACCCTGGAACGTAAAGGGCTATTGAAGAATCACCGTGGATATTAGTCTGATAGAAGACTTGTACTGACTAAAATCACTCTCCCGCACTGGGAGGACACTTGATGATTTTACCACGAAAAAAAAAAGATACCTTGAACTAAATAATGTATGGCTTGATGTGCAGACGTGCGTAACGACACTTAATTTTTTGCAAGAGTTTGTTTCCTTTAGCACTTATTTTTAACTTGGGGCAGCCCACACATAGATTATGGGAGTTTTATCACGAAATGGCTGCTGCCACTTTATAAAAAGAAAAGTGGCAGGCATAAAAAACTCTGTACCTAAAAGCTTTTGTTTCAACCCACAACAATTTTAGAAACTGTGAATTGTATTTAAGAGTCCAGAAACTTTTGTACTGTTTCATTCACAGATTGACGTAGCCAAGCCGTAGTAATTTTTATCGAAACGAAACTAAGGCCCGTAATTCCAGAACGTCTATCAAGACTCAAGCGTTACTTTAAACCAATCAAATGGCTTGAATCTAGTTATAAGTAATGCTTGAGCATTGAGCGACGTTCGTCGTGTTTTAAAACTAAAATACAGCTAAACCCGGAATATTTCCTGTATTGTTTCCGCTACACCAATCGTACCATAAAATATTTCATAATTATCTCCTTACCATGTATACCTATCCGGTTCAAGTTAATCTAAACGAATATAAAAGAAACAGAGGAGATTTTTAATTTATCAATAATCTTCAGAGCTAATAATTACACTATTTATTTTTGCTGATGAGAGACTACTTACATAGAATTTATAGCAACAATTTATAAAAGCACTCAGGAACAAGAGTGTTTTTAGAAGTTTGTTGCTATAAATTATATATTTAGCATATCTACTTATTAGCCGAGCTTTCTCAGTTTTTGAACAGCACGGGCGACTGGGCGAGCAATGATTTGCGACGCGGTGGATCGGAGACCAAAACTTCATATGAACGAAAACTCAGGCTGAATCTAATCCGATTAAAGCACTAAGAATAAACCCCACCACTATTCTACATCATAGGTAGTACTTTTATTTTATTTCTCTAGATTTTCTCCGAGCTCTGATCGCTCTAGTAGACAGGTTGTGGATAGCGTATCGTTACCGTATCGCACGTTAGTAAATAACTAATGCGCTCCTGATGTAATCCGATAGGAACGAGGAGGTACATAGTAAGGTAGGTAAATAATAAATGAATTGTCGTTGAAATTAAGCGGAAATTCTGCGGTGGGAATAACTGAGTTGGTCAGGTTCTTTAGCTTGATGTGTAAGTAGGTGGACTATTATCATTATCTTCTGCCCTTATCCCATTTTACTTGGTGACAGCGCAACACAGTTTTTTCTTCCATCTTCCCTATCAGACGTCATAGTTTCATTTACTCCTTTTTCTTTCAATCATTCCTTAGACAATCCATTCATCTTTCAATCCACAAAAGGCAAATTTGTATAACTTGTGCAGAAAAGTTGTCCAAACAATATCCAAGCATAGAAAAGCTCAGCGTCGAGAAGTATTTAATTTTGTAAGTTAGCATCGAGAGGTATTTATTTTTGGCTAGGTTCAGTCCATGCTATAAGTCCATGTCTTCAACAATCACTTTAAAACAAGTAATTAGTGAAATTTCCTCCAGTCAAAAAATACAGTGTTTTTCCAATAAACTAACAATGAAAAACTAGTATTCCCGTTTCGTTTCCCGCGGTGCATTGTTAGGCCTGTTTCCAGTAGTTAAGCCCGCGGCCTGACGTCAAAGTTGGCTCTCGTTAGCAGCCAACTTGACGCGACCTAGCAATTTACCGCTTTTTGGCTCAAATTAATTTTTATACTTATGTAAAGTGCTCGGTTTTGGTGTTGCAAACCTGCAACAACACCAAATACAATTAGATAACACTAATGTGGTATTAGTTTTACAACTGAAATAATTATGTACCTAAGTAATGATTTTTATTTCTCGTAAAAGATGATTATTTCTATAAGGCATCAACAGGGCACTTTAAAACGACTTGCTCTTGTGAAGGAAGGATACACCTAGGTTTAACCGCATATCAATGGTCGGTTACACCTAGGTTTAGCCGGTTTAACCTAGGTGTAACTGCACTTCGGGTATTAGCCGTAACACAAGTATTTTAACGTGATTGAATACATTTCTTTTGTCCCGGTACTACGGTAGGGCAATTATTATTATTCGAAGTACAAGTGGGCAAAGCTGTTGGCATAATCCGGTTCTCAATAAAACAATAAGCAAATAAACCTGAATAGGATTACCATTCGAGTGCGGTTTACATAGCGCTCCGATTTAATGGAGTCCACACAATAATCCCGTATCCATGGTATCGGTATCAGTACCGGTATCGACGGTATCCAGCGGGTATCGACACTCTATAATGAAAGGTTGCTGGCAATATTGGAGAATGACATAAAAAATAATTACCTAGATTTGGATGCGAATGAATTCGTATTTTTGTGGTCGAGCAGATCAAAAGTCAGTCAAGATTGTAGGATGAAAATGCACTTTTTAAAGTCAATATTTTCAAAAACAATCGGCCAAAATTTCACTTTAAAAATAACTATTTGGGAAAATAAACAAGGGTTTTTTAGATGTAAAATCTTTTAAATTAATTATTGTGTTCTTCTGCTCCCACTACCACCAGCACCCTCACATGCACTTGGTGCTCCGGGGCCGCGTCGCCCTTTTAAGAAAGTCCTCTGAAAATTAAACAAGCCATCGAAATAAAGTACACGAAGGACACGTTCACGATTTGGATTGAGAATAATTAATTTCGGGTGTAACTGACATGAAAACTGATCATGTTATAAAATTGTTTGACCAACACTTTAATTAAACGGTTCGACCACAGAAAACTCGCACTAACCAACAACCATACATCGATGAACCAAATTCATTTAAACTGAGTGTTCTCTCCAATAATTAAAATTTGGTTCTATAAAATATTTGCGTCACAAAGTCCGAGCCTTTTCAATGAATTTACGTTATGGCGTCAACTATTTTTGTTTTTTAATTTGATAAGTTGCCGGCGATGGCGATGGCGCCATCCCGGCCCTTGTAAAATATTTTGTCAGGATCAAGTCTGAAGTAATTTTCAATTTTTATGACAATATATTTCATGTACTTTGCAAGAGGTACCTACAAAAAGTAAAAGATTTGTTTTAAGAGGATCGTCTACCGAGCGCTCGTCCATACTTAACGAGAAAACGTTTTCCTACCCGTAAATATTATCCTATTTCAATGATTTTTTAGAATGCTTCTGACACAGTAAAAAACTAGGTTTATAGGTTTTCTTTGTTTCAAAAGTAACTTTTAGGCGCCTGTAACTTTCAAACTATTATAAATTTTGAAAAAAGAAAACCTATAAACCTAGTTTTTTACTGTGTAGGAAGCATTCTTAAAAATCATTGAGATAGGATAACATTTAGGGGTAGGAAAACGTTTTCTATTTTAGTATGGACGAACGCTCGGTAGACGATCCTCGACTATTTTTTTCCAGCGGCTTCACCCACGTGGTACCTAGTCGAAAATCCGGCTTAGCGCCAAAAGAAACGATACGGTTGGCGCAGTGGCTAAGTGATCGACTGCTAGATACGTAGCGCATCGTGTCGCGAGTTCAATTCCCGCATGGAACAAATATTCTTATGATCTGCAAGTAGTTGTTCCGGGTCTGGGTGTTTGTGTATGTGAGTTTCTATGTTTGTAAACGCACCCACGATACAGGAAGAAATTCCTAGTTTCGGGAACACGTTAAAAACAACATACAACACTAATAAAAATGGTACCATTTTAAAGTTTGAACTTTATATTGATACAAAATCATTCCAATCACGCCATTATTTAAGGAGCTATCTATCCCAGATAAATTCCGAGTAAATGATTCTATACTTTTGCTCGCTAGTGTAGGTAAATTTTGCTTAAAAGCTATTTAGCGACGGAGCCCTACCTACATAATATAGCCTACTGTTAAGAATGTAACTTCTAGGTATTCTTCATGAGATGGTAGCTACCCTTTTTTTACATGGTAAAATCATCAAATGAGTCCTCCCACCCAGAGTAGGGCAGGAGAGTTGATAGGACCCAACATTTTGATAGGACCCAAAATTTTGACAGGCCCCGTATGTGGAATAGTTAAGGTGCCATTAGCTCAGGTGCCATTACAGCGGGTGCCCAATGTGGAATTCCCTTTTTAAACGACTGTCACTTGCAGCTTCTTAGTGCTTGAACTCAGTCCACTGCTGGACATATAGGCCTCTCCAAAGCTTCGAACACAATATGACCTTTATCTGCTGCAACCAGTCTGATGTGTTTGTGAGTCCACATGGTTGTGGGACCAACAGTATTTATTATCTTGCCTAACCCTTCCTATAGGAATTCCATATTGTGTGTCATCGAACATCTGTAACAGGACTTCGTGAGTGGTCCCTCGGTTTTACGACGCATCTGATTAAAACGACGAAATCTCTAGAATTACGATAGATAGCTCATTACAATTTATATCAGTGAAATCTTTATTAGTCAACAGGTTATTTTACGAACCGACTATTGGTCTTTCCATGAACATGCGTAGCCCAATATAACATTTCTGTGTGTCTCCGTTTATAAATATTCCATAACCTCATAAAAAATTTCAACAGAATTTTAACACAAACTGAATGAACGTCGATTTGTACAAATGTACGATGGCCTTTACTCAAGCTATTCAAAGGTCTGAATCAAGCCATTTCCATAATCCGCTATTAGCAAGACATTGTACTGTTTTCAAACGATTTTCTTTAACGCTTTATTCTTTTCTGTATTAAGAGGAAACACCAAGGGCTGGAGAATTGAAAAATAGGTATTTGTAAAATCTATTGCTGTCGCGCAGTGCCCACAACAGAGTTACAGAGCGCGATAGAGACAACAGCAGCTTGGACCGAAAATACCTTATTAAATGGCACAAAATCAACGATTCGTAGTCCCCTGATTACTCCTCCTAAACTTAACCGATTTCACTACTTTTTTCTTTAAAAAATAAAGAAAGGCATCGCCGTGTTCCTATGTTTTCCTTTTTTTACATTATCTCGTCAAATTTGTTTTCTGGATATTTGAACACAGCGGAACATCTGGCCATTTTTTAGGATTTTGAATGTTCATATCTCTTTTAATAATTAATTTATGGAAAAAAGGAAAACATAGAGACATGCCAATAGTGGTCATAGATTTCTTGCAAAAAAATTATTGCTCTACTGGCATTATCCAGGGAGAAAACAGGGGACTACGTTTGTATGGAAAAACGACCGTGGTGTTTCCTCATAAGTTGTCTATTTCTAAAGGATGAATTGGAAATGAAAGGCCTTATAAATATGTAAAGGTTTTATTTTTCACTAGCGGGAGAACTGATCACAACCCAAGAAAACCTAACCAGAGGCCTTACCACGACCTCTATACGCGATCTAGTTTAGGCTATAGGAAAGAGACGAGCCATACAAGTCGTCTAGCACCATCTCTTTCCGACAGCCTAAAGACTCACGCTTTAAGAGTTCATGATAGGCCACCAGGTTTAAAAAGATTCACTTGATAGGTATATTTTACGGACTTGAGGCCAAAAATTCATAGCGACTCCCATACAGTTTTCGATCCAGAGATTATACGGACATCATACGCACAGTTCAAAATCCATCAATGCACGTCTCATTAAGAGCGTATAATCGTAATTAATAGTTTCATTAGAATCGGTTCAGTCATTTCGAAAAATTAAGATTTGAAAGTTTGTATGAAATGCCGTATACGTGCTGATAAACTTGAGGTATTACTTGCAATGAATATTCTTACGAATGTTACATTACAGAAAACAAACGAAAGCGATCTATCGAGCAATCTAACAAGCCTTCTGGCGAACTTTTCGCGGTGGCGGTGCCGAATAGCTGTCAAGTCTGACATCCTCATGAAGAAAATTTCTGGACGGCCAACCGCGAGCATTCACCTGTAATGTAACGTTACAAACTCGAACATTTCATAAGTGACGGAAGACAATCGAGCATCACAATGCGCACCTTATATCAAATCTATACTAAAAAATGTACGCGAATGCTCGTCAGTCAGGGAGGTAGTACTGTAATGTAATGCTCAAAGTCGAATCTATAATGCTACATTACACGCGAATGCTCCCGGTGAGGGAGCGCCTCGCCTTCGCTTCGCAGCGCGTTCTATGCTTGGCTCGGCGAATGCTCGATGTTATATTTATACAACTGAATGCTGAAGTCTATCAGCCAGCCTTATGGCGAACACGCTCTTAAGCGTAAAAAAAAAGAATTTCCTTAAAATAAATAAACGTACTACAGTTAATTAATATTCATATTATTCTTATGTATTTTCCCGAGTGCATTAATATGTAGATCGTGGCATTAATACGTTGTTTTTAAGCCTTCACACGTCGTTTCACGTCAAAAGTATTTCTGAATGGGTGTTGACGTTATTTAAATAAGAATGTTAAACAGCTGTGTCACGCCTGGTTCTGAAAAGCGCTTTCCATATTTTGTTTCGACACTCAACCACGATAATCTATAGTATGAAAACCAAATACTGGTATGCGACCACATATATGACGTCATTCGCGTTATTCTAACACTATACAACATTATTTTTAGTGTATGCGAAACCTGAATATAGTTTGTTGAGAATCAGTAACTGATTCGATTCCAATAATTTTTACACCTTGTTATATTTTTTTTTCAAAAATATTTTAATTAAATTGTATTACCAGCTAATTATAATACAATCACCGTACGGTTAGGTAACTATTGCCAAACTATTATCACGAGTGTATAACACAGTAGACGCGGTTTACGCGGGTGTACCATGAAATGAGCATGTTTTTGAACGGACAACCAGGGTGTCGAGTCTGCTAATTATTTTTCAGAATGGCGCCACAATGGCGTTTCAAATGTAGTGCTTATTCGAACCATTTTTTACTGCTGAGTAAAAAATGGTTCGAAAATTGAAACGCCATTGTGGCGCCATTCTGAAAAATAATTAGCAGACTCGACACCCTGGTAATATGCAAGCTTATAACTTTGTGATTTTTTTATGATACGGTTTTAAAATTTTGTATATAGATTCTTTACACAAAAATATTGGACAGGTGTATCGGGTTTCGCATAAACAAAAAATAATGTTGTATAGTACGCTCTTAAATCGCCAATAACATTAAGAACTAAGTACAATAAATAATTTTGAAGATTAATTTACACTCAGGATTTTTTGAGAAACGTAATTTTCAATTTCAAGTGATAGTTGACACTTTTTTGTTATTATCGTGGACGCATTGGACCCGTCTACCGCGGCACCGCCCGCGCCGTCCCATTTTTTATTCTCTAAGTAAGTACAATGTAATTCTTCAATAAATGTCCTACACCCTAAGAAAAGCGGAGTAAGTTTTTATATTTAAACTGCGATCAACAAAACAAATATTCCACTCCAACAACCCAAAAACAAAGCTTCAGAGAAAACTAGCTGATAGCTTTTTCAATTCTTAGTATTTCTTAAGAAGCAGAGTATTGCATCTAAAATGAACTAAGTTCAAGATGTGCATGAAGTTTTCGCTTACTACGTCATTTCACGTTATAACTAACACATGGAAATGAACGTTTGTTGGAGTTTAGTGTTCATAAGTTCATGTTATATTCTAGGAAATGTTTGAGTTGTTGAAAGGTATAATAAAGTCTGTTTTGAAGAGCGTGGCAGTGTTCGACGAACAGAATTTCATAAAAGCTTCCTAAGTTCTTATTATTTGAAATAACTGAACCGATTTACCGAACCGAAGCAAGATGAATACCTAGGTATTCAAATAATTATTACGAGTATCAGAGATAATTTTCGAAATCTTCGGTTAAATAAACTTTTTTTAACCAAACTAAGCAATAACTATTTAGGACAAAAAAAAATGTATTCCCTGACTTAATTAATTATTCATTTCTTTAAATATTATTCAAAAAAATATATTAAAAATAGTGGGCCACCAGCTTCGGGAACAGGATCCAAGCTGCCGTTGGTTAGGGCTCCAGAGAGAGGAATCTCCTCACTATGCGCGCCGTGTCCAAGAGAATTGCTTTCTGCTGCATCAAGCCCTTGAGCCAGCCGCACAATGAGAGCCTCAAGGTGTTGGTCGAGGCTCTTTGCAATTAGTCCATTGACGGTCAATTGACTGACGGTCTATCGGTACAATGATTGCTGAGTCCTGACTCAATTATTAGGACTCTTATATTACCAATGATGAATAAATATAAATTGCAGCTAGAGCAATCTGTTATAAGAATTTGAACGAATTAAATTAAAACTTTACTAGTTATAATTAAGTTTAAATGAATGGGACTAATTTAAAATTCTCAATTTGGAAAACCCATTTTCTCTTTGACCTAAGAATTTATGATCGAAAAAGCCGAATCTCATTTGAGTTGTATAATGAGGAATGACTGAAATGTAATAAAGTGAAAGAATACAAATTGACTCACTTTTATTTTAAATCAAATCCAATTCTAATTATTAGAATTAGTTAATACCTTTACTCACACTGTTAAAGCTTGATGTGTGTTGTTAAAGCTTCGGGCATAGAAGTTTTAACATCCACAAGCTTTTTTTAAACTTTGCTCTTTACTAGGAATTTCTCCTGCGTCGTGGGTGCGTTTCTCGTGCGCCGGTAATGGCAAAGTAAGTACATACACCTTGGCAAATTAGAGTAGAAAACCGTCGCCACTGTGCTCTCGCTACCAGCACTTTGAATGTTTTTTTTTTCACATTTACGTTAGTTTTATGGCACAATAATAAATCTAACCAACCCGCTTTCTTTGTTTACATCAAATGTCAAAGATTTTAAAACGTTGTCAGCAAACAAAAAGATTAGTTTCGTTTCAAGATGTTCTGGCCAAGCTGTACCTACTTGCCTAAAAATATCAGCCATCTCAAAATTTAGTAAGTATGTACAGGGTATATACTGCTACTAAAAGAGCCCCATAAGTATTTTTATCCCATTCCAGCTAAAAGAAGCTTGTCTTTGTCTTACTTTGCTTATGGTTATGTGGCATTTCCGCTCTTAAGTGGTTACGTTATACTAAGTTATGAAAACAAGTTAGTCTTGCGTAATTTCAACAAAACTCTTACCGTCTTATTACAAAAGTTTGACTTAGTACTGGTTTAAACCCGGACTATAAGATCTAGGTTTGTTACGGTATTAAAGCTAGTACCAGGATTAAAATTTGTTCTAATTACAAAACTAAGACTTTTCGAGGATTAGCTAGTACCAAAGAAAATCCATGGTTTAAATATTACCCACAGATAAAAAACCTAGATGGCATTCTTTCATTCGTTCATTCAGTCTCCAGTTGATGCAACGTTCCGTTCGTCTAAATATTGTTATTTTAATAACGCTTGAAATGCTTAAATAATTATGTATCAACACAACATTATATCATAAATTGTTCTTTGTTTATGTTACAATATAGTGAACAAGCACAACTTGTATTTTGACGAGCTTTTTATAATCAAGTTGTCATATTTTTTAACACCTCTAGCATGAAATGGAGCGACTTACAGGAGACGGTAGAGCGCGAAAGATCCGAAATCGAATACTAACTTGAGTCTTTTTTAATATTATTCCCACGTTTTTTATATTGTTTGTTGTGTCTGACTGCAATAAAAAATGGAACAGCAAAAGAAATAAACGGGGTGAAAACTGCAGCATTGAAGAAAAAGTTAGTAAAACATGGAATTTTTAATGATTATTAGAGGTAATGTTTTGTGTTTGTGTCATCTTATTTCGACTATGTACTTAACGTGAATTTTCTTTCATTTACAGGAAATATTACGTCAACTAATTGCTGAATCAGCGATAATTGAAGACAAATCTACAAAAACTTCCGTGAATATGCAGAAAATAAAAGAGTGGAAGAATATTCAGACTAAGTACATACTGATTTTGTTGTGTTTATTGAACAATAGTACCTATGTTATTGTTTACGTGATATTAATAAGCTTATTTTTTTTAGGTTTAATGAGCTAATGGGTAAATCTCGGTCAGAAGGAGAACTGAAGTTGGCCTGGAAACGAATGAAGTTGTCCGCTAAATCCAACTTATCCAGCTATAGAAGAGCAATAAGTCAGACAGGCGGTGGCGAAAAACCGCCATCACCTTCTCCTGAGGACTTAGAAGTAGTGGCGATTGCTCCTCACGATTTCGTCATTGAAGTTAATGATTACGATAGTGATGCAGTGGTAAATAAAATTTCATATAGAGTTCATACAACATTTAATTAAAAAATATCGTTAGGTAAAAAATGATAAGTATTGTCGACATAATGACATAGTTATGTAAAATTTAATAAAATTGACACAAATTCACCCCTATATAGAGCTGATGTGAATTACTGTATTAAAGTAACCTATGGTTTAGTTTTAGATCATAATTATTAACAAGTTTGTAAATATTCTGATTTGTGAAATTGTTATTTTCAGGTACATACTTATATCTGCTGCAGATATTTAAATAAATAAAGGTTTCTCATTTAATTAAAACCCATAGGAAGTGATTATATATGATTTTTTTCAATCTATATACACTTCTCATCAAAAAAATCGAAACACTTTCGTTTTTATTGTTTTTGTCCTAATTTTTTACAAAAGAGAATTAATTCCATGAAAAAAAAACATTACTGTGTAGCTGGCAGTTTGGTCATTACAGTAAGAAGAAAAAAATCAAAATTCGAAATAATTTCATTTGTTTATCCTATAAATGAAATTAATCACTGTTTTGAGACAAATGTGTATTTAGGGTAAGAGTACGTTTCTCGTTTAAAAACTAAAAATTAGCGCTTGTCTTTAAACTTTCTGTTTCTTATTTCATTTACTGTGACTTTGGGACGTCTGAAAAAACTTTTTTTTCTAAAACATATGGATTCTTCGCCCGCAGAAGCCGCCCAAGTGGTGGCATTGCTGGATTCTGGACTTAGTCAGCGTGTTGTGGCTGCAAGATTGCATCTAAGCTTATCATCTGTTCATAGAGTCTACAAACGCTATCGGGAGACTGGTTCGTTCACGCGCCGTTCAGGATCTGGCAGGAATCGGGTCACTTCTGAGCGAGATGATCGATTTATTGTAACAACTTCTTTACGAAATCGACGCCTTAACGCTTTTCAACTGCAGCAGCAGCTTCGCGTTGTACGAAGAGTAGCTGTAAGTGACTCTACAATAAGAAGAAGGTTGAAGGAACGCGGATTGGCACCGCATAAGCCAGCGAATGGGCCGAAATTAACTGCAGACCATCGAAGAGCGCGCCTTAACTTTGCACGCGAGCACCTAACTTGGTCATACCTTCAGTGGAGCAAAGTACTGTTTTCTGATGAGTGTAAAATTATGCTGTATGGTAACGACGGAAGGAACAAGGTCTAGAGAAGAGATGGAGAACGCTTTGCACAATGCTGCATTGAAGAAAAGGTCAGCTATGGTGGCGGTTCGTGGACGGTTTGGGGAGGAATCAGCGCCGACGGTAAGACAGAACTTGCCTTTGTGTCTGGGCCACGGCTGCCTGCACTAAACTCTCATCGGTACATCGAACAGTGTCTTGAACCTCATGTGATGCCCTATGCACATTTTATTGGCAACGACTTCATATTCATGCACGACAATGCTAGAGCTCACACCGCGGGCGTCGTACGAGATTATCTTATCGAAGTCGGTATCTCCAGATTATGGTATGGCCAGCAAGAAGCCCGGACATGAATCCCATTGAACATCTATGGGATGAATTAAAGAGACGAATTCGAGCAAGAGATCCAGCCCCAGAAACACTTAGCCAGCTGCAAAATGCAATCCAAGAGGAATGGGATAATATACCACAACATGTGATCGTGACTCTCATCCGATCGATGAAGAACCGTATGGAAGCAGTAATAAGAGCTCGCGGAGGGAATACAAGTTATTAAATAAACGTTTCTTACATTTTTTTTTCATTTACGCGTGTTGTTTTACCCATTTCCTTCATATTCCATACAGGGTAAAAATTACTCATTATACAAAATACGAAACCTATGAAGACTTAATTTGAATTTAGAACATTAACATTAGGATTTAAAAACCTCATACTACTCACTATTAAATGACATTTTACATTTATTCCTAAATATACACATTTTTCTGATAATCCTTATCAAATCATAAACTGCGAGGTGTTTCGATTTTTTTGATGAGAAGTGTATATAAAAATTCAAAACTGACTGACTGATCTGACAACGCACAGCCCAAACCGCTGGGCCTAGAAACTTGAAATTTGGCATAAGCCCTCCTTATACCACGTAGGTGAGCACTAAGAACGGATTTTGCGAAATTCGGCCCCTAAGGGGTTGTTTTTGGGGTTGATAGTTTGTATGAAACTTCGCTACTACAGGTGCTAGGAATTCCAAATTTTGCATGGAGTGTCTTTTTAGAACGTAGATGCTCACTATGACGGGATTTTGCGAAATCCGACCCCTGAGGGGTTTGTTTTTGGGGTCGATAGTTTGTATGAAACTTTGTTACTACAAGTGCTAGGCGTCTCAAATCTTGCATGTCGGTTCTTTTTAAGATGTAAATGCTCACCAAGGTGGAAATTTTGAGAAATTCGACCCCTAAGGGGTTGTTTTTGGGGTTGATAGTATTGAGACTCAAAATTTTACATAGGGGTTCTTTTTCGGACGCAAGTAATACCCAAGACGGGATTTTGCAAAATTCGATCCCTAAGAGGTTGTTTTTGGGGTTGAAAGTTTGTATGAAACTCTGTTACTACAAGTGCGAGGAGCCTCAAATTTTGCACCGGGTTCCTTTATAGGACTTAGAAGCACACCATGGCGGGATTTTGCGAAATTCGACCCCCAAGGGGTTTGTTTTTGTGTTTGATAGTTTGTATGAAACTTTGTTACTACAAGTGCTAGGCGTCTCGAATTTTGCGAGGGGCTTTTTTTAAGACCTGAATGTTCACTAAGACAGTTTTGCGAAATTCGACCCCTAAGGGGTTTTTTCGGGGTCGATAGTTTGGAGACTCAAATTTGGCATAGAGATTCTTTTTTGGGCGTAGTTGCGGGTGTTTTGTGAAAATAGACACAAAGGGGTTGATTTAGGGGTTGATATTTTGCATGAAACTTCGTTTCTACAAATGCTAGGTGTATTAAATTTTGCAAGGTTGTTCTTTTATGACGTAAATGCACACCAAGGCACTATTTTCTGAAACCCTACTCCTAAGGGGCTGTTTATGGGGTCGACAGTTTGTATGAAACTTTCAATACAAATGCTAGGAGTTAATTATTTTAAACGCATTAACGCATGCGATGCGCATCGTAAAGATGATTTTTTGAGGAAAGAAAAATTAGATGCGCATCGCATGCGTTAATGCGTTTAAAATAATTAATAAGTATGGTAGTTGCTATCTCATTATACAACATTGATTTGGCTGTAATGTCAACGTGTTGGGTGGAAGTTAGTTAAACACTAATCCAAGAGATGGCGCTACGCTACCGAAAAGCGTAAACGAGGAATAGAGAATTTCAGCTTGCAGGTGTGGGTTGCAATAGCCTAGTTGGTTAAGGCGTCTGGAGTACCTATCCAGAAGACGCGGGTTCGAATCCCACTTGCAATCTAATTTTTCTTTCCTCAAAAAATCATCTTTAAAATGCTAGGAGTTTCAGCATGGGGGTTGTTTTAGGACCTAGGTTCTCACTAAGACGGAATTTTACTAAATTTGACCCCATAAGGGTTGACTTTGGTGTTTGTAATTAGAGAACTCAACATTGCAGGGGTGTTCTATTTAGGATACAGGTGCTCACTAAGAGAGGATAATACGAAATTCGGCCCCTAAAAGTTTGTATTGGGGTTGATAGTTAGGAGTCTTACATTTTTAGGACCTAGGTGTTACCTAAGACGGAATATTGCGAGTTGATTGAATTTTTGTTGAATATTGATTGGGTTTTTCCAACAGTATCCCATATAGAGGGTGGCCGGGACTAGAAATTCACAAAGGCAAAGTTCGAAAATCACGCGGACGAAGTCGCGGGCGTAGTGCTAGTAGGTAATAAAAAGTTATAAGATTTTTTTACTGAAAATGAGTTTTAATAAACTGCCTTCTAATATTTCCCCTAACAGAAGTTGGAATATACCTTTGTACTAAAGGTTCACTAGATGAAGATTGCTCTGTGTTATCTTCTTCGCCAGGGAACAGATATTCCTTCATATCAATGGCAATATTGTGGATGACAGCGCATGCAATAATTTGTTTTCTTTGCTGTTTCAATTTCCCCAAACATGCCTCGTAATAGGCAACGAAACCGTTGCTTTAACAAACCAAAACACCTTTCCAATGTGTTCCCGGTACAGATGTGGCTTCTATTATACCTCTCTTCTTGTGGTGTTGTGGGGTTAAGCAATGGTATAAATAAATAATTATGGAGTACAAGGATAGCCACTGGTCACCCAACAATATTCCAGAGAAAGCGCCAGGCTCACACCTCTGTTTTAGTCTACATTCTCGAAATATCCTGGAGTCATGTACACTGCCACGCCATCTGGTAACAATGTCCATGATTTTCAAGTCAGCATCACAAACCACCTGAAAAGTGACAGCTTATTAGAACCTTACATTCCTCTCTGTTATTATAATATGACATTGGTAATTAAGGTAATCAATCAAATAAGTTCTATACTGTGAGAAGCATTTTGGATCAAACTAAAATCATTTGACAATAAAATTGAGACAGCCAAGTTTAGATTACCTGTACATTAATTGAAGAAAATCCGTTTCTATTAATATACAACTGACCCCCATCAGCATTTACTTTTGTTCTGATATGAGTGCAGTCTATTGCTCCAATTACTGTAGGAAAATTAGCAACAGGTACTGCGGAATTTCCTTATGCCTTCCTCCTGTTCATTTAATTTTATGGTAGTAGGCATTTTTATGTATCTTCGAGACATCCGCGATAAAATCTCTGCTACCTTTTCACATGTTTGGCTGACAACTGGTTGAGACACACTATGTAAATCAGCAGTATCGTCTTGAATCTACGAATAAAACAATAATGTTAGTACACATAGGTATTACATACATGTTTGGATTTTGTTTATTGATAAATGTTAGCATTGACCAAGGTTACTTCATGACGAGCCCAGTTGCGTAATGCAACAAGCCTCTTGCATTCCTCGAGAGTCATGAGCTAAATCATCACGTAAAACATCCACAAATTTTTGTCCAAACCGTTTTGTGAACCTGTACTTTTAAGTAAAGTCTTCGTCACTCAATTTAAATGGATTCACACGATGGCGATGTCTGTACGATCGCCGAGACGTCTTTAATATGTCCAAATCTTCCAAATCCATATCGTCAATCATTTCAATATCCATTTTAACAATTTTATGATAAAAAAATACACAATATATTTCTGACAGCTATCCTCAAATAGCTATAATACCGAAGTTAAACTAGGGGTCTCGCGGGTTTATCTTTAGTACCATAGATAGTACAAGGACTAGTGTTAAACTTCATTTTGTAATAAAGTTTTTTTTAGTCCATGGTTTAAACCTAGAACTAATCCCAGTACTATATTTAGTCGGCGTTTTGGAATAAGACGGTTACTGTCTACTTACGGGGATCCTCAGCAAAATGTGTTAAACAATAAAACCCAAACACTTTCATGGTTTTTGTAGTCATAAAAACGTCGTAACCATAAAAAATGTATGTAGTTTTGCAAAGCGGTTTTAGCCTTAATTTTTATTTCTTAACACAGTACTTATTACTACATACTGTACCTATGTAATACATAGCACTAAAATACGTGGCCGATTTTACGCTACCGACAGAACGCGACCGACGATAGAGTACCAGGAGATCAAAACATAGTATGTCTATACGCGCATAACTTCTAAACGACTGTACCGAATTGGGTAATTCTTTTTTCGTTGTGTTCTTTATTGTTGGGCAGGGCCGCGCCGAGCCCTGGCAGCGCCTGTGTGCAAAATCCATGAAGCGCCTCTTTTTTGTTTTTATTGAAACGTAATATTATTATTGTCTCCAGTTACCTATATTTAATAGTAGCTATTGACCGCAATATTTAATCATATTTTAATGTCACGGATTTCCGCAAAGTAAAGCCTGATTTTAGAACTTAACTATATAAAAAAAAATCCACGATAAACTTTTTTTTTTACTAGCCTGCTCTGTCCCACTCCTGGGCAAAGGCCTCCCTCCACTCCTTCCACTTCTCGCGAGCCCGCGCTTCCTCTTTCCAGTTCGGCAGGAACCTATCCAGTTCGTCCCGCCATCTCCTTCGTGGCCTGCCTTTTGAGCTATTTTGGCCCACAGTTTTCGAACGCGATCCGTTAAATTTAACACCAAGTATACTGCGCTCCATTGCTCGTTGGCAAACCTTGAGTTTGGACTTCTGGATGTCAGTCAAAGACCAAGTCTGTGCACCATATGTTAAGATGGGGAGTATACACCATGTCCATGAGCTTGCGCTTCAGTGCCATAGGCAACTTACCCTTGAATAATTCCTTCATGGACCAGTAGCTCTTCCTTGTCCTTCCTTGTCTTGCCTCGCCTGAAAAGAGACTACTTGGCCCAAGTAAAGGTATTCCTGGACATTCCTGGACACGATAAACTTTAACATTTTTAAAATATTCTGGTTAGCCACAAACTTCACCTTGCGTAATGAGAGACTCATCATCTTCCTTCCTGCCCTTATCCCATTTTACTTGGGGTAGCCGCAACACGTTTTTTTTTTCCATTCTGCCTTATCAGACGTCACGCGTTTCATAGAAACCACTTTTCTTGCAATGTTACACATGGAGCTTTTTTGTGGCGGTCAAATGAGTTCCCCTGGATCCGACAGTCTGGTGACGGCTTCTAGATGTGCATCTACATGGAACACGACACGCCATCGACCCGGGCCTGGTCCTTGCAGACGGCGAACTACCCATTTATGCTTTGACAGGCCTGTTGGTCTAGTGGTTAGTGACCCTGACTGCTATGCTGGAGGTCGTGAGTTCGATTCCCTCCCAGGACAAAAGTTTGTGTGATAAGCACGATCATCTATAATATTTATGTATTTAGAAATATATAAGTATGTTTATCTGCTCTAGTACCCATAACACAAGCTCTGCTTAGCTTGGGACTAAATGGCGTTGTGTGATAGTTGTGGATTATTATAATTATTATTACTCTCTATCCGCAAGGCTTCCATCGTAGTCACCCTCGACATTCTACCTCTAAACATTTAATAAATGTCAAACCACATTCGCTATGAATAAACAGCGTGTCGTTTGAAAATCGCATGGCCCGAATCCGTGAACACAGGCCATTACAAGGCAGCAACATAATGAGCCTATCCATAATACACTTCTCATCAAAAAAATCGAAACACTTTCGTTTTTATTGTTTTTGTCCTAATTTTTTACAAAAGAGAATTGATTCCATGAAAAAAAAACATTACTGTGTAGCTGGCAGTTTGGTCATTACAGTAAGAAGAAAAAAATCAAAATTCGAAATAATTTCATTTGTTTATCCTATAAATGAAATTAATCACTGTTTTGAGACAAATGTGTATTTAGGGTTGGAGTACGTTTCTCGTTTAAAAACTAAAAATTAGCGCTTGTCTTTAAACTTTCTGTTTCTTATTTCATTTACTGTGACTTTGGGACGTCTGAAAAAACTTTTTTTTCTAAAACATATGGATACTTCGCCCGCAGGGGCGGCATTGCTGGATTCTGGACTTAGTCAGCGTGTTGTGGCTGCAAGATTGCATCTAAGCTTATCATCTGTTCATAGAGTCTACAAACGCTATCGGGAGACTGGTTCGTTCACGCGCCGTTCAGGATCTGGCAGGAATCGGGTCACTTCTGAGCGAGATGATCGATTTATTGTAACAACTTCTTTACGAAATCGACGCCTTAACGCTTTTCAACTGCAGCAGCAGCTTCGCGTTGTACGAAGAGTAGCTGTAAGTGACTCTACAATAAGAAGAAGGTTGAAGGAACGCGGATTGGCACCGCATAAGCCAGCGAATGGGCCGAAATTAACTGCAGACCATCGAAGAGCGCGCCTTAACTTTGCACGCGAGCACCTAACTTGATCATACCTTCAGTGGAGCAAAGTACTGTTTTCTGATGAGTGTAAAATTATGCTGTATGGTAACGACGGAAGGAACAAGGTCTACAGAAGAGATGGAGAACGCTTTGCACAATGCTGCATTGAAGAAAAGGTCAGCTATGGTGGCGGTTCGTGGACGGTTTGGGGAGGAATCAGCGCCGACGGTAAGACAGAACTTGCCTTTGTGTCTGGGCCACGGCTGCCTGCACTAAACTCTCATCGGTACATCGAACAGTGTCTTGAACCTCATGTGATGCCCTATGCACATTTTATTGGCAACGACTTCATATTCATGCACGACAATGCTAGAGCTCACACCGCGGGCGTCGTACGAGATTATCTTACCGAAGTCGGTATCTCCATTATGGTATGGCCAGCAAGAAGCCCGGACATGAATCCCATTGAACATCTATGGGATGAATTAAAGAGACGAATTCGAGCAAGAGATCCAGCCCCAGAAACACTTAGCCAGCTGCAAAATGCAATCCAAGAGGAATGGGATAATATACCACAACATGTGATCGTGACTCTCATCCGATCGATGAAGAACCGTATGGAAGCAGTAATAAGAGCTCGCGGAGGGAATACAAGTTATTAAATAAACGTTTCTTACATTTTTTTTTCATTTACGCGTGTTGTTTTACCCATTTCCTTCATATTCCATACAGGGTAAAAATTACTCATTATACAAAATACGAAACCTATGAAGACTTAATTTGAATTTAGAACATTAACATTAGGATTTAAAAACCTCATACTACTCACTATTAAATGACATTTTACATTTATTCCTAAATATACACATTTTTCTGATAATCCTTATCAAATCATAAACTGCGAGGTGTTTCGATTTTTTTGATGAGAAGTGTATAATAGGTTTGTTAACTGTAATTCAGTGCACAGCAAACCTAATTACCTGAGCTATTTGCCGCCAATTATAACAGGCGCCTATCGCCGCCATATGCACAAATCAATTTTACGCTCATTGAACACGGTATTCGCTTTGAATAATTTAAGAGGATGTTAGATTGTGTTGGGGGTTGCTTCATAATAATTAATAGTTTGGCTGGAATATTGTACTTACTAAAACACAATGTGTTTCATACATAAAACGGGACCCTATTAGAGACGGTAGAGACCCCGCTGCCCGTCCGTCTGTCTGTCTGTGTGTGTGTCTGTCTATCACCAGGCTGTTGACTTGTAACAGTAAGACACTTGAAATTTTTACAGATGATGTATTTCTGTTGCCGCTTTAACAACAAATACTAAAAACAGAATAAAAATAAATATTTAAGGAGGCTCTCATACAACAGACATGTTTTTTGCCGTTTTTAGGGTTCCGTAGTCAACAAGGAACCCTTATAGCACGGTAATAATATGTACAGTATTGGGACTCCCTACAAACGGACGAAACGCGAGCTATACCTACGCGCCTCGATGTCGGGGCGCGCTCGAGGCGCAGACAGTCACGGCCAGGGGGTGTCGACTTTGTTCTACGAACAAGATGTAGGTGGGCTAGAAAACAAGAAAGAGACATCAACATTAGAGTAAAAGAGAAGAATTACATAATGTTGCCAACAAAAATACTATTTCACATTCAATCACATTCAATCTAATAATAGGGTTATTAATTGATTTTAAAGTATGTTATCCTTAAAATTTATTTTTGCTTTTATTCTGATGCGAGAAAATGTTTGTTATGAAATTTTTAACATTTAAATTGACGAATACACAAAACAAAAAGGAGATAATAATATGACGACATGACAACACTGGAACGCCATATTGTCTATTGGCTATTTGACGTCATAGGAAAAAATGTCTGCCATCGCTTGCGCACCATTATTTATATCTTGTTCTTGTGTTTATTTGTAATAAATAAAACAGTTGCATTTAATTCTACATACAATATTGTTAATGTGAGTCGAGCTTGCTCCTCTGTGTCTGTGTTTTGGTGAAATTAAGTGCGTATTTGTGAGATATAGACCCGGTGTTGAGACAGTGACTCTTGTTTGATTTTGTGCCTTATTCCCGATGAGTTCGTAGGAAGAAAACACTAGAATCTGTGCTATGTGTGGAACTTCACCTTCTAAAGATCCCAGCATCTCTTTACATCGGTTTCCTAACCTTAGTAAAATAAGTCATTGTAGCTTATATGAATAAAGAAGTCAAATGAAATCGTTTGTTTTACTAAACTGCTCCTTACTTATTATCTTTCAGCATTTTATGCACAAGTACATTGTGTTTCTCGATAGTAATTTGAAACAAACTATCGAGAAGCGCAATGTACTTGTGCATAAAATGCAATACAAAGAACCTGTAAAGTACTTGTAGTATTTGAAATTCCCGCCCTGGATTCTACTGCCATGTTTTCGTGGGCTAAACATAGATGGCGCTGGTCGGTAAGGAAAATTTTCCTCACAAAATGGGGATGGCAACTCAAAGCTAATCGTAGATGGCGCTGCGATAGTTGGTCCCTACGTCAGATTACTGTCTACCTTGTACAAAAAACAAACAAGATTTATTGTTATAAAAATTGTGTTTATATACAAAACAAATATAGAAAATTATTCGTCAATGCAAGTGCATATACTAAAAGAAGAATTAAGACGCCGCGGTGCGTCTACAAGAGGAAAAAAAGTGATTTAATTGAGTGGTAATACATTTGATTTTACCGTAATAAATCCACAATTACTTGTAGTTGAGGTTTCAATTTTTGAGTTTAGGTATGTTTTACCTGTCCTCTCCTATAACAAGAATGTAATGCTGCTTCTGACTTTCTATTTTGATAAAATATCATAATGTTTTAAGTCAGTAATTTTACCCCTTTTTTCTATTTAGATTCGAGAAATATCACAATATATTTAATTTCTTAACACCACAACTATCACAAAACTCGTTCCAGGTGATAATTCTTCTGCCAGACGAACCATTTCATGATCTATAGAGCAAAGCAATACTGGTACTTAAGAGCGTATATTCCGAAAGCTGGCAACGTCGCAAATGGTTGTCAAATATTAACAAGTTTTAATTAATTTAGCATTGTTACTGTATGAAAATAAGAAATATTTTATGGCTCTGTAGTGCACTAAAAAATTGATAAGGGAATGCAATAATTAATATCGTAACACCGTATTTATAGTTTTAGATGTAGAAAAAGCATTTGGAAGCTTTCCAAATGCCTTTTATGCACCTGAAACGGTTACAACATCAAATTCAGTGTTTTAATTGCATTCCTATATCATTTTTTTAGTGCACTACAGAGCGATATTTCTTGTTTTCATACAGAAAAATTGCCAAATTAATTAAAACTTGTAATTATTTGACAGCTTTTTGCGACGTTGCTAACTTTCAGAATATGCAGCCTTAACCTCCAATAGAAAAGTAGACATTATTTTGAAAAGTGTATTTGATTGTTTAGTTATGGTATAATCATAGAATTTCATTAATAAACTCAACTAACGGCCAGTCTCGGCTTCGCAAGGCTGGATATTTAATAATAATAATAAAGTCTTTATTTACCAAAAAATACAGATAATTGTTTATATACTAAACAAACTGAAAATAAAATATACAAAATGACAAAGAACATATCAGATAATATTTTTTTTTTATATAGCTTTTCCTTAGTTATTATTCAATTTTTGTTCTCAAGGCAGTCATAGCAGCTACTTATTTCTTGATAGTGTGAACTGTCGGAAATTTCTATGTTCCATCATTTTTACAGCTTATTACACAAAATCTAGTCATTTTACATCAATAAATCGTTTTTTTTTTCAGAAAATTCCTTTGATTTGACAGTTCTTTTGGGACCAAACTGTCACTTGTCACTTTGACACTTGCCTTCCCCATTAGTACTGAGTCGTCATTCTTCCCCTTTAGGGGTATATGTTCTGTGGTCACGGCCGTACCGTAGTGATGAACGGACGGTGCGTTGTTTTTTTTTAGCAAATATGACAAGTAGAAAATATTGTGCTGTGTTTGGGTGTTTAACGTCAACAATAACGCATCCAGACATAAGTTTTTTTAAATTACCTGCAACCTCTGAAAGGTGAGTACTAACTATAAAATAATTTTACTTACTAGTAGCTAGTAGCCGTGCTAGTAGGTAGGTACATAATGTGTGACTTTTTAATGGTTATGTATTTTCCTTTATCTCACGAAAAAAAGGGTATTTGGGTTAATAAATACAGTAAAATGAATAAAGTAAAGGAAAGTTACTGAGGCAAGTTAAATAGTTAAGTTATAGGCGGTTCTGAATGAATCATGATACGGTAGGTACTTACTCTTGTGTTAAAACTCCAGTGCATGTGTGTTTTGTTAGTTTGTATTATTCAAAGTAAAGTCATGGTGTAACGGCGCGGTGCGATTGTCGGCAGAGGCGGATTATCCCTAAGGCAAACTAGGCATCTGCCTAGGGGCGCGAAGGTACAAAGGGGCGCGCGGGCCGAATTGTAAAATAAAGAAAATATATGGGGTGACTGGTAATTAGTGAACGATACTTAAACACGTGATTGTGCTCATGATAACAAACAATTTTTATTATGGGAGCAAAGCCGAAATCGTGAAAAAAACATCAGCTGTTCAGTACATTTATGTTTGCCTAATGTACTGAACAGCTGATATTTTTTTCACGATTTCGGCTTTCACTAATTACCAGTCACCCTATATACAATATAGCATTAAATTAATTGTGTCAATATTTAAGCCACCACTTAGACAATAAAACTATTATTTTTGCATACAATCTCAATTTGCTTCAATTTATAACAAAAGATAAATTATAAGATGGAACTGACTAAAACTTACGCCTACAAACAACATGATCTCTGATTGAAGTTGGAAAGATACGACTGCAATGTTCGTCGCGTCGACTGCGAGCATACGGCGACTTGCGAGTGAGTATCAGACGGATTCGGACGTTCCTGCTTCTACAATTGCGGGGACGAGAGTGCGGCGCGTGGGCGGGAGCTAAGCGATCAGGCCCGAACGAATGAGTTGAGAGTGTCACGGACTTTCAATTTTTTTGTCGTTGGTTAACATTGATTTTATAAAAACACAAGATGCACACTCAACTTCTAAAAAAGTCCCTAAAAATGAGCGCAGCATTCTAAATTGTGCTGTCATTACACATAGTCTCGCGGCGCTCGCGCCTGGGAGCAGTCGTTAAAAAGTTGTTTTTATGACTGATTATAACAAGCAATGTGAGATTTTGATTTTATTTTTCTAAAAACTATTCAACGCTCCAAGTACAATACGATGAACTACTTCAATGGCTGCAGGGCCCCCGCTACCATTATGTGCAAAGTGTGCAATGCACAGGGGCGCCAAAGCCAAGGGCACAAATAAAAAAAAAATAGAAAAAAAGATACTGACCAAAAATAATTCTAAAATAGGAGTTGAGAACTTACGAGTATATAGGATTAGGTTTAAGAAATAAAACTTCAAATATTTTATCTCACTTTTAGATTAAAACTTGAAGTCCGGAAACGTTTAATAGCTGACTAGAGCTGACTGCGTTCGCTTTTCTATGAAATATTACCTTGTCCTATTCCAAAAACCTAAAAAAATTTCGCGCTCGCTTCGCTCGCGCTTCAAGTATGGTTGGCATTCGCTTTTCTAGACCTCCCTTTTGATAGCTCATTTTAAAATAATAAATGCTTCCTAAGCTAGTTTAATCTTGTTGTGGTCTACAAAATTTTAAGTTTGTCTTCTCTAAGATGGTATGGCACTCTGGGTGTAAAGTTTGAGTAGCACTTGATGATTTCTTTTGTGTTTAAGTTCCGAGGCGGCAAACTTTACAGCCCAAGGGCGCTGAACTTTAAAATACACCACTGACCTACCTACCATAAAAAAAGAAAAATTCAAAATGCTTTAAGGGGCGCCAAAATTCTTTTTTGCACACAGGCGCCAGTTATAGCCCTTATGGGGGCCCTGACTGGCTGCTTCTTCAGTGTTAGAACAACGCGTTACAGTCTCCTATTTATTTTAGTCGTTTTTTAAGATCTGTTCGACAGATATCGATCTCATGTAAACTGATGCTCTTTTTTTGTTGGCCCCCATCTCACCGCGTTTTCCTAAGGTACATCGGTTTTGGTCAAACTATAGTATCTACGAGTTATTTTTAATATAGGGGCGCCGATGAGATGCTTGCCTACAGCGCTCTCAACGTTTAATCCGCCACTGATTGTCGGCGGGCACGGAAATGAAGCAGTGAGCTTCATTTACCTACGGTACGGTGTACAATCAACGTATATTCAGTGTACTACATAAACTTTAACACAGTCATGAATCTTGGAACGTAAGAGTACATAGTACGCTCCGTATTTGAGTGTGCGCACTCGGTTGCATTAGGCCGACTGCCTGCGCGAGCGATGCGCTGTACGAGGTAGCGCGAGCGGCGCACTGACCTTGAAGGAGCGGTTGACGCGAATCCACACGACGACGTAATCAGACCCTTGTTATATCGTCACGGGTGCGTTTTACGTAACGGCGCTACAGTAATATTTGTTTATTATCTGTATTTTGTGTATGAATAATACTAGAAAAACCGGCCAAGTGCGTGTCGGGCCACGCACAGTGTAGGGTTCCGTAGTTGCCCATCAAAATACTTATGCGAACTAACTTAAACTGAGTCGCTGAATTTAATTTTAAAAAGTAGAAAGCTTTTTATTAGAATGCGAGAAGCTTTTTATTAGAATGCGAGTTTATTATACTTTAAAATTCAATAATAAAGCATTTCGTA
This sequence comes from Agrotis clavis, assembly GCA_954870645.1. Taxonomy (NCBI): domain Eukaryota; kingdom Metazoa; phylum Arthropoda; class Insecta; order Lepidoptera; family Noctuidae; genus Agrotis; species Agrotis clavis. The sequence goes on along the minus strand of OX940933.1, from coordinate 20,198,312 downwards.
CGAGTCAGTCAAGGCGCAAATATTTTTCGGTCGCAAATTTATAAGCACAATTTGTTTTTCAAACAAACATTTGTTTTTAAATTAAATCTATTAATAAAAAACAACACGCATTTTTATTGAACACTTCCTTTTCAATATACAAAGTATTTTATTTGTTTACTTAAATATAAGAAAAGTATATTTACAAACACAACACTAAATAGAAACAGAAAGTAGGCAAATGTAATTAAAATGCTGGAGACGGGCGTCGGACAGCCCTAACGCATGTTTACGTACCGCGCGGCTGTAGGTATTTATTTCTATCATGCGGCCGAGAGCCACTACTGTAGATATTTATACTGTGCTTATAGTTTCGCCATGTCCGTCCGTCCGTCCGTCTGTCCGCAGTTTAGCTCAGAGACGCCCAGTACTAGAAAGCTGTAATTTGGTGTAAATATACGGATTTGTTGTGCCGAAAAAGTGGTAAAATAAAATCTCGTAAAATAATTTTTTTTAGGGTACCTCCTGTACACGTAAAGAGGGGATGTTTTTTTTATTTCTCGCGTACCCCTTAGTGTGGGGTATCATTAAATAGGTCTTTAAAAAATATTGACAGTTTCCATTAACAATTTTTTGATAAAAAGATTCGTTTGTGAAATATTAAGCTTTAAAGTGCTAATTTTTGCTCGACTCGAGTGTCCCCCCCCCTCTACCAGCTAAACGGTTATGTTTGGGGGTGTGAAAAAATTCACAATAGTAGTATATATAACGAAGTTTGAAGGAAAATTATCATGACTAAGTAGGCTTTACAAGTTTACGAGTAATAGTCGACCAACTTATAAAACGTACTTGGATAGCATATTTTCCTAAACAAAATGTATCGCAGAACATGTTCTTCAACTGCAAATGTAAGTTTGTAAACTTTATTTTTACAGCTATAATAGGTGGGTATGTTTTGGGAATAGGTAAGTTTTTATTGTCAACTATTTTTAACTAACTTCAAAAAAAGAAGGAGGTTCTCAATGTATCCGTTTCGACCGCGCGGCCATGACGTTTTATTTAAATAAAAACCATCCCAAGTTTTTGTAAAAAAATGTAAAAGTCGATTGCCATAAACCATAAATTTGTCAAAGCAATGGTTAAAAAGTTATAAGGGTTTGAACGTGGCCGCGCCATCGAAACTTTCCGAACCGCGCGGCCATGGAGATCTTTTAAACTAAGAGTCGCAGAGAACTGAAATTTTGGGAAATAGTAGATTGAATTTGTAAACCAAATGTAAAAATATAGAAAAAAATCCTGTGTTTGTATTTTAGGAGTTGTAAGGATAAAACCTCATGGCCGCGCCATTGAAACGGTGACAAAAACGTTATCGCCGATATCTCACTGAAAAAGAAACTCAGACGTCTGAAATTTTTTGTAAAACACAGGTTTGCGTTTGTCAAAACTTGTAAAAATACAATAAAAAATCCTAGGTTTATATTTCAGGAGCTGTAAGACTTAAACGCCATGGCCGCGCCATCGAAACGTTGAAAATTTAGTTTTTCGCCAATATCTCGCTGAAAAAATATCGCAGAGGTCTGAAGTTTTTTGTAAAACACAGATTTGAATTTGTCAAAACTAGTAAAAATACAACAAAAAATCCTAGGTTTATATTTGAGGAGCTGTTGAAGAAAATCTTCAATGCGTCTTGAATATGTTGATTAGGGTGACCACGGATTATTATTTACAGAGAAATTTCCACCTTTTTTAATAGAAATGATATCTCAAGGATTCGTTGAACAAAATCTTTAAAAATCACATAAATTAGAGATTGTTCGATTGTTGGTATATGTTTAAAAAAAAAGTAATTATTAAATTAAAACTTCAGGTCGGTGTAAGACGATACATAATTTAACATAATTATGGTTTAATCGATGACTAAGATATTAAACAACAGGAGAATTTTAAAAACTATAGTGAGAATAAGCTCCATTTAAAGACGCTGTCTTTAAATGGAGCACTCAACATCGAACAATCTCTAATTTAAGTGATTTTTAAAGATATAGCCATATTATAGGTCCTCATTGTTCGACGAATCCTTGGGATATCATTTCTTATAATAAAGGTGGAAATTTCTCTGTAAATAATAATCCGTGGTCACCCTAATCGACATATTCAAGACGCATTGAAGATTTTCTTCAACAGCTCCTCAAATATAAACCTAGGATTTTTTGTTGTATTTTTACTAGTTTTGACAAATTCAAATCTGTGTTTTACAAAAAACTTCAGACCTCTGCGATATTTTTTCAGCGAGATATTGGCGAAAAACTAAATTTTCAACGTTTCGATGGCGCGGCCATGGCGTTTAAGTCTTACAGCTCCTGAAATATAAACCTAGGATTTTTTGTTGTATTTTTACAAGTTTTGACAAATGCATATCTGTGTTTTACAAAAAATTTCAGACGTCTGAGTTTCTTTTTCAGTGAGATATCGGCGATAACGTTTTTGTCACCGTTTCAATGGCGCGGCCATGAGGTTTTGTCCTTACAACTGCTAAAATACAAACACAGGATTTTTTTCTATATTTTTACATTTGGTTTACAAATTCAATCTACTATTTCCCAAAATTTCAGGTCTCTGCGACTCTTAGTTTTAAAGATCTCCATGGCCGCGCGGTTCGGAAAGTTTCGATGGCGCGGCCACGTTCAAACCCTCATAACTTTTTAACCATTGCTTTGACAAATTTATGGTTTTTGGGAATCGACTTTTACATTTTTTTACAAAAACTTGGGATGGTTTTTATTTAAATAAAACGTCATGGCCGCGCGGTCGAAACGGACACGTTCTCAATTCGTCGTAATCTTTTTTTTTAATGTATTTTCCCCGATTTCTCAAAGACGCCTAGACCGACTTTGAAAATTCTTCTTTTTAAAATTAAATTCAGCGAATCAGTTTAATTAGTTCGCATAAGTATTTTGATGGGCAACTACGGAACCCTACACTGTGCGTGGCCCGACACGCACTTGGCCGGTTTTTATATTATAATTTTATTTATTTAACTCAGGCTTCAAGGCCAATATAAAATACTATACAATTATGACACTTAATATAATAATACAATACATAAACAATAAAATAATACTAATTCACACGAAGAGTCGAATGTATAATGGTATGGAACCCTTCGTGCGCGATTCTGCCTCGCACTTGGCCGATTTTTTCCAGAACCAAATACGAGACCTAAGATAGAGCAAGCTCCTCAGAAGGGCATTTGACGATCTTTTTACCGACTTAAAAAAGGAGGTTATTTTTTAAGTGGTCCACGGTGTCCTTCAATAGCCCTGTAAGTTCCGGGGTCACGGTTACCTGACAAGACAGTCCCGCGACCCCGGCAGGTTCTGGCCCTCCAAGGGTGGCCCCCTCTTTGAGGCGTGCGTGGAACACAACGCGCCGTAGACCCGGGCATGGTCCATGATCGAGTCATCGAGATGCCCATTACTCGCCGTCCGCATGCCCGCGCCTACAGGTGGCCTACCATGAACTCTTAAAGCGTGAGTCTTTAGGCTGTGAGAAAGAGATGGCGCTAGACGACTTGTATAGCTGCCTCTTTCTCACAGCCTAACCTGGATCGCGTAAAGAGCTCTTGGTAAGTCCTCAGTGGCCGCCAATTCTCGCCATTTGACGACCTAAGGCATGATTTAGGGCAATAAATTAAACTATTAGAATACATTTTAATGCATTTATTATCCTGTATGGAGTAATGTAGTAGTTATTGTACCTACTTATAACACTAGTTTATTACGCTAAAAATACTAAATTAAAATGTAGATGAAATTGATGGATGATTTTTGACTTAAAGATTAAACTTAAAATAATAGATAATAATATCTTATCAATCTTGAAAAACTATGGAAAACATATAAAGGACCAATTATTATGGTGTTTATCATTAAAAAATAAGTTAAAACAGCAATCTATAAAATTAGTAAGCAGGAAACAAAATTACTAATAATTCTTAAAAAAGACATGGGTTATAAATCAGCATTACGTAGCCATTTAAATTATAAATAATGAACTTAAAATTAATTTATAGACCTAATTAAAACATTACTTGAGATTTCATTAATTAAGAAAATTCATGGAAATTTTATCAAACTTATGACTAAGGAAACAAATTATTCCCATTGTATTGAGATAAATTGGCATCGTTCAGGAAATTTTTCGACTTAAAATACAAACAATTATAACTACTTATGGATAAAAATATAGTTATGAAGTTAGTTTTGAAACCTAATCTTACCCAACTTATTTAAAATATAAGATTTCTTTTATAAAATTGCAAGTACAAATACTGTACAGAACAGAGCATTGTTGTGAATAGCCACTAAATAATTGTTGTGTCAGTATTGTATAATCTGTATGTTAGTAATTTGAGTTCAGACAGACACAACCTTACCGCGCTATTAGCTTCTTTATTTTATAAATATATACGTGTTTACACGGATACATTTAAACGCGCGGCAAAGTTGTGCTAGATACTTTAAATTGACTTCGAACGAAAACAAAGTAAAGTAATTGTTTCTTAAAATAATCTTCGTAAAATAAAGTGTTTTACTGGACAGTAATAAAAGTTATTTGAAGGAAGCTCGTTTACACGTGTCCCGTAAAGTAAAGAGTTGTTAGTCGAGAAGTAGTTCACACATTGCAAGTCACTAAACTTTTTATAAAATTTAAAGACCGTTTCTACTTACTGGCAAAATATAAACAAGTTTTTTTTAGTCATTATGATGTATGTTGACAATTATTAGTTACTAAAGCTAGTACTAAGATTATCTTAACAGACTTCTTATAGTCTCTTAAACACTAAAATTATATTTATGATACTTATTGTAAATTCGGTTTCACACACGCATGACATAAACGGTAAATAGTTTTTAAAATGAAAAATAATAAAAAGGAACAAAAAGGAATCACTTAATGATGAAAGGTTTGGCATCTGAAACCATACAAAAAGGTATTTTAATGACACTACGTTTATAAGTATAAAAATATATTTCTAAATGCTCAACACTAGAAATCTATAATATGAAGAAGGTGTTATCTAATATTAATAATACTTCAGGGAAAATCGACATTGGTGCAATGAAAACCAAACAATCAGTGATTTCTAATTACAAAGACAACAAAACTCATTGTTAATAATGAAATAATCATTTTAGAACGAAAAACTACTCAATTAATTTCTTGTATTCAAATGTTTTCGAAATACGAGTATTTACATCCTTTAACTGCTAAAATCAAGCCTCTATATTGGAAAACAGATACATACTTAACTTCCATACTTACCGAGTTCTAGGCAAAAGCAACAGCAACTGTATAGCCTTCCATATTCATCCCATTGAAGCTTTCTAATTATATTTGCTAAGGAAATTGTGCATAAATAGTTTTCAGAACACGAATCGAAAATCTGGGGGCCTAAAAAATACTTTAGTAAAAGCATCGAATAGCGATTACTTGTTTATTTATTTTATACTTAAGCATCGTTTACACCATGAACTCTCAGATAGATTACTCCCTCGAAGTCTAAAATTGTGGTCGAGTTACTCAACCCAATCTAAACGAGCCTAGTAAAAAAAAAACATGGCGCCCAAAATCTATGATTGCAAAAATTTAATTTTGAAATTGGAAAACACCTAGTGGAATACTATTTGTAGAAATAAGTATTTCTTGGTTAAAACCACTTATTTTTTTATACAATATAATATTTTTTTGGAACAAACACCTCACTATTCCCAAACCACTGCAACTCCTGAAATCCAGAATCAACAGTGGCAACCACCAGAAAAGCGCCGAGACAATGAAGCTCGACGTGTCCCGGAGAATGAATTTACCTGTCTTGGATCCTGTAAAGAAAATAATCAGAAAAGAATAGTGGAGGAGTAGGAGAAAAACGTTTCCACTTCCACACCACTTGCTAGTCAACAAAGGATACGGTAACATCTTTCTGCGTGCGATGGATGGCCGAACGTGGCCACTGCACATCCTGGAGTGGTCAGTTGCACCGACATCACTTGTCCACACTGGGCCAACAGGTCACAGAGCAACGGGAACGTTGTGGATGGCGGCAGCTGAAAATATATCATTAATGTTAGTGGCAACACAGTTTAAAAATTGAAATTAGGTTCGAAAAATGTTTTGTTGGAGCTTAGCAATACTCATAAACAGTGTAAATAGCATAGCAGGTTTAGATAATTTTAACTTCACAAAAAAAATAAACAGTTGTTTGATATATTTTTAATATGATAGTATAGATTTTATAACCGTTTTTCTCTTTCGTGATACTATAATCCTGTACTGGTGGCTTACCATGATGTCTTAAGGTGATTGCTTCGATGTAGCCCGCGAAATTCAAATTTTTTTACGTTTTTTGCAATTTGCAGGCCAGTGACATGTTGTAACTTTATAAATATTTGTGTTGCGCAAATAACAAGTATAATTTTAAATATAAAAAATATCAAAAAACTCGCTCCATCAGCTCTCACATAGAAAAGGTGCATCGTAGTTAGATTTCGGAGATTTTAACATGATGCACCTTTTCTATGTGAGAGCTGATGGAGCGAGTTTTTTGATATTTTTTATATTTAAAATTATACTTGTTATTTGCGCAACACAAATATTTATAAAGTTACAACATGTCACTGGCCTGCAAATTGCAAAAAACGTAAAAAAATTTGAATTTCGCGGGCTGGTTGGAGCATCCCCCTTAAAGCCAGAATAGTTCCAGTGAGGGAAAGAGGTAGCGCTAGACGATATATAGCTCTGACACTTTCCCACACTGGAACTACTCTAGCATTAACCTCTTAGGTCCCGATATACCGTAAGTGGTTCGAAAACGTCAGTTGCCGTTGAGCCCCGTAATACCGTATGTGGTATCGCGCGTACAAGCCAACTTCAACCTTATTTGTATAATACACTATGGCTCTGAATCGCTTGAAAAAATTCATCCATAGAGCTAGATTTTAGTCGATTATTATTGTACCAAATATTTACTGAAATCAACTGGGTGTCATTACAAAAAAAAAAAAAAAAAACGCATCTTTGTCGATGTCAAAATGTCAAGTAGTCAACCACTTGAAATGTTGTTTATGTCTTATTTTTTCCATGATAGGACTATAAGTGTACTGAAATTGATAAAGTGTCGTGTTTATGTTAGATTTCAACTAAAATTTTAATTGGAAAACGTAAATTATCGAGTAGAAATAGGTTTTTGTCCCTCCTATAGGCCAATTCGGTTGTCAACAATGTATTTCTAATGGTATCCCTTTTCGTCACCTAAAACTGTTTGTCCGAAAATCATTATCCATAACACGTTTGGTATAAAATTCAGTTACCATAATGATCAAAAGTTCTAAATTTTGTTTTACATAATTATCTTCACTTCTAAAGCTGTTCTGGCATAATATCTAGTATCATAATAATTGAATCTCCTAATTTTGTATGAAATAAAGTCATATGTCCTAATCATTGTATTACATAATGTGTATTATTCCGAATGTTCAATTAGGTATAGTAAAACTGATATTTCATTAAATTGCTTAGAAACCGAAGATCTTGGGATCCAAGAGCGAGCGAAGCGAGCTCGGGACTTGTGGGCACCCCGACACGGACAGGTTAGGTTCGAAGGGGATGGCGGGGTCTGAAAGACCCCGCCATCCCCTTCGTTTTAGGTTACTTTAAACCTTGCACGCAAAAATAGGAGCCCCGCGAAGCGGGGCTCCGTCGATATTCCTTATTGGGTGGTAATCAGTAACAAAACAAACTTTAGGACTTATGTATTTTATGGCAATCGGTTTTATGTATTTTGAATATTATAGATTGTAATATTTATGACAAACAAATTTAGGACATACAGTATTTAGGAATTTCAATGTCATTCGGACAAATGATGATTAGGACAAAAAAAATTATGTCACATTAGATTATGTATAAAAAAGTTAGGTCACACAATAGAGAACCATTTCTAATACCATGGAATTTCCGTTGTTTATTTTTTCGATTCAAGGTTAGTAATCAGTTGAAGAAGGTTTATGTAGTATCCTAAAAAACATTTTATAGTGATACCTGTTCATAATAACACGGATGATCGTTTACAAAGTCGTGCATTGAACTGCGCATTGAAAAATTACAGCTCTATGTAAATAAATGAATTTTAGAGTTGGAATCTTATAGGAATAGTGTATGTGAGAATTTTTTTATTAGAATACTTATGTATTTGTTATATTAGTTCTAAAGTTTCGTGTAAATTGATTCAGTAGTTTTATCAAAAATAAATAAGGTACGTCAACAGGTCTAGTTACGGCTGTGGTTACGGCGAGATCTTTTATCTACAGGATATTTTAATTCCGAAGTACTTATACAAGAGGTGTTTATATTGAAATACAAAGTCTCGTTACTAAGGAACACGAAACTTTTTACCGTTTGAGATAAGAGTCATTGTATCTCGAGTGATTACAATTATTGTGAGCGCCGGCCAGTGTTGACAGTCGCGCAATATTGACAAATAATAGCTCCACGTAAGTTGAATTTTGAGTTGGAATCTTATAACATTATATGTTGGAATTTTCTTATTAGATTACTTATATATTCGTTATATTAGTTCTAAAGTTTCGTGTAAATTGATTCAGTAGTTTTATCAAAAATAAATAAGATACGTCAACGGGTCTAGTTACGGCGAGATCTCTCCTATCTATGGGATATTTATAATACCAAAGTAGTCATACAAAAATTGTTTATGTTGTAATACAAAGACTCTTTATCAACGAATACGAAACTGTTTACAGTTTGTTATTTGAGTCATTCTAACTGGAGCGATAACGGTTAATGTAAGCGGCCGCCACTTGACGCGCGCGATGACGTAAGCGCTCGTAAATGTCAAGGACGGGACGGAGTTTACGATACGCGAGCGCGGTACCTGAGAGGTTAAGACGTATTGGTAGACCACCTGAATGTGACTATTCTACGGACACCGCTGTATAGTACTACAACTATCAATACTCACATTAGAAAACATAACATTCACACGATTCTCCACATTAGCTCGGGGCCCATTGAAGTTCGTCATTGAAAGAGGAGGAGGAGGCCTAAAACCTGCTGGAGGACCGAAAGGAGGCCTTGGTTGGGGGAATGGAGGCCGCCGCATAGGAGGCGGGATGAAGGGTACCCGTGGACGGAAAGGAGGTTCTTGAGGAGGACCAGGTCTGAAGAAGGGATCGCGGGGACCGGGCATAGATAAGGGATTACGCATAGGACCTGGTGACATTACCATATTGGGAGGCATGAAAGGTGGACTTGGTTTACCTAGCCTCACTAGAGGTTTGGGAGGGCCGACTACAGCAGGTTTTGCTGGAGGAACAGCACTCTGTTGATTCTCTGCCCCTTTTTTAACTTGACCTTGAGCAGATCCTACATTATTATTTTTAACCTTGCACTTGGCAATTGACGAAGAATCACTCGTGTCCATTCCTTCGGGACTCCCCATTTGATCAATATTTTGGACTTTAAACTGAACAATTGGATTAACAACATTGCAACCAGGACGGGAAGTTATAAATTCTTTGATTTTTTTCTCAATTTCTTCTTTATTTTCATCATTTCTAATTTTATTTACGTACTCGTCACTGAAATCTATTTCGGAAAATATTATAGGATTTATTGAGGAAGATTGTTTGTTGGCGTATCTATGGTATTGTTGTACTATGTTGCGTACTGGTTTAGCCTTTATACCTAAACCTTGGCCTATGTTAGCCAGACCTTTGGGCAAAACAACGCTATCAGCAGGGTTTTTATCCATACAAATTTTAAGGGGACTCCCATACAACAATTGTCCGTTCAGCATTGAAATCGCCTGAAAAAGGAAATATTAGTTAGAGTACGAAGTTTATGGTTTTAATGAAAATCCATTGAAATTTAAATTAATTTGAGTAACTTGTCAAAGTTGCTGTTCATTTTAAAATTTTAAATTGGAGCTGATTAAAAGCATAATTATGTGTTGTTAACCTAACTGTAAATTGAAATAATTTGGTCTTTGTTTGAATTTGAAGTAAAATTTGTGGCCCAAGGCCAGTAATAAGCCTCAACTAGAATGACCCCGCGGGCGCAGTGCGGGTTGGTAGATGTCACATATCTTCGTATTTTAGGATCTAGGACATGCTGCTTATGCAAAATAGTACCTAAAATAAATCATAATCATGCCCAATACTTTGGGTACCTATGCTGACTTGAAGTTATGCTTATTTGTTTTGTTTTTTTTTTTTAAGTGGTTGGCAATATTAATTACAATGTTGGCAGTATAAGGTTTTTTCGTACCTGAACTGCTTCTAATGGATGACTGTACATGACTTTAGCGTATTTGGGCACAGTCTGTACCACGCAACACATGAGGACTTGGCCAGCGATCTCCATCACTTCTTTTAATTCAGCCTTGTCGCATCTGAACTGTTAACAAGACAAATATTCATTAAATTCTATTTTTTTTTTCGAAAAAAATCATGGCCTCTCTAAGATGAAAATTTTTTAAAGTATTTATCTATCAATATTTTGAGGGAAGTGAAATCCAGTTTGTGGTCTTTCGTCAGAGCCTCAGGCCCTGTAGACAGGTGGTAAGCTATAAAAGTAAACGCTCAGTAGTCTCTTATAGATATTCAACTATGTGCTAGACTCTAACTACTTTTAAGATTTCAACTTTATACTCTAGCAGCTAGAGAATAAAATTAAAAATCTTAAACATATATCTCATTGTACGTAAGCACGCCACGCTACCGTCGTCGCACCGCGCCTCGCTCCCTGTTTGTGTTTGATGACGCGGCGACGCCTTAAGGCTCAGGTCTTGTAAAATTCACTCGCGCCGAATTATTTGCGTAACTTTGTTTGTGATTTTTGAACAAAATAGTGCAATAGGTTGAAATATTATTATTGCACATAAATAACCATAATATAAGTAACAGCTAGTTATTTTTTTTAAGTTGATTTAAGTGGATTATATACGGTAAATCAAGCGTTCAAATCAGCTCTTTCCTGCCCAACGTCATTTCGAGTTATGTTGGTGCACTCAATCTGAGACAATGAAGAATTAATTTAAAAATCTGAGCAGCGCATAATGACCGCAATATCCTCGTCTTCAAACTGCGCTGATTAGTTTTTTATATTTATCTTTCATTTTCTAAATTAAGATGGCAGAATATTATCAAAATTCTCGGATTTTATCTCTCAATAAATAGTTTTTTTCATAAGAACTATGCATCGTAGGTATGTAATATTTAGATTATTTTGATGTCGACAGATCAATAAAGCAAATACAAAAAAAAAATTGTACCTAAAGCACTTTTTTTCAACAATAAAAAATATCTCAAATAACCTCTCAAAAAGTGTTTATAAACGAGAATTGCAAGAGAAATTCCTTAGTGGCCGGTGGACGGCCGGAGCGATCGGACGTGAGGTCCACGACGAATTTTTATTGGTCCCTCTCGCTCGCACCTTCTCTCGCTCTAACGGTGATTACGCACAGTTACGCATCTCAGGTTGCTCTACTTGATTAAATTAAAATATATTTTTTAACCGACGGAAAAAAAGAAGGAGGTTCTCAATTCGACATGTATATATATATATTTTATTTATGACCATTCATTATTTTTTCTTATGTGGTCCAATTTCAAAGATTCATTTTTTTTTTTGTTGTACGTAGTGTATCTGAAAGTTGGTCCCATTTAAATATCAAAACTAAACGCGGCCTATATGGGTAGAAAAAAAGGAATTAATTGTCAATTTTCCTACAGAATTTTCAGTTGTGAACCGATTCAGTTGAAATAAAGTTGACATAATGTAGTCCTGAGGACATTATAATTATACTATATAGCAGAGATATGGAGAAGTAACTAAACAGCTTCAAGCGATTTTCGACCTTATTGACATTTAAAATTTAGTTTGTTTTTTCTCACATTCACGTTTGCTAACATTGCTCCTTCATTAAAATCCGGTTTTTGAATAAATGTCAGTAAGGTCGAAAATCGTTTGAACCTGTTTTTTAAATTGCTTAACGATAGCAAGTTAAAAAAACAGCTTCATGCGATTTTCGACCTTATTAACATTTAAAATTTGGTTTGTTTTTTTCTCACATTCACGTTCGCTAACATTGCTCCTTCATTAAAATACGGTTTTTGCATAAATGTCAATAAGGTCGAAAATCGTTTGAACCTGTTTTTTAAATTGCTTAACGATAGCAAGTTATTGTATCACATTCACGTTCGCTAACATTGCTCCTTCATTAAAATCCAGCAATGAACAAAAGCGTTGGTTACTCTGTCTCCAGGTGGTAATGGACTGTGCCTATGACAAGGAGTGCAGTCCTTGGATGTTACTGTGGTACCCCGGCCAGGGCGGGAGGGTCTGTCAGACTTGTACTGACTAAAATCCACGGTGTCCTTCAAATAACCCTTTCATGTTCCGGGGTCACGGTAATGAGATAAGTACCGCGACGCCAGCAGGCTTTAGCCCTCTAGAGGGGGACCCCGTCATCATGCTGACGCTATTTGAGGCGCTCGTAGAACACAACGCGCCGTCGACCCGGGCATGGCCCCGGACTTTTTATACCCGACTGCGCCAGGAGGGTTATGTTTTTCGAGTGTATGTATGTATGTATATTTCTTTGTGTTGCTCTGCAGCCTAAACGGCTTGATGGAGTTTAACTTGAGAGGTGTCGTTAGATTCGTCTTAAACGTGAGAGTGTCACTGGGTACATAAAACTGGCCAAGTGCGAGTCGAACTCGCGTGCAAAGGGTTCCTAACTAAAAATATTTTTTTAAGATCTCTCACACTCTATCAAGTGGGGTGTCAAATCAAAGGATTTTAAAAATGGTTTACCAAAATGTATATATAACATATGTTTCAATTTAATTTGGACTGATAAATGCTAACAAAAACTAAAAAAAAAGTAAAATAAAATAAATATTAAAAAAAAAACAAAAAACCCAACTGCGTAAAAAAACTAAAAAAGAAAGTAACAAGCCCAGTAGTTTAGAATTCACTCATTCACACTCACAGTCGGGGCCCCTTGGGAAGAATTGATTGGTATAATTTGAATGGGCCCCGACTGTGAGTGTGAATGAGTCAATTCTAAACTACTGGGCTTGTTTCTTTCTTTTTAGTTTTTTTACGCAGTTGGGTTTTTTGTTTTTTTAAATATTTATTTTATTTATCATGGTAAAATCATCAAATGAGTCCTCCCACCCCAGGTTAAGCGGAAGGGACTGTCAGACTTGTGCTGACTTAAATTCACGGTGTTCTTCAATAGCCTTTTACGTTCTCGGTTTACAAAGGGTATACAAAGCGCCGTCGACTCGGACATGGTCCATGGTCGGACAGCGAGTCGCCCATTACGCGCTTACGATGGCCAGAGATGACCATGACCGAGTCACCGTGGGCGTCTACCACTGTGGCTGGGATGTAAGGTTTACGCTGTCCTCTCTCTCACGCGTCCCGCCTCTTCCTTCGCCAGCATCACTGCTGCACTGACCTTTTTTTAGGTTTAATTAGTTAAACACGATTGTTATTATTATTATTAAAACACTTGTGTGATACTCGTATTATTACAAACCAAGTCATATTAAAACTACTTATTAAGCAACAATTTCTATAACTCCTTTTAAATAATCCTTAGTAGAGCAATGTTCTTACCGCATCAAAATTGTTTTATAATAATTCAGTAGGCAGGATGTATGCGGGGGGTTGCGGGAAGGGAGCCCGAAATTTGACGTACGATCGACTGGCCGAACGCGATTCAATTTTGTCAAAAGAAGACGGAAGCCTTAAGGAATACTGAGTGTTTACATTTATCGCTTGCAACTTGTCTACAGGACCAGGGGCCTTACTCTTGAAATCAATCCCAATCTCGATCGTATTCCAATTCGATTCAGTTTCAATTCCAATATTCAGAAAATTGGCACTCTTGAACGAAGTCGAGATTGAGATTTGAATCGACTGCATGTTTGACTACACCTACACTGATTGTCATGGGGTGGCCATACAAATGAAAACCTTTATGCCTAAATTTAAAAATATTGAATTACTCATTAAATCAATAAATAAATGTGTGCTGATATTTATTTTCGTTCGAGTAAAGTCGATTTCATTTAGTTCCAAATGAAATCCGCCCAATACTGTTCCAATCGTGAGCTAGTGTAACATTCAAGAGTGCCAAATGACAAGATCTCGATCCCAATTTCCAATTTCAAATGAGATCAAGTGTCGAGAGTAAGGCTGCTGGTACTGAAACTCTATTGATAGAATTTAATTACTTACATTTGTCACATCTACCATTTTGTTTAAAGGAGGTTTTATGTCCAGAGCTTTTAAAAACTCGGGCCTCAAGCCATACAGGCCTTCGGGGTCAGTATCCAAGCAATCTAGATCTGGTCTCCATCGCCTGAAAGATATTAAAATAAGAAAATGTTATATGTGTAATTAAGACAAATCTAGTGACACCTCTCAAACTATTTCATTAAGTTCTAGTTCATTGAGCCGTTTAGACTAAGAGCATGCCAAAGAAATATGCAAATATACATACACTCAATAAATATAACACTTTGTCTGGGGCAATCAGGTAAAAAAAAAATTAGTTCGAAAGTTAGATTAGCAAAAAATACTAGTCCCATAATTTTCTTAAACCAAAAACAAGGAAGCTACAGCACTTCTAAAAACCAGAAAACGTCACTTGGTAGGTAGGTATAATTTTACAGGCGTTATGACGTCACAAGCTCGTCCCACTCCCGAATTTCGAAGCATTTTATCTTTGTCAATATTAATTGATTTAAAAATATGTGTCCAATCCATTATTTTTCAAAAATACTCTGACGGACCAAACAGATTTTATGTAGTTAAATACCCTATTGCAATTCAAGGAAGATACTTAAACTTTCTAGGTCTTAAATATCTCATCATCATCATCATCATCAGCCTATAATGTTCCCACTGCTGGGTCACAGGCCTCCTCTCTGTGAGAGGAAGTCGGCCATAATCCAGCACATGGGCCCAGTGCGGGTTGGTAGATGTCAAATATCTATTTTGATATCATTATAAAATATAACTCACGTAGCAATGATTTCGTTTGATATTGAGAACTGTTTAATTAGGTTCTCGTGACTAGAACTTGGAAAAGCACCACCCATTGGAAATGATGTGTATGTATCTGTAAAAATAAACATCATAATAATCAAAAAATAAATATAAGTAATAAAGTACAAAATTCGATATTCTACAAAAATCAATATAACAAAAGTATAAAATCAATACAATAAATTAAAGAGCAGAGCAGCTATACTATAATTTAAAAAATCTACAGGCATTGAAATTATGTAAGTTTGCAAAATAACAAAATAAAAGATGAGAAAATTATTTTTTAAATATTTTGTAAAATTGTGTACTTGGTTCATCAGCTTGAAAGATAACAGTTTACATGATTAAATGGTTTGCTTAAGTTTTAAGATATCACCAAATTGCTTTGCAAACCACTATTATAAATTGTTTGAAACATTTCGTACCACTTATTTTCACTCTAAGTTTTTTATCATGAACAGATTTGTTTTCTAACTTCTTGAAAGCGTCAATACATCTGTGAATGCTTTGGAATGTCAGTCGAATAGCGCAGTTCTTTGATTTTCTATGTTTCAGCATCTCCATTTCATCCACATGGCCACACTAAAATGTTAAAAATATAGAGTTATAAATAATAAAATCAATTTTTATTTTCCCATTTTCATCTTTTGGCAATTATAATTGTTTTTGTTTGCTGCATGTATTGTTTACTTCATATGTAATTTGTGAGTGCTGTACAACAAAATATTGGATTTCAAATAAGTTTACTAAGAAAACTTATAATGCCATGCATCACAAGTTTCACTATGAACTGTTTATTAGTTTTATCCAACTCATCCTGCCCTCTTCTCTCCTAAAAGGCCTGAAAAATAAAATCAGTGCAAATCTTACCTCTTGATCTAAATAATTTTTAATTTGCATATAAGTCCAATCAGACGGCAAGTTGTGTACTGTCAAATAATACTCTTCATCATCATCTACTATGTCCATTTCTTCCTCCCCTTTATTATTAAGATTTCTTATTTCCCCACCTTTTTTATTCAAGTCCACTATTTGCTCACTTTTATTATTGAGGTCCATTATTTCCCCACCTTTTTTACTAAGGTCTGTTATTTCCCCACCTTTTTTACTAAGGTCTGTTATTTCCCCACCTTTTTTACTATGGTCTGTTATTTCCCCACCTTTTTTACTAAGGTCTGTTATTTCCCCACCTTTTTTACTAAGGTCTGTTATTTCCCCACCTTTTTTACTGTCGTCTGTTATTTCCACACCTTCCTTTTTGTCACAGTGCAATTCATCCCGATCTTTATTTTGAATAAGGTGGGTTTTATCCTCCTTTACCGTTTTATTCAAATCTGTATCAGTTTCGCGAAGGTCTGTCTCAATCATGTTTGCTTTTTCAATCAAGTCCGTCTCATCCCCTTCTGCTTTTTCGAGCAGGGCTATCTCTTCCTTCACAAGCAAATCTGTCTCATCTTCATCAATCTTTTCAAGCAGGTCTGTCTCTTTCCCATCTCCTTTTTTGATAATGTGTGTCTCATCTTTACTGGGCTCTTTCGTTTTAATGTTGACATCTTCTGGCGCCTCAATTCGAGGTTTCTTACTTGATAAATCAGTTGCCTCAATTGGAGTTGTTTGTAACCTTTTCTGTCCATTTTTCTCAAGACCATTTCCAGTTTTTTCTTTTGGCACATTATTATTCTCCTTTTGATCGGCGGAGTGAAATTGTGGAGTTGCATCAAGTTCGGGTAGCTCCGTTTGCATCTTCTCTTCAGTTTCAGTATTGGTAGAATCAGTCATTTCATTTTGAGACATTTTTTGGAATAACATAGGTCATTCACCGATGACTTACACTTATTGTTAGCAATTTTTACTAAAAATCTACACCAGTAGCTCAGGTAAACCGTAAATAAATAAGCAATAGTGCGATTACACTAAACAAATACTACAAGTTATATTATAGAAATTCTACCATTGCGCCAATATGATACATGTATAATACAGATCAAAACACGCCTAGTTATAAGTTTTATCTATACTATTAAAATTTTGTGTACTAGCAGAAATTCGGTAAAGTTTCGGTATATTTTTTACACAAGCACGCCGACATGACATGACGTTTACTACTGTCAAATTCAAACCACAGATCTGACACAATCAATAAATTTTGCCACAGACTGAACAGCTACCTGCCTCAAGAAAAGAAACCAAACGAATTTTATAATATCATAATTTTTTAAAGAAAGATTTTCTGTTGTGTATTCTTAAAACAGACACTTTCTCTGTCTCTATAAATAAACGTAACGATTAATGCCACGTGTTAAAATAACCATGTAGTAATATGACACGCTAAAGCAGGGGGTGTCGACTTTGTTCTACGAACAAGATGTAGGTAGGTGGGCTAGAAAACAAGAAAGAGACATCAACATAAGAGTAAAAGAGATGAATTACATAATGTTGCCAACAAAAATCATTGACAAAAATACTATTTCACATTCAATCTAATAATAGGCTTATTAATTGATTTTAAAGTATGTTATCCTTAAAATTTATTTTTGCTTTTATTCTGATGCGAGAAAATGTTTGTTATGAAATTTTTAACATTTAAATTGATGAATACACAAAACAAAAAGGAGATAATAATATGACAACATGACAACACTGGAACGCCATATTGTCTATTGGCTATTTGACGTCATAGGAAAAAATGTCTGCCATCGCTTGCGCACCATTATTTACATCTTGTTCTTGTGTTTATTTGTAATAAATAAAACAGTTGCATTTAATTCTACATACAATATTGTTAATGTGAGTCGAGCTTGTTCCTCTGTGTCTGTGTTTTGGTGAAATCAAGTGCGTATTTGTGAGATATAGACCCGGTATTGAGACAGTGACTCTTGTTTGATTTTGTGCCTTATTCCCGATGAGTTCGTAGGAAGAAAACACTAGAATCTGTGCTATGTGTGGAACTTCACCTTCTAAAGATACCAGCATCACTTTACATCGGTTTCCGAACCTTAGTAAAATAAGACATGGTAGCTTATATGAATAAAGAAGTCAAATGAAATCGTTTGTTTTACTAAACTGCTCCTTACTTATTATCTTTCAGCATTTTATGCACAAGTACATTGTGTTTCTCGATAGTAATTTGAAAGAAACTATCGAGAAGCGCAATGTACTTGTGCATAAAATGCAATACAAAGAACCTGTAATGTACTTGTAGTATTTGAAATTCCCGCCCTGGATTCTACTGCCATGTTTTCGTGGGCTAAACATAGATGGCGCTGGTCGGTAAGAAAAATTTTCCTCACAAAATTAGTACGGAGTCGTCATTCTTCCCCTTTAGGGGTATATATGTTCTGTGCGCTAAAGAGCTTGAAAGGAGAATGGGCGGTCCTGGGCGTTCGTCGGCCATCAATTAATTTAGTGTCAAATGAAAGTACTGTTATTTAGGAATAACTTTTACTATGGGCGTAACACTGTATTTCATTTACGAAAAAAAATATTTGAGGGTCAATATAACCAATAACATGAAGCAATAACGTACAATAATTATGTTCATACATATGCATAATGCAATCTTGTTGTTGTTTTTGTGTTGCTAGTGACACAATCTAGTAGCTAGCGGATTACCCATCAGCAACTTCCCTTTTTTTTAACCGACTTAAAAAAAAAACTTGAGAGGTGTCAAGGGACACCCGGATGGAACGAAGTTACTGTATACACTCAACAAAAATAATCGTCGCGACTCTACTCCACTCCACTCCGCTCCGCTCCAATCCGCTCCGCTCCGTTCCAATCCGCTCCGCTCCAACCCGCTCCGCTCCGGTCCAATCCGCTCCGCTCCGCTCCACTCTTTGAGCTCTAGCCCCCTTTCACAACGCGCGATAAGGAACTTCGTTCCAAAAAGTAGATTCTTAGTTCGTACCTAAATGCATGCATGTATGTTTGTCCGAGATTATATCGCGTTTGGCATAACAGCGTTTGTGTCAACAGTACCCCACCGTCTGGAACGCTGTCGGCTGACGGTCGGGTCCCACCGCGGACGCAGCCTGTCGGGACGGCTGCGCTCCCGACTGACTCCGCCCATATTTGGTCGCACACCGGACCAAGGTCACCTCTGTCAGGCGGTAAGGTCTGACCGTGTAGAAGGGGTTTAACATAGAAACTTACCTAGACAAACACCCAAACCCGGAATAGCTACTTGCAAATCATACAAAATTTTTTTTCGTGTGGGGATCGAACCCGCGACAAGCAGCGCAGCAGTCGGTCGCTCAGACATTGCGCCAACTGTGCCGTCAAATGTGAATAAGAAGACACAATAATAGCTGTTAACGGTTTTATTGGATGTTATACATCCAATAAAACGTGGCTTCTTCACGTCTAAACAACTGAATGGATTTGGGGTGCACAGATAGTTCATAACTTCGATTAACACAGGATAGTTTTTATCCCGATTTTGTGTTCCCTGTTCCCTTATTATAATTGATTTTAAATGCTGTTACATCAGTGAAGGAATAAGTTAAAAACACGCGCAGACGAAATCGCGGGCTAAGTGCTAGTTATTAATAAAATGAAATGACTAAATACTGTTTTTTTATTTTTCTGTATTAAAAGTTTAATTATTGTACAAATACTTCTCTAAAAAAAGGGAACCGACTTCAAAACCAAACATAAAAAAACTGTAAAATAACTTTTCTTTCGGAAGTCGGTGGCTTTGTTTTTTATTTCATTTACTATGGCCACCGACTTCCGAAAGAAAAGTTATTTTACAGTTTTTTTTATGTTTGGTTTTGAAGTCGGTTCCCTTTTTTAAAAAAGTTTTTTATTTTTCCCTTTTTAGTTCAGATATTTAACAAAAATCTTCATATAATCGGCGTCTTTGAAAATCTACAATCCTAGTAAGCAATAAAAACGGATCTATGCGGGCAACTTCACGAGGTATCCATTATTGTTATATACTAAAACCTTCTCCAGAATGTAACGAACACTTTTCTGAAAACCGCATCAAAATCGGTTCAGCCAAACGCGAGATAATTGCAGACAAACATGCAATCGTCTCTGAAAATCTACGATCCAAGTAAGCAAAACGGATCCACGCGGGCAACGTCACGGGATATCTATTAGTGTTATATACTAAAACCTTCTCCATAATGTAATGAACACTTTCCTGAAAACTGCATCAAAATCCGTTCAGCCAAACGCGAGATAATCGCGGACAAACATACATACATACATACATACATACAGGTCGAACTGAGAACCTACTTTTTTTTTGAAGTCGGTTAATGACACCTTTATAACCATTTAAAAAGTTACTTCCCATTTAACTGAAAAAATGATGGAAATGTTTTTTTACAAGCAACTATGTATGGTCAAGTGCAGGAGCCATTATGCATTATGATCACAAAGTGTGATCCTTCTCTGTGTGCATCACCAAGTAGACTTTTGAATGATCATTGTTATTATTGAAGTAAAATGTTCATATACTTAGTGCAAAATAGCAGTACAGGACATTAGTACAACAAACAAAACTTAAAACGCTATCCTGTAACAAGCGATTTTTGACATGTCCGTTTGTAAGAACCATCAAATTGTACCCTACTTAGAACAGATACAGGGTCTGTTATTCTGCACATGAAGACCAATTTAATATTGTTTATTTATTGTGTACACAATAAAGGATTTAAAAATGTTTGATAAACATTGTGAATTCATTAATGAAATTATAATAATAGTTGTTCTGTAGTTGTGATTTTGGAGAAGTATTTGTACAAAAAATACAATTTATAAGAACTTATAAAGGTCACTAAGCTTTTCTAACATTTCATGAATAAATTCAATTATTATCAACATGAACAACATTTAAGTGTTAGTGAAATTAACAAATCCAGTTATTGTAATAACACTCAATTTAGTGAAAGTATAAAATACACAGAATTAAATTTATGTTTATTGTATATGCCTCTTGCTCGCACCAGACCATACATAGTTGATTGTGAAGGAAAAAGCTTAGGTTCCATAATTAATCAAGATAAATATTATTGTAAATGATATATTTAAAGAAAGAATATGCTTTGTGCAAGACATTAGCCGTGTTACTGCGACGTCAGCAGCGTGAGTTTCTCATTGAGCTGCAGTTGTGTCTTAATGAGTTGTGCCAGCGTCACCACCATGAGTAGGTCCTTAACGCTGGACGCGAAGGCGGCGGAGAAAGTCTCAGCGGACAGGTTAGGCACAGAGTTGACCAGCTCCAGCAGCTGCCGACCGACCGCGTTGTTCTGCTCCGCGCGCTCTGCCAGCACATCCTCTACATACGAAAGCACCTGGTCCAGTAGGCCGGAGAGCTTAGACGCGGCTTCGGCGACTTGCGCCAGGTCCATCATGGGTTGCACCTGTCTCGAGCGGCCGCCACCGCCCATCGTCTTCTGGCACAAATTCAGGCCCACGATCTCTGGTTCGTAGCAAGTGAGGCCGACGTCGATGGGCGTGAACATGCAGCCCTGCTTGCCGCGCGGCACGCCGAGGGCCACACAAACGTAGGCGCGCAGGCCCATGCGCGCTCCCTGCAGCGACGTGTCCAGCGTCACGTGCACAGGCTCGCGGCACTCGCGCGAGTAGTACTCGTGGATCACCGACGAGTGGTTCGTCACTTCGTTGCCTGTGGCCCACCAGCCAACAATGTTCTCTGACGCATTGACTCGTCTGTTCAGCTCATACACATCCATGGCGTAGTTAAGCTCAGCCTCCACCTGGTCGGCATGTTCCTTGTGTGGCACACAGAAGCAGTTCGTCACTTCCACGACGCCTTTGTCGCAAGTGCCCAACAGAGTACCAATAACTCTGTGCGAATCTGCATTTCGGCGTTCATATGCGTCTACAATTTGAAATAACACTACGGGGTGAACCTTGACACTTAAGTTGAGCGCCATGTTGATTAAGATTTGTTTGTGAGTGATTTTTTTTCTTATAAACTCGTTCAAGTAATATTCAAGAAAAATATACGTGTCTTTCACAAAATTAATCTAACCTTAAAATCTTTCCAGTTTCCACTCAACAATACTTGACACATCTATGACTTGCTTGATGACACTTGACTTGACAGTACTGCGATTTGACATACTGACATCTTAGATCTGTCAAAACCATTGAGGTATAGACGGCTACACATCAAGCTGTAGGTACATAACCAGTTTAAGTTGATCGTTCATTGTACAAAAAGACCCAGTAAAGCGAGGCCAAGATTTACTGGATTTTTTTACAGTGGTATTACTGATTCATTTATTAACAAATAATTTTCGACTAAAGTCACAGGCTTCACAAAAATCAAAAATCCCACCACTATTACCAAAGACAATAAAAAAACGTCAAAAAGACAAGAGTTGTCAAAAAGAATAAAATTGAGAAAATTCGCTTTGTTTGAAGCGTTAAAAAATTATTTTGTAAAAAAAAATTAAAGTGTTCAAAGCCACAACAAAAAAAATATCAAATCAACAGGGCAACTAAAGCTTACGATGTCCAAAAGTGAAGTCCTGTACGTGAAAGGGATGAATACAGTATGTCGAGAACAAATTAATCAAACTTACCTTGAATTTGTGCTAGATGCGAATGTAGTATTAATAAATCCTAAGACGACCCACTGATCAATTATTTTGCTTAATATTTCAGTCTGATACTGATGATGATGATCAGTGGGATGATAAGAAACTTAACGATGCGTATGACAAGGCTGTAAAAATTGCAAACATAGAGGTGGCCAAACGAGTAGCAATGTCGACTAACACAGCAAGTGATCATAACGGAGACCGTACGTATGTCTGTACTATTTTTTATGAAGCAGAAGAGTTTGTACGACCCACTGACCGTTTGGTTAAACTCGCTCATCTCTGAACCTACAGCTTCTAATATTGAACAATTCTTTTTGTGTTGGATAGCCTTTTATCGAGGAAGGCTAGGCCAGCGTTTCCCAACCTTTTTCAGCCATGGACCCCTAGGAAATCACTAGTCGGGAACAACTAGTTCTTTATAATGTAAAAACGAAGGATTTTAAAAGTGCCAGCAGCTTGCCTGAATTGAACTGTGTGGTGGGTAGGCGCGACGAATAACGCTTTTTTTGTTGCGCTCGTATTTGTTTATTGTTTAAAATTAATTACGTAGTTAATGCAATAAAATATATGCAATAATTGATAGCTGAACTCACCACCACTCACTGGAATCCTTAGTACTATCCATCAGTCTCACTATTTCTCTAGTACATTGATTAAACTGGGCACTCAATATGGAGAACAAACTGCTGAGCAATATGGGCGACTTGGAGAAGTTAATTGATACCCGAATGCGTGACTATGAAGATAAGCTCCAGAATGCTACTTCAGCAACTACATCTCTTCAATCGGATTCAGATCTTCAGTCTCTTTCCCTGGATTTTTCAAATTTTAAGTCCTTTGTTTATCAAACATTGGCTCTTTTGAAAACTCAGATTGGGCTCCTAATGGCTGGCTTGGACAGGCACGAAACTTCCATGCGAAGAAAGGTTCTCTTAATCCATGGCATGCAGGAGAAAGCCAATGAAAACTTGAGCGATTCAATTGTCCACATTTTTAAAAATACTCTGAAGATCGATGAAGTTAGTGTGGACAATCTTGAAGTTTGCCATCGACTGGGGTCTGGTGAAGGAAAAACTCGTCCTGTTCTGGTTATAGTACAGGATCCGTATATAGAACGACCTTCACCGATCGAGTAACCGGACGAAATGTGTTTTTTATGAATTAAAATATGTTGAAGAATGTGACGGTGATGGGTTGCCTCATAAAATCCTGTCAAGGATATTTTTAATTAATTTTTTAAAAGGTCATTTTTTTTCAATACCTTCACCGATAGAGTAACCAAAGAAAATTAACACCAATTGAAAGTCCGAAGTCTATAGAATATGCTAACGTAGGGTTGCCTACCTTTTTCTTGTCAAGGATATAGGGTTGCCTAATTTGAACAGGTGATAAAAAAATGCTACCTTCACCGATCGAGTAACCAAATAAATTATATATCAAAGTAAAGACATTTTTTTTACGAATACTATGGTATACGGTTGCCTATGAAAAACTTGTCAGAAATTAGGGTTGCCAAGCGTTGAAGTTTGAAAATTTTAGACGGTTGGAAGCACATGAGTAGATAAACGGACTAAGCTTCTTAAGAACGAGCAAAATTGTTACCTATTTTGGTAGGGTTGTCACAATAGGGTAGACAAATTAAACAAAAAAATATTAAATAGCTTTATTATTCAGTATGATAGAATCGAATCAAATAATTTAATTAAACTAAGCCAATTACAGGCAATTTTGAATTGTCAAAAGACATTTTTAAAGATGTTTGGTCACCAATATATTAGAGACCAAACACCTACCTTCAAGAGGGCGCGCGTTGTCAAATAGACCGCGCTTCTTACATTTTCGTTCATATTATCATTACTACTCATCACATGTATTTCTCATTCAGCCTCTAGCTATGTCATTGGGAGTAAAATAAAGAATATTCCGTCACTCGGGATGCTCTCTCCACTCCATAGATCGCACTTGTTTTAGCCCCGGCGCAGTCGTCCAAAGGACTACACGCGCCTGTCGTCGAAAAGGTTACGCGCGACGTTCAACGCGACATGCGCTCGTTACGCGGTCGTAGTGGTTCTTCTCAATCTTATCGAAATAGGCTTGTGTATTTGTTGTATTTTTCCCAACTTTTTATACACTTACTTTTTTTGTTTGTTTATTTGTTTGTTTGTTTGTCGTTCCGGTTGAACTTTTGCAACTCAATTTTGAGGCACTTCCCTATTAGCTAGCAGGCTGAAATTTTGCACACGCTCTGAGTTTTGATGACAATACAAAGAATGACTAGCTAAAGAACGTCATAACAAATCCAATATGGCGGCCTCCCCAAGATGGCGGATGGCCTGTTTGAAATGCACCCCCATGTTATGGGTATCAAATGAAAGGGTTTGCCGTCAGAAATACGAAAAAAATAGTCACGTGACTTAAATCCAATATGGCGGACGTCCAAGATGGCGGACAGGCTATTTGAAATGCACCCCCAAGATATTGGTGTCAAATGAAAGGGTTTGCTGTCAGGAATATGAAAAAAAAAGTATTAAAATTAAGTAGTATAAAAAAATTAATAGATTTGAAAAAACGTGGGGGCGTATCTTTGCTAGTTACACCCACGATCTATACACGTCATGTGAATATATCCCATAAATAATCCCTTAAATAATATACGCCCCCACGTTTTGAGTGGCCCCTCTCTCAGCCCCGTAGGGTTATTTTCTTATTTTTAGGAAATTTAAAAACGTGAGGTATGACATAAATAATGTTGTTTAAAAAGGAAGAAGTTTTGGATTACGTAACAAACCTATGTATTTAAGGATAAGATAAGATAACACATTAAAAAATCGGAGCAATTTTTCACTAGAAGTTAGAGCGCGTTATGTAAAAAGTTGATTTGGAGTGACACTGAAATCGAAAGTTTGTTGGATGTTTATATCCAACACACGACACGACAAGCACTTGGCCGTTTTATTTTTACTAAGACCGAGACCTTCGTAGCCTTTATTTTCTTATAAAATTTATCCTTACAGCTATGTATTAAACCTTTCTAAAGGACCATGCCCATATTAGTATGGAGCTGAAAGTCAGCAATGTCATGCAATGCCCAAATTGCAGCTCTATGTCATACGATAGCTATTTAGCGATATTTTTATGATATCTAGGTTTAATGTTATTTAAAGCACCGATTCAAAAGATATTGGACATTAAACATGATAACTTCCTGCTGGTTTTTTATACATTTTATCGTTTATAGACAGCATTGCTAATAGTTTTTCACTAGGAACTTCATGATCATCTTATTGACTTATCTTTGTTATCAAATAGACATGTAAGTTTAGATTTTTTATCGAACAGAAGAGCAAATCGGAAAACACACAAACACAGCAGCAGACGCGCAGGCAGAGTGAATGAGTGTCAGGCATTTTCATTTTAGTTTTTTGTTTGGAATCTTTTGACTTGGAGCTAAGCCTTTTGAGCCTTTACTTCATTAGGTTTTGACTTCAATTATTATAAAACTATTATGTTTAATTGAAGCCTAGATATACTTTTATGATTTTGCCACGTAAAAAAAAAAAGATTTACTTTAACATTACCACAAAGTACTTTTATCTTTTACTGTTGAGTGTCTGGAGACATCCGTTAGATCTTTTAGTAAAGCAGTAATTATTAATCACTTTTGTGACTAATATCAATCATGTTGGGTTTTATCTTGCCGATCGAATCAATAATAATACGCAAATAAAATCGCAACACTACAATAATAGGTATTCGTTATCATTAGTAACAAAACTATCACAACGAATGAATTTATATAAATGGGCCAAAGGACATGATTCCAAACCGTAATAAATGAAGAGTGATTGAATGATGATAAGTACTGCAATGTCAACAAAAAGTCTTATTTTTTTTTATTTTTTAACCGGTGCTTTATATGATTTCAAATAAACATCATAATTCTAGTTTTTTTTTACTAAAACAATCTTGTAATATACTTTATCTGGGCGTTTCTGGGGCACAGATGGGCATGGTCCTTTGTCCTTACGTCTAGTTTTATATAAAACAAACATATTTTCCATACAACAATAAATAAAAGAATCCTAGAACTAAAACTATTAAAGTTTCACAAGAACTAAAGTTTGATTTCACAAAAATTGCAATAACTTGAAAACTACTGGACCGATCTTCATGAAACAACTTGTGGATCTATTTTTGTAAAGAAACACAACGCTTTTAAATACTTTAATTGAAAAACATACATAAACAAAAAAGTGAGTTTTCAAGTTACGTAATAATCTAAGTTTTAAACTTTTACAATTTTCCACTAAAAAACTTATCTAATTAGAAAGTAATAAGAACGTACAAGATAATCTAATAAGAATCTAATATATACACAACACAATCACTGGATTCTGATTAGAAGACACTTGTCTTAAAAATCACCTTATAAATCACACTGTTCAACGGCAAAGGCCCTTCCACTACTTGCACCCCTTGTCGTTGCGTGGGTCTCGTCGCCGACAATCACCTTCTTTCATCATAATAATATGCCAAATTTCAGTTCCGGAGGAATTTTTCGGACCACATATGCCTCGTTGACTGGACTATTGGAATGGGTATCTACGGTACTTTCACAGTTATTATGTCTTGTGACTGGGACTGTAGCACCATAACTATTTTTGTACCAACTTTATTTTAGGTCTTTTGACAATTCAATATTGTCTTGGTTGCATTAAATTATTTGATTTGATTTGATTCGATTTTATCATACTAGATAATAAAACTATTTAACATATTTTTTGTTTAATTTGTCTTACCCTATGGCCCATTGTGACAACCCTACCAAAAAATGTAACAATTTTGCTCTTTCTTAAGAAGCTTAGTCCGTTTATCTACTCATGTGCTTCCAACCGTCGAAAATTTTCTAACTTCAACGCTTGGCAACCCTAATTTCTGACAAGTTTTTCATAGGCAACCGTATACCATCGTATTCGTAAAAAAAATGTCTTTATTTTGATATATAATTTATTTGGTTACTCGATCGGTGAAGGTAGCATTTTTTTATCACCTGTTCAAATTAGGCAACCCTATACCCTTGACAAGAAAAAGGTAGGCAACCCTACGTTAGCATATTCTATAGACTTCGGACTTTCAATGGGGATGGCAACTCAAAGCTAATCGTAGATGGCGCTGCGATAGTTGGTCCCCACGTCTACCTTGTACAAAAAAACAAACAAGATTATTTGTTATAAAAATTGAGTATAAATACAAAACAAATATGGAAAATTATTCGTCCATGCAAGTACTATATACTAAAAGAAGAATTAAGACGCCGCGGCGCATCTACAAGAGAAAAAAAGTGATTTAATTGAGTGGTTATACATTTGATTTTACCGTAATAAATCCACAATTACTTGTAGTTGAGGTTTCAATTTTTGAGTTTAGGTATGTTTTACCTGTCCTCTCCTTTATCAAGAATATAATGCTGCTTTTGACTTTCTATTTTGATAAAATATCATAATGTTTTAAGTCAGTAATTTTAACCTTTTTTTCTATTTAGATTCGAGAAATATCACAATATATTTAATTTCTTAACACCACAACTATTACAAAACTCGTTCCAGGTGATAATTCTTCGATTTTCGAGCGATGCAATACTGGTACATAACCTCCAAAAGAAAAGTAGATATTATTTTGAAAAGTGTATTCCATCATTTTTACAGCTTATTACACAACATCTAGTCATTTTACATCAATAAATGTTTTTTTTTCTGAAAATTCCTTTGATTTTACAGTTCTTTGGGGACCAAACTGTCATTTTCACTTTGACACTTGCCTTCCCCATTGGTGTTAATTTTCTTTGGTTACTCTATCGGTGAAGGTATTGAAAAAAAATGTCCTTTTATAAAATTAATTAAAAATATCCTTGACAGGATTTTATGAGGCAACCCATCACCGTCACATTCTTCAACATATTTTAATTCATAAAAAACACATTTCGTCCGGTTACTCGATCGGTGAAGGTCGTTCTATATACGTATCTTAGACTATTAGATTTCGTGACATGGAGCAGAGGCGCCTGGTTTGGGACAGCAAAAAATCACTCAAGGGTAGCGGCATCACAATATCTGAGTTTTTAACAAAAATCAGGCATCAGGTGTTTCTTGCAGCGCGTAAACACTTCAGTGTTAATAACTGTTGGTCTTCAGAAGGCAAGATTATCATCATTACGCCGGATGAAGCTCGGCGTAAAGTGGAATCCTGGCGTGAACTTGAACCACTGTTGAAGCAGTTCCCGGCAAGCACCAGCGACAATCAGAGGCAGGCTGTAGAAGCTACATCACCGTCTGCTGGAGCCACCTCGAAACTCATAAGGAAGGCCCGTCGCGGTCGCCTTTAGTAAGTCAGAGCTAGATTTTCAAGTAATTCGCCGTATTCGTGATCCGGTAAATGTCGGTACTTGTGTATATTTACTTGCATTATTAAGAAGATATCACTATTACCCCAGATATTGTTTATTTTTTGGTTTTTAGTCGTGCCGGTAGATTACTCTATTCTAATGTTTACTAAAATTCTGTACTGACGTTGACACTTGACATTTAGTTGACTTTTCTGTGTTCTGTGTTGCCAGTCGACATTAAACACGACTGATGTTTTGTTTTACGTGTTAGCATTTTATATTTCTTTTTTTTTTCATTCTTTCTTTTGTAAAATTTCTTCCACCTCCCAGTGAGTGGGTGAGTTTAGTAGTTTATTTAACTTTCATTAGAGTTCATAGGTATATATATATATATATATATTTTAAATAATTATATTTATTTTTCTATTTATTATAGGTATACATTTTATATAAACATATGAATGATATTGATCTTAATGACAGTTTTTTCTCATGTAGCTCATCGTCCAACACTTTTGTCAGCGTCGACAGTGGATCTTCTACTCCACTGACCCTTGGTGATCAGATATCCTCCCTAGTTTCCAATCATCCGCATAACCTTAACATTGCTCACATTAATGCCCAAAGTGTTCCTGGCCATTACTCCGATCTTCTGGCTTCCATTAGTAGTGCTCATCTTGATGCTCTTCTTATCTCAGAGTCTTTTCTCAAACCTTCTCTTTTATCAACACACTTTGCACTTCAAGGTTTTATACTCATCCGCAATGATAGAATTGGGAAAGGTGGTGGTGGTGTTGCCATTTATCTACGTTCTGATATTCCTTATAAAATTGTTAGCGCCTCCCCATCAACTTACTCAGAATCTGCGGAACACCTCTTCCTTGAAGTTACGGTCCGTCACAATAAATTACTGCTGGGAGTTTTCTATAGTCCCAACTTGAATATAGACTACTTCTCTTCATTAGAGGTCTTACTTAATGATTTCTGTCCAACATATAATCATGTTATCATAATGGGTGATTTCAACACGTGCCTGCTGAAAAACAACTTCCGTGCACGTAGACTTCTATCTCTCTTATCCTCTTTCAACCTTGATACGTTGCCTCTCTCTGCTACTCATCATTTCCCTGATTGTACACCTTCTCTATTAGATTTAATTATAGTATCTTCTACTAATAAAGTGTCCGTGCACGGACAGCTCACTGCCCCTTTCTCCTATCACGACCTTATCTATCTCTCATACCGTGTACGTCCTCCTAAACGAAAACCTAAATATGTCCTTCTTCGGAATTTTAAGAGCATTGACATGGAGGCATTGCGGCGCGATGCTGGTGATATCGATTGGTCTTGCGTGGTCGATAGTACCAGCGTTGATGAAATGGTGAACAACTTTAACGAAGTCGTCATTGGTTTGTACGATCGTCATGCACCTGTCCGTAGGGTCAAAGTTAAGTACAATCCGGCTCCTTGGCTCACCCCTGTGATAAAAGACATGATGGCGCTACGTGACAGAGCTAAAAGGAGGTACAAACTGTGCCCTAGCGTGTGCAATCTTAACCGCTTTAAGTCTTTGCGTAACCGTTGCAGTCGTATGTGTAGGGATGCAAAAAGGCGCCACTTCCATAATTCCTTGGATAATTGCACTCCTGCAGAGGCCTGGAAATTCCTTAGATCCGTTGGCATTGGCAAGACTCGCTCGATGACTCCCGGCACCTTTGACTTAAACGACCTAAACCAACATTTCTCGTTGCAACCTGTTCTTTTGGATCCTGATGTCAAGGCTGCCACCTTATCTGAGTTATCGAGCTTGTCATTGCCAAGTTTTTCGTGTTTCGAGTTTTGTTCAGTCTCTGAAGATGATGTTAAACGTTCTTTACTTTCCATTTCGTCTTCTGCCAGTGGCTGTGACAACTTGAGTTCGAGAATGATTATTCCAATCCTTCATGTATTGCTCCCCTTTCTAACTCACATTTTCAATTTCTCTCTTTACTCTTGTACATTCCCCAAGTCCTGGAAACAGGCTTACATTACTCCTCTACCAAAAGTATCCAACCCTTCTTTACCTTCGCATTTCCGTCCCATTTCCATCCTTCCGTATCTTTCCAAAGTTCTCGAGCACATTGTTCACCGCCAGTTATCCGATTATTTACTTAAAAATCAACTGTTAAACCCATTTCAGTCTGGATTTCGTCCTGGCCATAGCACCGTAACAGCTCTTTTAAAAGTTACCGATGACATACGCTGGGCCATGGAGAATAAAAGATTAACACTACTAGTGTTACTTGATTTCAGTAATGCGTTTAACTCTGTTGATTTTGATATTTTGCTTGCTTTACTCAAATCCTCTAATATTTCGCCTTCCTCCTTATCTTGGTTTGAATCTTATCTTCGGGGTCGCTCACAGTGTGTTCGCCTTGATGCATCGTCATCTGATTGGTGCGATCTCACTATGGGTGTACCTCAGGGTGGTGTCCTCTCTCCTCTTCTCTTCTCTAAATTTATAAATTCTGTTACTAGCGTAATTTCCACTAACTTCCATCTCTACGCAGACGACTTGCAACTCTACATTCATTTCCCAGAAGCCGACGTGAGTCAGGCAATTGCTGCGATGAATCGTGATCTGGAGTGCATCAGTGCTTGGGCCCTATCTTTTGGCTTAAGTATTAACCCCAGTAAGTCCCAAGCTTTGATCATAGGCAGTAGGATCATGCGGAGTCGCATTAAAACACCTGACCCACTTGTTCTTGATGGGGTTCAGATTGCATACGCTGACACAGCCAAAAATCTCGGAATTATCATGGAGTCTAACTTATCATGGCACGCTCAAATTGCTGATGTTAGTAAGAAAGTTCATTTCACCTTTCATTCGCTAAAATGTCTTCAGAGTTTTTTGCCATTTAAAACCAAAATCTCTCTCGCTCAAACCTTAATTCAGCCCATTATAGATTACGCTGACGCTTGCTATCTGGATGCCACAGAGGAGCTGTTAAACAAACTTGAGAGGCTGCAAAATTTGTGTATTCGGTTCATTTTCAATCTCAAAAAGTACGATCATGTTTCAGAATTTCGCACAAGACTCAAGTGGCTCCCAATCCGTCTTCGCAGGAATACGCGGATATTATGTCTCCTGTTCAACATCCTACACAATCCTTCTGCCCCTTCCTACTTGCGGGATCGTTTTTCCTATTCTCGTTCTCCAGACTCCTCCTGCAGGTCTCATCTCCGTACAGTCCTTAAATTTCCTATTCACA
Organism: Agrotis clavis; assembly: GCA_954870645.1. NCBI lineage: Eukaryota > Metazoa > Arthropoda > Insecta > Lepidoptera > Noctuidae > Agrotis > Agrotis clavis. The sequence goes on along the minus strand of OX940933.1, from coordinate 20,165,970 downwards.
AAACTGACTTCTATTCCTATTCCTTTTCTGTGCACGGGGTCAGGTTGTGGAACTCACTACCACCTGATATACGAGACAGTAAAACTGTCTCCATCTTTAAGAAACGGGTCAAAGATCACTATCTTTCCTTGGCCACGTGATGATCATTTATCTTTTCTCCTCGCTTATTATTTATTATATATACGTATATATTTTAATTTAGTTTATCTATGTATTTATTTTATTTATTATATTAATATGGAGTTGTGTATTTGTTTGTATGTATTGGATTGTTATTTGTATTTTGTAATAAGATTTGTTTGTTCCTACACACCACTTTATTTTCTACCTCAAATTCTCCTCTCTCAGGTCTGCTGGAAGAAATTTCTTTTAGAAATAAGCAGTGCCTTTGTACTTTTTATTCCTCTTAAAATATTTTCCTGTATATATCTGTGTGTGTACATAAATAAATAAATAAATAAATAAATAAATAACATCCACAATTTAGCAGTTTTATGTTGTTTCAATACTAAATTTGCTATAACTTTCTTAAAACAAAATTAACAATTTAGGATATACCTCGATTGGGTTAACTAGTCTAAACCCCTTCCCGAAATGAACGACACAAATAAGGCCAATCCCCTAGTGCCCGGCAGTTCCAGTCAGTGCACGGCTATTGGCAGTACGCAGGTGCACCCTGGAGCTGGGGATCATAATCTCCGGGCGAGGGTCTACTGCCAAACGACTCAGGCTAACAAAAAGGACACCGATAGATTAAAAATATTAACATTCAACGTACGGACTTTAAGAACCGAGGAACGCCTCATAGAAATGGAAAATGCCCTAGATAACGTGAACTGGGACATTATAGGCTTAGCAGAGGTAAGACGTGAAGGCGAAAATACTTTAGAGAGAACCAAAAACATCTTTTACTACAATGGAGATACCAACACAAACTACGGGGTCGGATTTCTCGTTTCCAGTCGCTGGAAAAACAACATAATCGAATTTGTCGCCTATTCCAATAGAATAGCCACACTTAGGTTTCGTATTAACAAGTCAAAAACACTAACAATAATACAGGTATATGCACCAACAACCTCACACAGCAACGATGAAACCGAAGCGTTCTATGATTTGTTAAACAAGGCTTGCGAAGAAAACAAAGGAACATGGACACTAGTAATGGGCGATTTTAATGCAAAAATAGGCCCTAGAATAACATCTGACAATCCAAGTGTCTTGGGCCCACATGGTTCGGGAATCCGAAACGAGCGAGGTCAGCGCCTTCTAGAATTTGCTTTTGGACAGAGCTTAAGTGTTAGCAACAGTTTTTTCCATAAAAAAACCCCACCGTCGTTGGACATGGCTTTCTCCGGATGGACGCACAAAAAATGAGATCGACTTCTGTCTATCTTCTAGTAAACAAATAATAAAAAACGTAGAAGTCCTTAATACAATTAAATTTAGCTCCGATCACCGACCAGTCCGTGTCGATATTCGATTTGAAATGAAAATTCACCGCAACAAAGTTATTAGAAATTCAATAAAACGCTTAGACAAGACCACATTAATTGCAAATAAAGAAAAATTCAATATATTACTCAAAAACTCCTTTAGCCTTCTAGAAACAAAACTATCAGAAGATGTACAAACCCAGTACGACAATATTAAATACGCCATAAAAACAGCTAACCAAAATATCAAGAGCTTGAATAAAAAACAGCAGAAGCTTACCGATAACACAATTCGCCTTATCGAGGAACGACAAAGAATGGACTTTCAGTCAGTAGGATACAGAGAGCTCGATCGAAAAGTAAAGAGAGGCATCCGAAAGGATATCAGGAACTATAACACCCAACTCGTTCACACAGCTCTAACAAGAAACCATTCTCTGAGATCAGCCATACGCGGCACTGATACGGGCAGGTCCACAATTACCCACATAAAGGACAGTAATGGTGTGAGGCAAGGAGATAGGATTAAAGTTATAGAGCTTTGCACACAATTTTATAAGTCTCTTTACTCCGACAGAAATAATCCCCAACTCCTAACCGAAACTCCTAACAATCAATTAATTTCTTACTTATAATACATTAATTTCTATTCCATAAATAAGATAATTCAACTACCCATTTATTTCTGTGTATTCAATGCACAACTACCTATTTATTTCCACAGCTGTATTTTCAATGAAAAAAGAAAAAAAAGGAAAGTCGTCTATGAAGAAAGATCAAATGCCTAAAGTACTCAGTGACATGATGGCAGACCAGAAACCCAAGGAAGGGGTGTGGAAACCTGGTATGCATTGCCGGTTGGTGTACAGCGAAGATGGCATGGAGTATGAAGCCGTTATTGTCAGCCTTGTTGATAACAATGATTGTGTTGTCAGATATCTCGGTAAGAAATATAATTGGGTATTAAACTGAAAAATACCTAATAATTTTGTCAGTTAGTTTTATCAAAAAATATTTGATACATATTCTTTCTTTTGGTCATCATCATCATCATCTTCCCGTTAAGCGGACGACCCGCGTGGTCCGCGCGCGTAACCACGCGCGCGGACCACGCGGGTCGTGTGGCTGGGCTCCGTGGGTATGCGACGGTCCCCGTCGCGGAGACCGATTTACGCAGTGTCGCTAGTTCAATTTGAAGATTTTTATTAGGGTTCTGTAGTCAACAAGGAACCCTTATTGACTGAAAAAGCCCACGCGTGGCACCGCGCGTGGCACCGCGCGGGGACCCATCGGGCGTCCATCACACGGATGCGGGCCCCGTTGCGTGGGTGCGGGGCGCACCGACCCGCGACGGACGCCCGCGCGGGGTCCCCCGACGGAGCACTTTTGTATAGAACCGCCCGGGCATCCGCTTAACACAGTTTCGGCCCTCAGACGTCACAGTATCATTTACTCCTTTTTCTTTCATATCATTCCTTAGACAATCCATCCATCTTTTCTTTGGCCTTCCCCTTCCTCTTCATCCATCAACATTCATACTCATCACTCTCCTACATCTTTTGGTGCTTAAACCAAAATTGACAAAGATACTACACTTTTAAAATTGTCTAAATGTTACAAGCAAGTAGTTTTTACTTGCTTCTCAGTTCACGAGCCGCCACTCTTGAATTTTGATGCGATGCAGCTTTGTAAATAATATGCATTGGTTGCACTAATATGAAAGTGTTGCGGATTTGTAATACTGATAGATGAAAGAAGCTTATTGGAGTTTACTTGGATTTTAAATTTTAATAATGAAATATTTATTCAATAACCTGATTTCATTTTAGTAGGTATGTTAATAACGGAGTCGCTTAAGTCTGTCCGTATGTCCATAACTCTCGAATGACTACACCAAATCAGCTGAGCATACCTCTAGATAATCGTAATTGTAGTAATAACAAAAAAATACGTTTTCAGGATACAACAATCAAGAAGTCGTTTCAAGAGAATTGCTGATGCCTTCACATGGCATGGAAGCTAGGGCTCGTCAGGTCATAGAAGCAAGGTCTGAACTGCCAGAAGACAGCTTCGATGCTATGTCTCCTATTCACGGAGGAGATCTAGGGGGCAGTGACTGGATGCCTAGTCCTGATAGTAATGGTAAGGACTTTTAAATTAACTAGTTTATGTCTGCGTTGTCCAAATTTTCAATGTGCATACTCTAAATGTACACAAACAGCCAGAACCAAAACAACTGCTTGTAAGTCAGTTCAGGAATCAAATCCACGACACGCCTTGCAGCTACACGCACCAAACTAACCTAACACAGGATACCTTATTGATTTATGTACTATCAATCTGTTTAGCCCTTTTTTTGCAAAATTGTGAAACAAACATGCTAGTACAAAACATTCAAATCCAAAAAAAAATGTTTTTATTATGTATTAGGTCTAGCTACTGCTCAGGTCCTCTGATATTCAACCGACTTAAAAATAAAGGAAGAGGTTCCCAAATTGAATGTTATTTTTTTAATTTCAGATAGAACATGTCAAAAAAAGAAAAAGCCATCTAAAAAGAAGAAGAACCAATCTAGAAATATGAATTTCAACAGCTTCGAATTTCCAGAGATCCCAACAATGCCAAATTTATCTGTGTTAAGAAATGTAAGTACTGTAAATACATTATACACAATTTTTGCCATTGTCTAGCACACATTGATGATCTTAGAGGACTATAAGGGACTTTATCTGTATAGTATAATGTAAGACTTTGCCTGATATCGAGTCGATTGTCGATTTAAGTCGCACATATTTAATAATGGACCGATGCGATGCAATTCGACCGTAAACTCATAGGGCGAGGCCCCACTAGTGCGTTGCGCTGCGTTGCGTCGTCTCGCTGCGTCGTTTTCCATTCATTTTTTGTGATATGCCCCGTGCGACGACGCGACGCAACGCAGCGCAACGCACTAGTGGGGCCTCGCCCATAAAGGCACTGCAAACAAAAGACAAAAGATGTCGCCAGTGACGAGTAGTTGCGCAATCAAATTTCGACCAGAGAATCATATTATGCATTGTCATTAGGACGTACATACAATTCGATATCGAGCAGATCTGTGAGCGATATCGTCAACCCATGTGACTCCATTAGCAAACACTAGCGATTTTCCATACATTTTCTTCGGCCGGACGCTTGTGTGATATCTGACCTATATCGTCAATCGATGCAATTCGATATCGTGTCGCGCCATGGGTAAAGTCCTTAAGACGCCTGGGTCGCGGGTATGTAAGCTCTGGAATGCAAAGGGAATGTGAAGGAATAGGGTGGTTTTGAGTGAGTAAAAGTCCAGCAGCCCTTTTCACTCTTCTTAAGGCTCTTTTAACGGTTTTTTTTTTCTATTTTTTCATGAAAAGCCATGAGTTCTACTGAGACCTATTTCAAGGTTATCCATTCATTACTGGTCAACCTGTATAATCTCAATTCTTCTCGTTTTCCAGCAACTGGGCTCAACAGATATACCAATGCCTCCACCGCCGATGGCCTTTGCCACATCCTTAGATCGGTCAGACTCTGAGGAGCAAGCTATATCGTCTATGCTACTAAGCTGGTATATGAGTGGCTACTACACAGGACTGTATCAAGGAATGAAAAGGTAATAATTAATTATGATGTTTGAGGAAATGCGAGTGGAGGGACTTATAGAAATTACTTATTAGAAAAATCTAACACTGTCGTTCTTCGAGCATTTGGCATTGGACAAAAAAGATCCGCACAAGTAAAAATGCATATTTTGAGGTATGGCTCATGCTGGTTTCCTCCTCCACTATAGGACCAATTTAAAAGATATTTTGTAAACCAAATAAAAAGGATATAATATAAATCCTATTATACAATATACAGTGCCTCTTCCTGCTTTCTGCTTTCTTCCTTCTTATTATTAATTAATATTTGCCAAATAACAAAAAGCCTGACAGCACAGACTTTATAGGCAATTTTGAGCATTTTATGAAAGTTGTAGGGCTTATGAAGATAGTACCTCTAAAAAAGAAAACGTGCAGAAGTAAATAATTATTATTCTGTAAAACATTGCTGTATGGCCAATATCCTGAATGAAAACAGATGTTTGTTTGGAGAAAAGGCCATTAGCATTCGCTTTACGCCCGAAATTAATATTCAATGTCAATCCAAACCCGTTCCTTTGTTTTTCATGACTTTATTAGAAATTTTAGAGACTCCTCGAATATGCAAAACGGTCGTTGAATGGTTACAGACAACGATCCAACCGAAAATAGCAACCGAGATGATTAATTTCTAGTTTTATACTGACGGTTTGAGCCGGTCAGAAAACGTGTTCACACGGCATAGTATGGCGGGTTGAATCTATCTCCTAGTGGTCCACTCCAGGCAACCGGTAGTGGGCATGTTGACGGCTAGTAATGGGCGACTCGCTGTCCGATCATGTACCATGCCCGTAACGTAAACGTAAAAAGACACCATAGATAAAAATCTAATATTTTTTCTTGCAGGGCAAAGGAAGGGCAAGGACGCAGGAACTAAACAAGCAATAAATTATTCATAAGTTTCAGTTTAATACATGTGAGGTATGAAATAAAAAGAAAATTATTATTTTTCTTATGGATTTATTTTTTATGATCTACAGCAGCGGTCGGCAACGCTACCTCCTTGCGGCCCGTGATTCTTTTTTAACTGAAAATTTTCTTTCATAAATAAGGGAATAACCTTATTTAGTTTAGCCACTTTGTGGCCCTTGCCTACCAAAAGTTTGCCGACCGCTGATCTACAGCGAAAATAGAAAACGTTATCAGTTTATAGAAAATAATAATAAATAAATTTATGCCTCCTGATTTCTGTGTAATAATAACACTATGTACAAATATACATTTTGACACTATTATTATTTTTGATTTGCGTTTTTGCTTTTTACTTTTAGTTCTATGAACAGATTGGTGGGTTTCTCTTATTGTAACACTAAAATCAATATAAAATCATTCACATTTTGACAATCCATTCAATAAACATCTTTCAATGAAACATAGGCTGAATTCTCATTTTAGATATAATCTGTCAAAAATAAATTATAAAAATAACAATTACAAAAATACAAATACTTTAGACATTTTACATTTTATCTCGAAACATTATACACAAGTACACACCCGAAATTGTTATAATGGCGAAGTTTTTAATCTCAATATCATTTATTTCATTTCCTAAAGTCCACACGCGACGAAAAATAACGTGACATTTGAAATTCGATCTTGGTTCTAAAAAGCCGCTTATGCCCCCATTCGCAGGACCGTTTTTTTGCGTTAGAAAAGCGCTGAGTTAAAAAAGGTGAATTGAACCTCACCACCCAGCACTTTCAAATACAGTTCGAAACAAACGCCGCGCTTTAAAAGCGCTAACGTGTGAACTGGGAATGAATTTGATTGTGAAAGTGATTTGTGAAGTTTGAAACTAGAAGCAGCAAAAATTACCAATCACTCCCACAAATTAAAATAGACTTTAAGTCAACCAGTTACAATTCATACTGGCAAGACTGTTATTTAGGTCCTGTATAAGTTTTTAAACTGACATGGTCAATAAAACTATCATTAGAACTTAATACGGGGTATCTAGCGTGTTTTTTTTTTCGACGTTCCGATTCTTCGGCAGTGTTGCAAGCGTTATTTATTTATTTATGTGTTAAAAGCATGGTCATGGACATATATGAAAATGGGCAATATCCCATTTTAAGTTCTAATAAAAGTGATATGTAAGTTCTTAAGACTAATTAAAATAAAAAAACATGGCAATTTTAAAACATAAACTAGAGAAACGATATTTACAATTACCACAATATACAAAAAGAACAATGTTATCGGCTTATTATGGCCTTTGAGTTAAAGATATCAGCTCATGCTGAAAGTTCGTGATTCTTTCGCTCTGAGATTTTGAGATTTCTATTGAAATAAAGGCATTATTTTTATTTTAAAACCGCGTATTTGATAGCCAGTGTAGATTCTATGAAAATCTAACGGAACTCGTTTATAATAGTACCTGTAAATCCTGTAATGTATGTTATGACTCAAAATTGAAGGGGGTGCAGTACAAATCTGAATAACTCAGAACGAAAGATCATAAATTATAAATTAATTCATAAAACATAATTCAACACACATTCTCAGTTCTCAGCCACACACACAAACTCCCACTTCTGGGACACACACGTTAAGTAAAACATTGTCCATACTGACAACTTCGCATGAAGTCGGGATTGGCAAGTGGAATAAAGTCGACATTTCGCATAAAGTGCGGCAGGTTCACAAAATGAAAATTACCTGATATAAAACGAAATACAGTTTCGAAAATGTCCTAAAATTATTACTAAGTGCTTTTCAAAAATTAATAACCTGAGGGTAGTTTGAAAATTATGTTTCTGTCTTCAAATTTAAAATAGTATCGCGAAAACTATCACAACACGTTTCTGAACAGCCCGTTAAGGGAGTCAAAACAATTTTCGCATAAAGTTTTATGTTTCGCATAAAGTCAAACATTTTGGAATAAAGTGAAGTGTTTCGCATAAAGTGACACGTCGCGGCTCATACGAGTGTGCTGAGCTCGTGCGTGTCGTGGCTGAGGTCGATGGTGGCCGCCGGGACGCCGGGAGTGACCGCGCCTTCGCCCGGAGGTGTGCTCGTTGGAGGCCTGAAAATGTTAAGAGTTAAGGTAAGTACTCAATTATAATACATATAAATCTTTGCTATATATTTTTCCGACATTTGTTAATTCAGTGCATGGGGTAAATGTTTATTTTATTTGTTTAAGGGCTGGTTTTTCAATAGTCAGTTAACCGTTACTTGAGGAATAAAAATAACGGTATGACATATTTTCCATAGATAAGCTGTCAAACCGCCATTTTTATTCCTCAGTTAACGGTTATCTGACTATTGAAAAACCAGCCCTTAATAATGTTTGACTGTTGACACAGTATACATTTTTCGTGCCTTCGACTTGGATTTGAAACTTAAATTAGAAAACATTTTTTTTATTTGTAATCGTTCTTCATTATTTTATAACAAACACGCTTACTTGATAATTTTATTAAGCTTAAAATCTGTGAATCGGTATTTATAAAATAAGAATGCATGAAAAGAGAATATTTTGTAAGTACAATTCTACTTCCATTTGGTGGAACATAGTGGAATATAGAATTGAATTGAAAATAGAGACAGAAAAAACAACATACCTAATAATATAAGGCCCTCCTTGCTGCAACAACGTAATAGGATGCGTGTACGCACCACCGGCAGTCATGCTATGAAAACTCAAGTTTCCCATGCCGCCAGTATTATTCAAATGACCGTTTCCCATCATTACTCCGTTCGATGCATTCAAATTTGGTGAAGCTGTCGTTGTATTACTGGTTTCTTGAGTTCGAAATGCCTTGACAAGGTTCGTTTTTTCTTTCTGCCATACGAAGACGTTGTGGACCATCGCGCAGCCGCAGAAGATGATTCCAACGCCAATGAAGACGGACGTCACTATCGCTGGCGTTGAATGGAATTGTATGAAGGTGTAGAGTATTATACCTGGAATTGAGAAAAGTTCGATTAATATTGTTGATTTCTGTTTCCTAGATATATTAGAACCGTCCAAAAAATCTGGGTGCTATTCTCTAAGGATGCATACGAGACTAACGTGACTGACGTTTCATTAAGGCCTTTTTATTTCTAGATCTTTTGAGAGTTTTATCGCAACTTCTCTTCAGAAGAATACTAGGGAGTTTTAAAGACCCTCTAAGGGGTCGTGTTTTTTTTTGGGTTGAACTATGTTTACAAAATTCTGATTAATTAATAATAATAATAATAATATTCCACAACTATCACACAACGCCATCTAGTCCCAAGCTAAGCAGAGCTTGTGTTATGGGTACTAGACAACTGATAAACATACATATATATTTCTAAATACATACATATTATAGATAAATTACACCCAGACACAGAACAAATGATCGTGCTCATCACACAAACATTTGTCCTGGGTGGGAATCGAACCCACGACCTCCGGCATAGCAGTCAGGGTCACTAACCACTAGACCAACAGGCCAGTCAAAGTCAAAAATTAATTAATTCCTTCATTATTTCTTGAGTATTGTGTACTGTATTTGGGTTTAAAACTCACTCGCACCTACAATTCACTAAATGCGACAAATGTTATAAAGACAATTTTCTATGGACGTCAGCTTCAAAGGGATCCCTTCTTTTCGCATAATGTCCTTTGTCCTAATATACTTCGGCATAACGATTTTGGCACAATTTGTTTTGGTATAATAATACTTCGGCATAATTTTTTAGGCATACATTTTATGTTGGCATAATCAACTCTGTGGCATAAAGTTGATTCGCATAACGTTAGAAGGCCTAATGACTATTAGCATAACGTTAGTAGGCCTAATGACTAAACCGAATTTATTTAAGCATAACAGAACCGAATTGCTGCAAAACCGACTCTACGTAGTCTTGTTTGTCCTACCCCTAGAGTGTAATTTAAAATCGCGTAGGCGCGTAGGGGCGAGGGGCCCGCGGGCTGAGGAGCAGGCGGCTGAGGTTGACAAGCCGAAGCTGCGGTGGTGAGCGAAAGCCGTCTGCAACGATTAGTACGCGTTGGGCCGCCGGAGGCCCGCAGCGCCGGAGCCGTGACAGAAACCCTGCATGCTGCATGTTCGCTTGAATGCTGCATGTTGCATGCTTGCTTGCGTGCTGCATGCGTGCTTGTTTTCTGTATGCTTGCTTGCATGCTGTATGCTTGTTTGCTTGCATGCAGTATGCTTGCTTGCATGCTGTATGCTTGCTTGCTAAATGCTTCCTACAACGAAATAGAAACCCACAAAATTTACGTAAATAAATTTATGCTTTAGGATATTTTGCTAAAAAAAGTTATGCTTTAGATATTTACGCTTAATAAATTTATGCTTTAGAATATTATGCTTAATCATTATTATGGTTAGAGAAATTATGCTTAAAAAAAATATGCGTATGCTGTTATGCGTAATTATACACCGTGACTTTTTAGTCGTCTTACAAAAGTCGTCCACTTAATGTATCCGACCTAAAATACCTCAAGGCAAGTTTTTTTTTTTAATCGTGATAATAATTTTTATTTTTAATAAATAGGTACATTAGAAATATGAAACACCCTGTTATAGTACATTATGATATAAGTGCGGTAAGTTGATCATTACAGCAGAGGCGATATTGGTAGCACAAGCCGTAAGGCGAGTGCTATATGAAAGCAGAGGCTGTAATTATCAAACCGCACGTATGTCATACGACGTTTTATAACACATTTGTGAGTAAATAAATAAAATCATTACATCGAAAAGGAAAAGCAAGCGGAATAATTTTTACTTTTTCACAAATTAGCGATGCGCGCGCACCAGCATCTTTTGTTTATGGCAAAGGCACAAAAAACAGCCAGTATTACTAATAAAGTAAATTAATTCTTTTGTGGTTTTATTACAGATAAATGGTTGCAATTAATTGTCAAAATTAATTAAATTAAAGAATAAAATGTTTATTTATTATATTTCATCTCCCAAATTTAATTTTAATAATAAAATGTTGACCGCTTTTCTGACATAAAAACTCTTTGCTAAGATTTAAAAAAGTACCGTTCGTTTTGACGGAGCATCTTGATAAACCGTGCGATTTACTTTACCATTACCGCACTAGTGCCAGGGTCATCAATCTTCTAACTAAAAGCCTGGCACGACTTAGATCATTATACTAAAAAATTGTGGAGTACCAAATGTAACTTATACATCTTCTTAGAGATGTATTTTTTAATTTAGTAGTATTATAATACGAGAGTTTCGATCTGTTCTATAGAGATGTCGCTATACCAAAAATACTATTATTTATCATGATTGTATTTTATTACGTTCCTAGTTTAATGTTTAATTATCTTTTTAATTGTGTCGTTTTTCAATATTTATATAATATGTTTTTCTATTTCGATATTTTCCCAAATTATTAATAGAATTCTATAATTATTTGGGCTACCTACTGGTAACTTTAATTTTCACACATTCGCACCTTTGGTGCAACAAAGACGTAACAGCTCATTTTGAAATTTTACAGGAGAAGACTTTTAAATTTTTTTTGCATGTTTTTCCTCGGTTCTGGATAACTATCTAAAGAAGGTTTGAAATCTTTACATTTAATTAATTGTTTTTTAGTTGGCTATAGTTATACGTAAAAATCTTGTATTCAATTGCCAAAGAAATCCTAATAAAAGACATAACAAAAAAAAAAATGTCCTGAACTGTGTCTTTGTTGCACCAGAAGTTATTTAGTTTTATGACTTAATCCACATCACAATACACACTAAACACTCCAACTCACACCTCACATCCCATACATACCTCACCACACACCCCACATATCACCCATCTCATCACATCACGCACATTACACCGCATTCCATGTATGTAGTTTATAATGTAACAATAATAATTGTATGAAAGAGCGGAGTCCTCTAATACAGGAATTGTTTGCCTAAAGGTGGGCTCCAAACACGACTCATGTAAAATTATCTTATTGAGACAATAAACTATTTTGTATTTTTTGAAGTGAAAACTTCTTTAGCGGCGTTGTACACTTTTTCTGTAATGGGTAAAAAATTTAAAACTCGCGTCAGGGTCACGTGACCCTGATCGAAAATGAGTAAGACGTCATTCAAATTAGTTAATTTCATATCTGTACTACTCCAGTTTTAAAATAAAACATAGTAACAAAAAAGTTTTCACTTCTACCGGCACTCCTGGAGTGCAACCTTTTTTTTTTTTGTATGACTGTTATGTTTTATGCCTTTGTTGCTCCAAGATTTTGAGCGAAAAAAGACCTCAATATAAGGTCGCGGGCGAGGGGGCACTACTTACAATGAAACGGTGTCGGCCCAAAACGCATGGAAAAACCGCCAATAACCACAAAGGCACTTCTGCCATCTAGTGTAGTTTCGAGATACTTTCGCGGATGTCTTTGTTGCCCCAAGTAAAGGCATGATTTAGAAACAATTTGGCATACTTAGGTCGATTTTGCAGTTTTGGCTATTAGTGACTTTGTTGCACCGAAGGTGCGATGTCTTTTCAATACGTCAATAAAATGTCAGTGTCACATTGCACTTTGCTGAAAAAATTTGATTCTCGTTTGGTGCGGTTCGTTATTTTCCTGCATTTTCTGCTTTTGGTGCTATTCTAAAGTAGTGTATCCGTGTGTTATTTCCATGCTAATAAAATTCTTACTGGAAAGCAAGATACTATCAGTGACACCGATAAATATCAAGTAATGGCTAGAAATTACTGTAAAAACACTGTAAAAGGCCTCATAGTTGATGAAATACATATAATTACTTAACAAATTTGTTTTATTTTTTACTAATGTAGGCATATAGTTATTAATAGTCAATCAAAACACTAAAAGGAATGAGCAAGCTTTGTATATACCTATATTTATATAACTATATACAGAAAAGTTTTCGTCGGTGAACACTAGATGTCGCTGTTGTCCATTGCTCGAAAAACCCGTGAAGTTAGATCTCTATGCCCTATTAATAAAAGTACTCTGTGACTAGTGCGTTTTACTTTACCATTACGCACTAGTGCGTAATAAGATACATTACGATACTGAAATAGGTGCAGTAAGAGACCTTTTACGAGCAAATGTGTTATAAAAATGTTTACGTATCAAGCTGTAAATTTTTATGCAAATTGGTAGAGAACCCTATAAATACTATTAACGCCAAAAGAATCTGTAACTGTGGTGCAAATGGGCCTGTTAATTTTTTCTTGCATCAACCCCCTAGTCTTATTCCACAAAACATACATCAAGTCTCAGCTCTATCGTAGACTAAGCTCCGCATGATTAGTTCCCATCAGAAAACACCTATTTCAAGCCCTAATCACTTCACAAGACCGTGGGAACCTACGGGTACAGGGATAAAGAACCACAGAATAATTATAAAATACAGACGTAATCGTACAAACCTGTTAAAAATACCGGTATGGATATGAAAAAACCTCCGACGGCGCATACCCTTGTGATCGCTGACTTTTGCAGGTATTTGTTTGATCTGAAAGCAAAGAAAAAATACCTTTAATAAGGTAAAAGGAGCTCATTGATTTTGTGGCGCGTTGTCATATCATTCCCCATAGGTATCAGTGCTATTCAAGAGCCAAAACATCTTTGTATTGGCACCGAAGTTAGTAATATCATTTGAGTACGGTACGAAGTCAATAACTTTGAGTAAGTAGGTTCAAGAATGCGGATTTCTCCCTCCAGTGCTTAAAATAGGGGTGTGCGTATGGTGCCCAGGTACAGGGGGCAGAAATGGCTAGACCAGCTATGCATATAACTCATGGCTCAGCGTGGCGTGAGCGCTGCGGCCACGCCGTCACAAGACTGTTTATAAAGAATAGCACAAGCTCACATTGGGCGCATAAACAGGACAGGCCTGTTGGTCTAGTGGTTAGTGACCTGACTACTATGCCGGAGGTCGTGGGTTCGATTCCCACCCAGGACAAAAGTTTGTGTGATGAGCACGATCATTTGTTGTGTCTGGGTGTAATTTATCTATAATATGTATGTATTTAGAAATATATAAGTATGTTTATCAGTTGTCTAGTACCCGTAACACAAGCTCTGCTTAGCTTGGGTGGGACTAGTTGGCGTTGTGTGATAGTTGTAGAATATTATTATAAAAGGCCAGTTACGGCCGGCACTGGTTTTCCCACGATCCATTATCCAATCAATTCAAATAAGCCTTAAAATATACCAATAATTTCCAAGATTTCAGTTCAGTTTTTATGCAACAACGTTTATTTCGTAAACCAGTAAACACAGCGTGCCCCAAATTCCCACCGTAATCAGCTTAAAATCGGTATCGTTTGTTTTACACAAGAATTTCGTTTTACTTATCTGTACCAAAATCCAGAAGCTGAAATTATTTAACAAACATTTAATTGATTGTATAATATTAGAACTCGATTTTAATCAAAACTCGTTTGAACAGTCTTATAACGGACCCCGGCACCTGCTCATCGAGGATAACCTTGGAAAATTGCGAAGTAAGTTTATCATTCGATGATTGTTAGTCGTGGATGAGATCTTGAAGTTGGTTGGGTTATAATATTTCCCGCCATGTCAGTGACACTGGCATATTCTGACGGGCATTATGATCATTGATTACAACATCGTTACTGTTATCGAAAGACTATAAACTTGTTTGAATTACTCCAATGTTTTATATCGAACTTGCTGCATTTGGTTGAAATAATAAAAGTATCATGTGGACTGCATTTTTACGAGTTTTGGACCAGTGATCGAGATATGGAGATTTTCGACATCTGTGGTTTGTTTTTTTTCAATGTGGCCATTTTACATTTTGGATGAGATGAACTACCTAAGTAGAATAAAATTATAAACGCGAAAGTTTGTGGGGATAGATGGAAGGAAGTTTGTGTAACTATTTCACGCAAAAACGGCTGAATTGATTGGGTTGTGGAGTTGGTTGTGGAACCTGGATCAACGTAAAGGATACCTTTTGTCAGTGGCTCAGTGGCGTAGCTAGGCGGGGGCGAGGCGGGCCCTAGCCGCCGACCTCGCACCTCGCGCTCAGAGAAAAAAAACGATAAAATCTTGACAACGGTGATCAATACCACAATTAAAAGTATATAGCTATATGTCGTGTTCCTACAAATAAATACATACATACATAGGTAATTGTGGTGTCCGATGAGTGCGAACTGAAAGAACCTAAGGGGCCTCGCAAACCACAGCTCCCGCGATACGCAGTGGCAAAGCGATTGGACGCTGTGCTGCATATCGCGGGTTCAATTCCCGAACGGAGCCAATATTTGTATGATCTACGTGTAGTTGTTCCGGGGCTGGGCGTTTGTGTATGTGTTTGTAAACGCACCCACGATACAGCAGAAATTCCTGAAGCAGGCCAACGTTTTTTTTTTTAAAGTAGTTTTGTATTTCTGATCAATCTATTGTGGATCGGCCAGAGAACCGTCCCGTCCGATCTTCGTAATACCAAGGAAGTAACCTAAGCAATAAACTCATTAAGTGTCTTATTACTCTCATTACCTACGCACATAAGGTCTAATAACGTTACTTGAACAATACAATGACAATCATGGTCGCACGTTTGTTACGTCGGGAAGGAATGTCAACTGTTTTCTCTCATGCTTTTGCCAAGTTGAGATCTACATTGACTTAGAACTAAATTACTAGACTAACGGGATTACCGAATCCTGTTGGCATGTAACGCAGAGGAATGTTGTGAAGAAGACTTTGAAGATAAATTGACTGAAAGATGACAATGCAAAAGACTGTGGTATTTTATTTATTTATATTTTAAATCAGAACAGAATTCCATATTAAATTGTTAGTAAAGCTTAAAACTAAATTAGTACCTTATAATTAAATACATCATGGGCGTAGCCAGCCATGTGCACAGGGTGGGGCAAAATTCTAGATATGTGCTCAGGGTGGGGCAAAATTCTAGATTTTTCTTGTGTCGTCTGACGATTGTCGAGTGTGGAGGTTTCTTACGGATATTAAGTAGGTATTGTATTAGGTAAGTACCTACATTATTTAATTTTGTTTAAAATACACCTAACAAGTCGAAGTCAGGGTGGTCAAGGTCAAGCACCCCACCCTGCCCCACCGTGGCTACGCCCGTGAAATACATGGTCATTTCACATTAAACACCACCTGAACTGTGTACCTTATTCCAGTGCCTCACAATATTATAGGACACTCAAGTCTTTCAGTAATGGTGTTTAGAAGGCCATTGGAGCAGCCCCGCACATTATTTGCAGCATTTCTCGCAGTATTTAGAAACAGAGAAATTGTGCTTCTCAGGGGTACTGCTATCTTAGCATGATACCTGTAGTTTCGGCCGAAGTTTCATAAGATTAGAGCTATGAAATAAGAATTGATGACATATTTGGACACTTGTATCTACCATGTTCCGCTGTGTTCTCAGAACTTATAAATTTAAAACTAATAAGAAGTATGGTTCACTCAATTTAGAGATACTTTCGTACGCGCCCGTATCTTCGATTCTAACTAAATTGATTATCTACAGATAGTGCTCAAACAGAATCTTCTGATTTTAGCTAAATAGATATCTACAGACCTAGTGCTCATGCAGAAAGAGGTGGCAAAATCGAATAGAAAATTATACTTACCTTAGCGCCAATAATTACAATTACCTATTACATGCCAATATAACGGTTACAATAATTCCGAGTACTTCCGAATAACAGATGGGGGTGCAACGGTTTTTATTTACAACGGTGACAACGGTGCGTCTTGCTCCACTGATTCCAGGGTAGGTCGGGGCGATAGGGAACACGTGCGTACCTTGTCACACCTGCGTGACTACCGCAGTTTTGTCGATACGTTTGAAAGGGAAGTTGGAGTAAAGTGGACAAGGGTTGAATGAGTTTTTCAAAGAAGGGTGGTTTGGTTCTGACAAAAAAAAAAACATCATGATACTTATTAATTATTACAAAGGCAAAAGAAGTTCAATCTGTTTCTTACTTTTTTACTTATAAACGTCTGGGGGATTTGGATAGGTAACATTTAGCACCAGGTTCAAATGTATCCTGGATTATGATGTTCACGCAGAAAAAGCTACGCTCAAAAGCTAGCAATGTTAATATTAGGTATTTTTTCTAAACCATTAAAAGGTTTGATTTATTTTTCATGTTAATATTTTTTATCGTATTTCCAGTACTTACATTATCTGAACTGTGTTTCGGCCCGTTCTACTATTTAACATTTTTATCGGCTCTAGATAGCTATTTACTATATATAAGTATATTTAGATACTGACGTACAAGAGCATTTCTTTCGGTCGTGCCCGAAAAGTTTCAACCTCGTCCGAAGATTCCTATCAGTATTGTTATATTATCACAAATCGTTTTATCCTAAATCGAACTTTTTTTAAAATTACAACCTGTTTTGGAGTTAATACACAAAGTTATGTAACATGCTATTTTAACATTACCACAGAACATATAATAGTACTACGCACAAGAAATGACACTTCCAAAAAAAAATCAAACAAATTTAAAATCTATGTACGAGCGAATAAAGTACATTTTTACTTGCAGCTGTACCGCCCACCTACTTTTATAATAGCCTAAACTTCCCGTGCGCAAGCAAAAATGTATTGAATGGTTACGCGCGAGAGTTTATTTTAGTTTAGCTGACGCCAACGACATAAAAAGGTTACTGTCGGTCAAGCTCAATAGGGTTGCGACTCGCGAGTTTACGCACAGTTAGGTAGGTTAGGTATACGTTTTTTATGCATTTGTTAAATTACGTTATTAACATAAATACTTATATTCTTCAAGGATTTTTGGTTTTTTATCATCAGCCTACATATTTTTGGTTTTATCGATTGGTAGCACAGAATGTTAATAGTAGGTACATACACATACCTACGGCACCTTACGTGAGGAATAATCTTACTAATTTCGTTCTATAATGATAAAATTACATAAGTAGGTACCTATAACTACTTCAAAATGTAAAAGTAAGTTGACTTGGATTATTTTGAACAAAAATTATTTAATTATGTACATAGTTAAGTTTTCAAAATTGTTTTCAAATAAAAATATTTAACGTAGGTAGTAGACAGTATTGAAACGCAAAGAAGCGACGTTGCCGTTCCGCTTGTTATTTAGTGGCCCGGTCGGTATCGTAGCTAGGTACTAAATAAATTATCAGGAAGTTTGACACTTTATCCGTAACCTGTGAAATTGGCCAGTTATTATCATTTTGCCCTTAGAGGCTTTCTGCACCACCCAAACCGTCCGCCGACAAAGATGACCTTGGTCCCGTCAACCAACTCTCTCCCGTCGGCCGAAAGCGTTCCAGACGGTTAATTGGGTCCGAACTCCGACCACGTACGCAGCCTGTCGGGATGGGTGCACTCTCGACCAAGGCCATCCAAAGGTCGTTTGACTCCGCCTATATCTGGTCGGTCGACCAACGTCCTCAAGGTAGATTTTCGCACCAACTGGACCAAGGTCACCTCTGTTAGCGGTCGGTTTGGAATTTTGATCGAGTAGAATGCCTTTAAACCTAGTGTGTTGCGGGTCTTTGTAAATGGTAAAAAAGTCGCGCAACGAATTACGATCGCTGACCTTGAATGCGTAGTATGGCCATTTTCTGAGTTTGAACGTGAGTTTTAAACAACAATGCAAACATCTTTCTACTTTCTACCGAGCGATAAGGTGAGTGAGAGTGATGTCAGATTTGATATTCGTCTATTTTTCTGGCTCAGGCTCGCATCCCGAGTAGGTAGGTACCTACCTATCTCGATCATAGAATATAATATAATAGTACTACGTACACACTCTCGATACATTTCCGAACTTGTAACTTAGGTAGGTACCTAATCGTGTTCTGTTAAGCGGAACATATGCAAGTACCTACTTGAAAGACATAATAAATAAGCGTATCACAAGTAGGTAGATAGGTAATTGATACTCGTAATTAATAGATTCATGATTTAGATTCATAAACATAATTATGTACGAATAACACTGTTCATAAACATTCGATATTATCACTTTTTTTTCTTACCTTTCGACGTCACGCGGTAGTGTATGAAACGTGAGGCTCTTGTCTCTGTTGTCGTTTAGGCAACCAAAAGCTATGCAGTATTTGCTTGTCTTCATATTTTCCCACGTTTTTATTAAATAAGTTCACTTTTAGTTGTACTGTGGTTGTACAAATAATTACGACACGGAGCGCGTGCGATACGGGCGGCGCGCGAAAGCCATCTGTGGCGACCCGTGAACGGTGTGCGCGTGTGTGCGTGCCGTTTTATACCTACACCGCGGAGTGACCCAGGCCTGACATTACCAAGAACAGATCTCAATGTAGGTAAAATGATTTAATGAACAGAAATATTTACGTTACCTAGTTTTACCGCCATTACCGTCATAAGTTTGTTTAAATTACCTAATGCATCCGGAACTCTTACGAAACTGTGGTTAAAAATAACGAAAAAAGGTTTGCTGGAAAGGAGTTGTTTATACTCAAGACAAAAAAAAATGCATATCAGTTGTATGTTCATTTATATTACTAGATACAGGGTGTTGATCCGCATCCTAGACAAATTCAAGGACGTCATTATACTAATGATTCTCGACCCAAAACAGCAATAAAATAGGTAGGTATTTTTTTATTTTATTTTTCCTTTTTACTGAAATCCGTAAGTGTGAACCAGCCGTATTTAAAAGCGGCGCGTCTGATACTAGCCCTATCACACACAAACAAACGCAAACATTCATGTACACAACGCATACGCAACGGTCATTCAACAAATTCGTAGGCAATCAATCGCACCGCAACCAATCCAAAGCAAGGGCGCTGCACCGCGCCCCGCGCCCCGCGCCCGGCACCCCGCGCCCCGCGCCCCGCGCCGCGGTTCGCAGGCGGTCGGCACCCGAACCGACAGTCATGTGTTTGATGTCACAGCAGTGCATGCGTTTTGCAAATTCCGCTTCTAGGTAGGTGCATTGTTGAGACGGCATTCGATACAAAGTACAAGACGACGGACAATTACTCTAATGTCGAGTTGGAGAAGATGGTTCGCCTGTATGCCATCAGTGGAGACAGTTCCCGTTCACTATGGTCGAAAAGTTTGATGAACATTGGATTGGGTCGCCGAGACCCTGTGGTGTGACAAGTGTAACAGAATCACGTGCCAGGATCATTAGTGCTTTCGACACTAAAAACGAATGTGTTAGTTTTACGTAAGCTGAAGGAAAACCAGCTACCTACGTCGTGCTCGATTGTGCCAAGAGTGTGATGGTGGCAACATTTAACAATAAGTACCTCCGGTCCCTCCGGGTAACCTAAGTAGGTAGGTACATTTTGTAAATACGGTGTTAACTAATCGCTTTTATTTGTGTAAATAAGTTGATGGTCAGTGGGTAGCCTTATCTTTAAAAAACATTTTTTATACTACGTAGATCGGGGTAGGTATTATTGACGGTCTAAGCCCGAGGAAAACTTCAAATCAACCAATTTTATCCACAAATAAAAACAAAATCACTACGAAAAGTTTAGGGTGAACGATAGCAATCAAGCAAAACTTA
The DNA here is from genome assembly GCA_954870645.1 of Agrotis clavis. Classification (NCBI taxonomy): domain Eukaryota; kingdom Metazoa; phylum Arthropoda; class Insecta; order Lepidoptera; family Noctuidae; genus Agrotis; species Agrotis clavis. Next base: position 20,145,357 of record OX940933.1, on the reverse strand, counting down.
AATTTTATTACTCATCTGATAGCAGGTCAGTGAACTTTTTATGGCGGTCTAGTATTACTGTCATTATTAAGATTTCGTATTATGCTGATGCTTCGAATAAGTTAATATCAAACGAAATGACAATAATGTGGGTGATTTTCGAAATAAAATTACGTAAAATTATTGCTAAGGGTCGCCAAGGTCACTTCTCGGCGCACGATAGGTACTCGCGCGTCATTGAATTCACGCACATCTAATCATCGATGTGTGCGTACGCGCGTAAACTGCGGTCGGGTGATTCTCTTTCATTTGTATTGAATTAAGGGTTTAATTCTGAAATACGGTAAAATTTCAACAACAAAAAAAAAGCAGCCCTTATTAGTTTTGCCCGGTACTGTTCTTTCAATTGATTATTTATGACTTTTGTGACAACCACCTGAAGTTTGACGTAAATGCAAAAAAACAGCCTGTATAATTCTCTTATAAACATGTCAATAACTATTCATCATCATCAGCCGGAAGACGTCCACTGCTGAACATAGGCCTCCCCCTTAGACCGCCACGCCGAACGACAATTCGCCACTTGCATCCATTGGTTGCCCGCGACCCTCACGATGTCGTCAGTCCACCTAGTGGGAGGCCTGCCTATGCTGCGTCTTCCGGTCCGTGGTCGCCACTCGAGAACTTTTCTTCCCCATAGGTTGTCAGTTCTACGAGCGATGTGGTCTGCCCATTGCCACTTCAACTTGCAAATTTTATGAGCTATGTCGGTGACTCTGGTTCTTCGCCGAATATCCATGTTCCGGATTTTATCCCGCAAAGAAATCCGAGCATAGCTCTTTCCATTGCTCGTTGAGTGACTCTTAGTCTCTCTAAAAGGCCAGCAGTCAAAGACCACGTTTCAGAGCCATATGTTATCACTGGCAACACACACTGGTTAAACACCCTTGTCTTGCACTGTGGCATTCTCGATATATTATTATAACTATTAAAATACTGTTACTAGATCATGGACTTTAGAGAATGTACTGCGCAATAGCTGCCTAAAATTGACCCCATACTCAACTAGAAAGAGAGAAATCGAAGAGCTGCAGGCCCCATCTTTTCTGTTACATGAAAGAGCTATCAACTCTAGCAAGAGAGAGCTTTTTACCTATCTAGTGGCTCTCTTTCTAGAGCATGGGCAATTTAATCTGTCAGTTGGCTTAGAAAAGGCGCAGTCCATTCTCTTCAATTTACTAGATAGATACACATACCTATAACCAGGGACCGAAACCGGTATCAACAATACAGGTATTTTTTCGGTAACAACCTTTTTTTCTTTTACAGGTAATTTTAAAGGTTACCTTTATTATTAAAGTGAATACTTAACCAGTATTAATACCGGTTACCGAAATAAAAATTACCCCTATCTTACACGTGCCGTCGGCAATAGTCAAAGGGCGCGCATCGCCTGTGTGTGTGACAAAGAGTCGGGCCGACACACGAACTTATGCGAACGCCGACCAATCACGGCCTTGGCTGGCACAGCACGCGGCACGCGCAACGCGTCTTTCATTCAGTTTGATAATAAATGTATGTATAGCTCAGTATTACTCTATAATTATGCCGTCGTCATCGTCATTGTGGCCAACATGTTGTTTTTAATCCCCGACGGAAAAAGAGGGGTGTTATAAGTTTGACGTGTCTGTCTGTCTGTCTGTCTGTGGCACCATAGAGCCCGAACGAATGAAGCGATTTCAATTTAGTTTTTTTTATTAAAGGTGAGGTCGCCAAACATAAGACCTAACATTAATCCTCAACTTTACCATATATTTATTTCAAAATTAATGCTGCAGTATTTTCGACGTATCACAGGATTCTGCTAAGCCATTTGAGGTAGTAGGTATGGCGTACCCGCGTACAGCACTGGTACAGACTTTCTTGGTAATCTTTACTATTTTCTAATGCCAAATTGGCATTGCGATATTCTGTTTCTTTCTCGTTATCAAGGTAATTTTGCACCCCCCACCGAATAATATCGTAATCGATAAATTCAAATTTTACAGGAAAAATAAAACAGTGTTTTTTTGTTTTTATTGTAAAAATTATCCAACCTAAGAGAATGATTTATATATCATCAAATGAAAGTTATTTTTTTATAGAATCATTCTAAATAAAAGTTTTACATTTTTATTTTATTAGGACCAAGTTATTAAAGAAAATATATTTTACTGGATACGTTAGAAAAACATTATTTCGCAACAAAACATAACGATATTATTCGCGTAAAAACAAAAAGACAGCGTGCACAATAATAGTACCTATATTACAATGTTATTCGTTAAACAATGACATCATACAATCTATTACCGTTTATGTTAAACGGTAATAGATTGTAACTACGATTTTCGCCTATATAATATATATTATAATTTAAATTATTGTTTGAGTACTATTTTATTCTTCAATTGCCTGTTAAGTAATATCCATTATTAGAAATATAACTTTCAATAAAACTATGGCTTTCTGATAAAAGAACACTCATCATCATCATCATCAGCCGAAAGACGTCCACTGTTGAACATAGGCCTCCCCCTTAGACCGCCACGCCAAACGACAATTCGCTACTTGCATCCATCGGTTGCCCGCGACCCTCACGATGTCGTTGGCCTACCTAGTGGGAGGCCTGCCTACGCTGCGTCTTCCGGTCCGTGGTCGCCACTCGAGAGCTTTTGTTCTCCATCGATCGTCAGTTCAATGAGCGATGTGGCCTGCCCATTGCCACATCAACTTGTAAATTGTATGAGCTACGTGGGTGACTCTGGTTCTTCGCCGAATATCCATGTTCCGGATTTTTATCCCGCAAAGAAACTCCGAGCCTCTAAAAGGCCAGCAGTGCAAGACCACGTTTCAGACCCCTACGTAATCACTGGCAACACACACTGGTTAAACATCCTTGTCTTGAGACACTGTGGCATTCTCGATGAGAAGATATCACGTAGCTTCCCAAACGCTGCCCATCCGAGTTGGATTCTTCTTCGACCTCTAGAAAGAGGTCCGTTAGGTAGGTTCAACTTCGAGAACGAAGTTGGACCTACCTAACTGAAGAATCTGTCCAAGGTAAGTATAATGGTCTACAACTTCGAGAGTATAATCATTCCCAACAACAACCGGTACGGGTGCCACATGGACGTTCGACATGATTTTCGTTCATTTTAAGGCCGACCCGTTGGAAGACGATACTGAGGTCGCTGAGCATAGCATTGAGGTGCTCCAACGATTCTGCCATGATGACTATAATCATCGGTAAAACGAAGGTGACTGATGTATTCGCAATTACTGTTGATGCCGAGTCCGTTCAACGCGGTCTTGAACAGTTTCGGAGAAATAACGTCTCCCTGTCTCACTCCTTTCTGCAATTGCTCTCTTCCTGAAGTCGGAAAAACATGGTGGCGTTTCTATACAAACACCTCAACACTTCGATACACCTATAGTCGATATGACATCGTTGGAGAACGTGCAATACTGCCCAGGTTTCGATTAAATCGAAGGCTTTTCCATAGTTCACAAACGCTAAATATAATGGCCGATTATACTCCTCTGTCTTCTGTATAATCTGACGGTGTATGTGGTCTATGGTACTAAAACCTTTTCGAAACCCGTCTTTCTCGGGAGGCTGGAAGTCATCAAACCTGCTTTCGAGACGGTTCGTAATGACTCTTGAGATCAGCTTGTATACATGGCTCAGAAATGAGATTGGCCTGTAGTTCTTCAACAAGGTGTTGTCACCCTTTTTGAAAGCAACCACACTCCCGTGGCATACTTCTGGTGTAGTACCTTCGAATACGACGGAATTAAATAACTTCTGGAGAACTAAAAGTACCGGGTTTCCACCCGCTCTCAGAAGTTCAGTTGTGATTCGGTCCTCACCCAGCGCCTTGTTATTCTAGAGCTGTTTAAGAGCCATTCTAATCTCATACAGGCTGATGTCCGGGATATCCTCAGTGCAGTGTCAATTTAGCTCTTGCGTCTCGAGCTGTACCGACACTGGGTGTTGATGTGTATAACTGTCCGTAAAACCTCTCAAGCTCTCTTAGGATCTCAGGTTTCGTCGAAATGATGCTGCCGTCATTAATCTTCAGCTTCGTCATTTGACTTTGCCTAATAGAGATTTTTGAGCCCTGGTTCCGCTCGATCACCTCTTTGATCCATGCCACCCTATAGGCACGCAGATCACGCCGCATTGATTAAGAGATTCGTCTATTGAGTTTGCCATATTCCAACATTTCAGCTGAAGATTGCAGCCTCATCTCGGTCCGGTCTTGCATCAACTTGATGGTTCCGTTCGAGAGCTTTTGAGACTTATTGCGGTGAGGGGTCTTAAAGAATTTGAATCCCACAGCTTGAACAGTTTCCACCAACCCACTGTTAATCTCGTCCACAGTTTCGCATTCGGTTAGGCACTGGAAGCGATTGTGCAGTTCCAGTTGAAAGTCTTCGGGGTTCTGGATGTGGGCAGGACTATTTCGGAGCGTAGACTTTACGAGACGAGACCTTTCAAGCTTCACATTAATATTCAATGTGCCTCTGACGATTCGGTGATCGCTACCGGTTTTTACCTTGGGGAGCACAGAGACATCACTGAATATTCGCTTCTTGGTCGTCATGATGAAGTCGATCTCATTTCTGATAGTACCATCGGGGCTCATCCACGTCTACCTCCTGGATGGCCGCTTCTGGAAGTAGGAGTTCATTAAATGAAGTTCTTCCTTTTCCATGAAGTCGACCAGTCGCTGGCCCCTCGCTGCCCATACCCAAATGGCCCCACTCTCAACTTATCGCCATTCCGTGCGCCCTTCGCGTTGAAGTCCCCCATAACAACGGTGAAGTATGTTTCGGAGGTATGTATGGCCTCGGATATCTCCTCATCCAATGCCTCTACTTCATCATCGAGGTCGGTGCCTATGACCTGTATGACCTTTAACGAATACCAGTTGATAATTCTGAGTATAAGGTATGCTACCCTACTCGACACACTGTCGACTTTCATAACGTTGTTGATGAGAGACCCGCGGACGGGAAATCCAACACCACCCTGGGATTTAGGTCTCCTTCCCGGTAGAAGAGCATGTTGCCGGAATCTAGAACTATCGTATCCTGACCCTCTCTTCGGATTTCATTGCATTTTGCTCAATTCTTCCTCCAGCTCGATAATCTTCTCATCGGTCCTCAGTGTGCGAATGTTGTGTGTTACCAGGGCCAATGTCCGTTGGGGGTGGTATGCCACACATACTAGATATGAGCGCCGATGGCCAATTCCACGGCGGCGGCGTGGCCTGTATATTTTCACGGCGGCGGCGCGTCGCGTCCGGCCGTGTGTCTTAGTTTTTTTTATTAGGGAAAGATTTCTTAAGAAGAAAAATGAAGAAAATCATGTTGTTGTTATGTACCAAAAAAGTTTTATAAAGAAACGTATTTGTTAATTACAATTTTAGTCTTCTATATTTAGCGATTATGTTTACTAAAAACAATAATTGTTTCAGTATTTTAAGATGCGAGACAGAGTTTTTAATCAAAGCACTATCTATTTTTTTATGTGAAATGGGTTTGCTCTTGACCCTAGTTTTTTTTTTTTATCGTGGTAAAATCATCAAATGAGTCCTCCTATCCAGGGCAGGGCGGGAGGGACTGTCAGACTTGTACTGACTAAAATCCACGGTGTCCTTCAGAAGCCCTTTGTGTACCGGAGTCGCGGTATAAGTGTGTCCCACGACCCCGGCTGGCTTTGGCCCTCTAAATGGGAGGCCCCGTCATTGTGCTGACGCTCTTTGAGGCGCGCGTGGAGCACAACGAGCCGTCGACCCGGACATGGTCCATGGTAGGACAGCGAGTCTCCCATTACTCGCCACCCGCATGCCCGCGGTTACGGTAGCCGGAGGTCGTCCTGCGACGTCCGACGCCGTGGGCGTCTATCACGGCGCCGTGCGCGAGGGTTCTCCCTCGCGAGTCTCGCTTCCTCCTTCGCGAGCATGACTGCTTCGCAGAATGAGGCGATTGCTTCCCACTCTGTCTCACCCCGCAGAATGGCGGCGATCAATGTCGAGGTCGTCGCCTATCGCCTGCGTCAGGACACGGCGGTGCTCTGCCCAAGCGGGGCAGTCCTGCATTATATGCTCCACCGTGTCCTCCGGGCAGCCCTCGCAGTGGTGACACCCAGACGTTTCATCCCTCCTTATCCGACACAGGTACCTCCCGAAGCATCCGTGTCCACTGTCCGGTGAGGACCTGCGTTAAGCGGTAGGTGAGGACGCCGTGGGACTTATCCAGCCACTCCTCAAAGAGGGATCTTACGGCGAGCCCGTTGACCCTAGTCTAGGGTCACGAATGACTAAGACAAAGTTGACGATGCTTAGAAGTAGGAGCCCTGCTAAGCGGGGCTCCGTCGATTTCTCTTGTGAAGGAAGAACTAGTTTTGCCTAGGTCAGACTAGTTTATCCTGAAATCGGGTTTGGCCGGTAATTTATACACTTGAATGTGTAGAGCCGACTACACACGTACCAGTATACTTGTACAAATCGAGACTTGCACAAACATAGGTCAGTGACCATGTTAGGGACTTTAACCATGGCGTGATGTGACGCGATTTGGTCGATTCCAACCACAACTGAAAATCAACCTTGCCACTAAGAAATAATGATGCAATTCGATTGACTTGACGTCGCGCGTCGTTGTGTCGTCCCTTAGGTGCAAGTATCTTCCCACACACGTTTCAGTATACTTGCGCAAGTCTGGATTACCGCAAGTATACTGTAAGTCCCTGTTCACACGTGCCATACACTGCGCCGTCGGCTAACCCGGCAACCGGAACGTGTAAAAAGGCACTAACGTGTGTGGCATAAGCTACGTAGTCAGTGTAGCTCTAGAGCGAACAAACGCCGAATGCCATCAGGGCGCGCGTGCGAGCGAGAAAGCAAGTTGCGACTCGTCGCGGCGGCGCGCCGCGCGTTTCTTTCGGCGGCGGCGCGCCGACCGAATTCACGGCGACGGCGGCGCACCACATATCTATGCCACATACTCGATATTATTATATCCCTTTCTTTATTCTCGCGTTAATAGATAATACAGCAATCGTAGATTGAGTGTAGATCACCTAGGTTAACTATTGCAAAAGTATATGCTATTTTTTTGTAAATACATTAATAAATAGTAACCAGCATTGCCATATTAATGTGTTTTTTGAAATAAAATCTCTACAGGAGTAGTATTGCTAAAAAATTGAGTTGCAAAAGTCCAACTGGAACGACAAACAAACAAATAAACAAACAAGAAAAGTGAGTTTATAAAAACGTGGGAAAAACTTTACTATAATTAAAACGATTTTGCTGTTCTTACTCGAATAATATCGTTATCGTAACATATTGAAATTCTTATTATCAGTGCTATCCGTAATCACTTGAAGCGATATTATTCACGTAAATAAGTACAATAAATCTGTAACGGAATATTAGGGCTATGGTTATTATAAAAATACAAATTTGTAATGTACTCATAGGAAAAACTTTTTGAAAAAAAATGTAACCGCCTTCAAAACAACCACAAAAAAGGGTAAAATAACCTTCAAAACTTTTCTTTCGGAAGTCGGTGACTTTTTTTGATTAATTTAATTGTCTTTTTGCCACCGACTTCCGAAAGAAAAGTTTTGAAGGTTATTTTACCCTTTTCTGTGGTTGTTTTGAAGGCGGTTACATTTTTTTTTTCAAAAAGTTTTTATTTCACTCTTTTTAGTTTAAATATTCAACCACAATTCTTGTCAAATACGAGTGCATCGTTAAAATCTCTTACATTCAGAATTCCCTATCTCAAAAACTACAGAACCGATTTTGATGAAACTTGCAGTATTCCCTAAGTTGAACAATACCTAGTACAACAAAAATACTAATTAATATATAATTATATAATTACTTAAATCGGACTTGTAGTTCTGGAGATAAGCGAACACAAACATAATTTACTAAATCAGACGATGCCAAGTCCTTACTAGAGGAGTTGTACCTTCCATCATCAGCTCAGCTACATGAGATGATGATTACCATATGCAAATACTTAAATTACTTCATAAAATTTGCGAAAAACGATGTGTAGGCCTATAAAATTTTAGGGTTGCCCTGATTTCTCCAGGATCCAATCATCAGATCCTGACATGGTGACAATGGGACCACTCCTGAAGTATCTCCTTTCGAACAAAAAAAGAATTTTGAAAATCGGTCCACAATTGGCGGAGTAATCGCGTAACAAACACAAAAAAAAAAAAACGTACCGTCGAATTGATAACCTCCTTCTTTTTGAAGTCGGTTAAAAATGCGAAAAAAATTGACAAAGTGTAAGAGAGTACCTACATGATGAATATGCAATAAAACGCAAAGTATCGTTATATCACATTACGATATTATTCGGTGCGAGGAGCGATTTTTAGGTAACCGGTATTAAAACGGTAACCTCATTAAAGGTTTTTTCTCGTAATCAAGGTCATCTTTAGGAAACCGGTATTAAAACGGTAACCTGAATAGAGGTTACATTTTTCTTCGGTCTGGTTACCCAGATAGCGGTTACCTAAGTCTGAAAAATAACCGAAATTCTTCAATACCGGTACCGTAATTTATAAAGGTTTTCGGTCCCTGCCTATAACCTTAAATAATTTGGGGTTATGTAAGAATAATGAAAATTAGAAAAATGCTCATAGAGATAAAACTTACTGAAATAGTTCCTACAGCAAACTTTTTTTAAATGTTGTATTTTTTTTACTTCAATATCGCCCACACGCAAAACAAAAAATGCAGCCTATACTCTAACGACCAATTTAGAAAACGTTATAATAAAAAAAAAGATATCACACATGTCACAATGGACCAAAGCTATTACGTTAATCCCCGCACTAGGTCTGTAGGCCACCACCATATTAGTAAATATGGGTAGGCAGAATCAACTGATTCCATTGACTCAGTCATAAGAACAAAAGAGACTCGAATTGATTCAATGTCATAATAATTATATCTGAATCTGATGTTTCGTTCAAACATAAATGTCTGGGACATACAAGATTTTCAAGCAAAAGTACCTAAGTACCTACATGTAAGTAATTGTCGGTTGCCTATCGCTGCCCTATCGCAAAAGTAGAAACAGATTACCTACTGCAACAGCAATATCATTAAGTAAAAAAAAAACAGAATGCTCTAAAAAACGGGAAAGATAATGAAAGAGTAATGAGGGTCAAAGTATCTATTTCATTTTTTTAAGCAAGCTATGTTACCATCGCAATTATCGCACCATTAACGAAGATATTTATTAGGGGTGTACATTACATTTTTTTTCCGATAGTTTGTCGCAAATGGTTCCCCCTAAAAAAGCTACAATGCATGCAACATACTGCACTATGATTCATAAACCGATTACCTACAGCCCTTCCTGTCGCTGTTATTTATTCTCTAATTTGAGCAAATATCTGGGAAAAAAATTGTGAATGTGATGAAAAATTATAAGTTAAATAATTATTCTGAAGGAACAGTAATACCTAGTCGTCACCTGCATGTAAAAGCGGTTTGGATTAAAGATATTCTTTACTCTAACGATGAAGACAAAACCAACGCAAGAGTGCAACGGTGTACGGATGCATCACGATTGTAAAACTTCCGACACCACCATACAATTAATGGAATGAAAAATTCGACGCTGTGAGCATGTCTGCGATAGCTCGATTGGAAGGAACGTCGGGTGTATTGAATCAGAAGGAACGAAATCAGAAATCATATCGAACTTTCAAATACTGCTCGCAATAGATTTTTTATTCACACAAATATCACCTACCTATTACTAAAAAACAACAACACTTTTCCCTGGACATTATACCCAGAACTACATGCTCAGATGTAGGTACCTAGATAGCATTTAAGACCAAACGCTTATCTTAAACATAGAATAACTTGATTCTACTCCTACAAGACTATAAAATATTACAAGTCTTTATAGGAAACTAAAGCTTGTATCGTAAAAACGAGAAAACCACTAGCATACGTACCTATTCAAGTTTTACGTTACTACCAATTAGGCGATGCGATTGAACAGCTACTCTATAACCGAAGATACGCTGTTAAAAAGTGGTTATCGGTTGAAAACACTTGTTTTAATGGACAATTAATTGCTGAGGTTGAAATATAATAAAAAGCTGGAATGTTGGAGCACAGTTTAATGGGCCCCTAAAGGCTTCCACAGATTATTAATTAATACTTCCAGTAACGAGTAATAGTCAACGACAAAACTGTTTTCTTTTTCATGCTCTTGTTTTCGGGACGTCCAATGAAATGTTTGACCCGCGTGAATGTTTAGAAAAATATTGGTGGAGGTTGAACCAAAGAGAAGCATTTCTTTTCTCAGGTGAAGATAAATAGAGGAATGGTCAAAATATAAAGAAAAATTATCTTTGCCTAAATAAAGGAGGGGATCACACGTACCTATTTGAAAGAAAGAAAGGAAATTATGTTTATTTGTTTGCCAGCAGTCAGTCAGTGCTGCTAGCTTAGCATAAATGCTAGATAGCAGCACTAATAAAACGCTGATTTTTAACTTCAACAGCCCACGAGTGCCATAAGCTCAAACAATCATTGGTCTTAGATGAAGTAATGATAAAGTAACAAAAATAGAGCAACAAATCATCGTACGTACTTAACACCATCAGAGTTTTACTGCACGCTTTGGGGACTACACAAGCTGCAATAAATTATCAACAACAGGTCTTACCAACCACCAACCTAATCCAGATCAAAGTTTATCAGCCAGAGTCATCATCTGCCTAGCCTTTTCCCAACTATATTGGGGTCGGCTTCCAGTCAAACGAGATGCAGCTGGATATCAGTATTTTACATGGAGCGACTGCCTATCGGACCTCCACAACCCAGTAACTGGGTAATACGATACCCCATGGTAAGACTGGTTGTCAGACTTTAGAGCTTCTGACTAACAGTAACGACTGTCAAAGATCTACAAATGACAGCCGGGACCAACGGCTTTACGTGCTTTCCGAGGCACGGAGGAAACTCGCTATGATAGATGGTCACCCATCCACAGACCAACCTCGGCAAGCGCGGCTTAACCCGGAAGATCGGCCTGTGCGGCTGTAATTATTTAGCCACGAGCTCCTCAGCTGACTTTATCAGCCAGAGTCAACATAGGTTAATCCAGCTGCATCCTCATTCATGCAATATCTTTCCAACCTCTTTCGAAAGTGCAACCACACGCTATAGGTGTAGTCTTGAAAAATATTTGCTTACGTGACCCTGTTTCTGCTTGCGTGCTGACCCTAATTACCGTTGTCTGGGAAAGATTTTACGTTGAAGGAATTCACCTATCTGTTTGATCGTTACAGGGCAAAAAGGGCGTTGAGCCGCCATTCGACTTCTGTGTTTCTCGTGTTCTCTTTTTTTAGCTTTATTTTGGGTTTTATTAATTTGTCTGAATTCAAGAACGTTTAGGTAATTGCCTGATTAGTTCGCTTCTGTGCAAAAATGGTAGTTTTACTTATTATTTTGGGTAGCAAGATATTCTTATTATTATGTTGAGTATTCGACGGTTATATTCATAATGAAAAAAACTCAAAACAAAATTTTAATAAAAAAAAAACTGTTCCAAAGATACCAATGTCACCCAATACATACTTACTAAAATAACATCGTTTAATAAGAAGCTAAAATAAATGATAATAAAAAAAGCTATGAAATATGCATAACGCAATATTTAAACACAAACAGTAGCCAGTTAGCCACATAAGTGGCTATCTGTTAATCTTCACGCAAATAAAAGATTTCATCTCAAGTTTGTATAACCTAAAAAGTACGAAAAAGGCCATAAACAAGCGGCACTTGCGTTTTTTTTCTCTCTGAGGTTTTATATTTTGTTTGAGATAAAGCTTAGAACCCATTGTTATTTGTAAGGACCGAGCCGTCTGCCTTGAGATATCGCAAGGCAAAAATTACGAATACCTATCATCATTTATCATACCATGTTCAAACCAAATCCCTTTTTTTTTGAGAAGGGAACTTTTGTGCAATATTGTAGGCTTTTAGATCCAGAGGTTTAGACTGTGTTGTCGGTCGCTCAATTAAGGTGAAACAAGTCAAAATTTTTCCCATGGAAACTTCCTTGGGGTTTTACTCCACTATTTGAAAATCCAAAGTTAAAAATGGTATCGTTTTGTCTCATTATTAATTTTGTCTGTACGGAAGCAGAATTTTGAAATAACAAGCCATTAAAAAGTTACGAGCTTCCAAAGATTCGTTTTTATTGCTAATTTTAACACAACTTTGAGCATAAATTAGAAATTAAAGAAGCATCAAATTTCCAAAACAAAGTTCGTACCGACACAGCACATTTATCGAAGAATTCCATAAATTTTATTTGAAATTGATTGATGCAGTGGTTTTTTCATAAAACCCCTTCTTCCAAAGGCCGTTTCGTATTTTTTTACGCGCGCCTTTTACTCTGCATGATCGTGCATCGCACTGAACAATGTTTTCCCCTGTTTTATCCACGGGGGGATGACGCTCGCGGACACATGAACAATATGGCTCGATTTCAGGTGAAATATCATGGTTTTTGACCATGCCTGCCAGTGAGTTCGAGCTCGCGACTAGCGCCGCCTTAATTTCCGAATCTAATTATTTTTCATGGATGACAAAAAAAAATCAGTAAAAAATCCTCATTTATTTTATTGTCCTTTCAATTAGAAAAATTTCCAAAATGGTTTAAAAAAAAAGAAATAAATTAAGAAACAAGGTAAGATGATTCTAATGCAGTTATTTCATAAACCTTTTTTATCAATAGGTATATCAATTAAAGAATGTGTCTGATTTCGTAATATGGCGCAAGTAACCAAAACATAAGATTAGAAGAATCAAGAATAAGATTAGGTAATACATATTTTATGATAAAATGCGCTATTTTTGGCATATAATTTTGTGCCTGTCATCACAATTACTATCATCATGTAATATTATCAGTGATAATGTTTATCTTTACACGACAACTCATTATTCAGCAGTAACTGGTATCAGTATTTGGTAAAGTATTTAACGGGAGGGTCGCATTTTTACTCTCATTGGATTTTCCAATAATCCGCGAAAAAGTGCTGTAAGTAGTGTTTGCTTCCGCCAGTGCTTAATATTGCTGGGAGTTTCTTTTTTCAAGGTAAGCGTCTAGAATTAATTTCTAATTAAAAAAAATTGTGGTTGTTTATTTTGCATTGTAAAGTAATAAAGATTTTTTGAAGAGAGAAAAATTCAGCTGCTAGCGGGACTCGAACTTGCGCCTTCTGGATAAGTAGGTACCTTCTACCGTGCTTCTACTCCTGACTCCTTACCAATTTGGGCCATTGCAACCACTCGTCTTGAAACCAAAACAAGTGGTCGATGATTTTTACCAAAATTTTGAAATTTATTTTCTTCTATTTTTCTGCGATTCGAAAATTAAAATTGGTAAATATAACAAACTCAAATTTTTATGGTATTTTCGTTGACATTGTAAGGGTATTTAATTTCGTAACTTCTAATTTATTCAACCTAGAAAATGAATGTTTTCATGGATTTTTCACAAATCTTGATTAATTTCTAATTACCTGAATCTAGATCTAAGATAATAGGTCTATAAACATATTTCATAAAATAAACAACAATAAGACTAAGTATTAAGTAACCTTTATCAAATTACCACACATGTAAAATGATTACAAAAACTACAAGATTAGGTTATCAATCTTCGTTCGCGCGCTTGCCGCCATTTTTAGCGTCAGCTGACGAAACCGGTATACTCTCAGTGTCTACACAACGAAATTCTTGGTAACAGGTATATACATTGTACAACCGGCTTTAGAGCTGGCCCAATGTTGGGGACAATTGGGGCCAATTTGATGGTTTCAGTGAATACCTAATATCTTTTTGCTTTGATAGTGCATCGCGATTTGGAGATAGGTTTTGCAAGACGATCATTAATCAAATATTGCCTCGCTATTTGTAATTGAGAGTACCTATTAATTTAATCGATAGATAAGATTTTGATTTATTATTTAATAAACAAAGTTTGCAGTACATTATTTAAAGGCAAGAGTAAGAATTTCGTAAACATGTTAGCGTTGATTTCGAATTCATTATAATTAAATTCTTAATTTGGTATTATGCTTCAAAATAACTAGAAAAATCCAACACTTAACTACCAAACCTCATCATAGTTTACATAATTATACTGTACTAAAGTACGATTATTAATTCGAGTCATTAAAATGACAGTGCAAGTGTCACTGATACAAAGAAAAGTACATTTCATTCATGTTTTAGTTCATTTCATTCATGTACAAATGTCATTTTACTGACTGAAATTAATAATCGTACTTTAGTTAAAATGTTCGAATTTGCCTGAAAAGAAAGACATAAACTTTCATTATTTATTAGACTCAGACTTAAAAAAACTCAACAATTTATTATCAATGGGTAGGTGCGCTGCGTGTGTTCGATTCCCGCACGGAATCAACACCTACTGGGAGTGGTCCAGAACCACTCTCAGTAGGTGTTGGTTCCGTTTTGTTTTGCATTTAAAATGTATTCACAATACAGAAAAACTTAAAAAGTACCTCCCTAATCTTAGTAGAAAACGTGATCCGTATTCCGTAAAACAAAAAAAACAACATAATATTATGTGTGACAAATGCAAACATAATAAATGTAACAGGCCTAAAATTAAAGATCTCAAGAGCTTAAGATTTACGAGATGATAATTTAAGAAATATTGATAAGAACAAGCCAAAATTCACTAAACTAATCTTAAAATGACATCTGTCAACTCATCTGCTCAAATAAAAATTCAAGATGGCTTTCAAAGATTCTTTTCAAACGCATTCCAGAATGATTCAGCTTAAAAGCCGGGGTATACCATTTACATTTAGGCCAAGTTTTGGTCCCAACATTGGTTCATGGAGTAATATAGGTACCAATACCTACTAGCATTCGTGAACATTCCTGGGTGTTTCGTGAAAGTTACGTTCGTTTTGTTTTTACACTATTGGCCAGCTATGGAACATGTATGGTTTACTTTTGGCGCCACATTTTGCAAAATGGCGTTTTGTTAGCTTATTCTAAGCTTAACTCTTTTACAATTTGTGGAGTTCTAGTTTTTTTTAAATGACTTCAATATGATCTTCAGCATTTATAATTTAATTAAGAGACCATTTTCGTGAGGATTGCTTACTTGTCATATAAATATCCCGTAATTATGTTTGTTAGGTTATTTTAAACTAACCTTACCATTGAACCCAACCAGTTCAGCGTTAATAAAAAAGGAAATGCGCCAATTGATTTTTTCTAATGTTTTTCTTAGTTTATACCAAGGTTGGAACAAAACAGTTTTTTTTTTTCAAATTTATAAAACAAACAGTTCAAAATGTTTTAAACAAGTGTTTTTTTGTTTTTTTTTTTAGTTTCTGTTTTTTTTTTTTTCAATTAATTCCACCTTGTTTGTTGGTGTCTAAACGTATAAATCAATTTTATTATGTTTCATTTCTAGACTACATCTTTTTAAATTCGACCTTTGTAATGAAATTTTTACGAAAAATGGTCAATGGAAAAAAACATTCGTGATGTTTTTTTTTTCTAATAATTCTAAGCATTGTTTCATTACAATGCCAATAAAAGTTAAAAATATGACGTAACAATGGCATTAGACTCAAAAGGTTTTATGTCAAACTATTTAGACTTCTGAATATTAATTTATTTTCATTTTATATGCATTCATCCTTCCACTTCTCGCGAGCCCGCGCTTCCTCTTTCCAGTTCGGAAGGAACCTATCCAGAAGGAGTGGAGGGAGGCCTTTGCCCAGGAGTGGGACAGAGCAGGCTAAATAAAAAAAAAATGCATTCATCTGCCTTGAAAAGTAGTTGAAACGAGTAATAAAAAACACTGTATAATTTCAAACTGTTTTAAACAGGTGTTTTAAAACAACTTGTTTTAATCATGCCAACCCTGGTTTATCTTTATACCGATTGTGCTTGTTGGGCTAAAAATTTCTAAAAAAAAAGTAGCTAATTATCTTATACTTTCTCGCTTTCGCACTTTATTTTTTTGATTCGTACTCGTACTTTGCCGCTTTGACTGAATTTTTGCATAATTGGAACATAAGCAATGATAATGTAAACCAATAAATTAAAGCACTTCTTCACGTAATCAAATATATCCATCCAGATAATATCTAATTCAAACACTTAACGTATAAGTGGTCTTTAATGCGATATCTATGTACAGTCAACAAAAGAGATATCAAACTTTTTTTTTGTTTTTCCACCTTGTCCTTCAAAAGCCCTTGAAAGGATTTTTTTACACAATTAAAAGTCAACTAATGAGATATGTGACGGCATGATGCGCTGCATTTCGCGCGGTCTTCGATCCCTGTACTGTACGAAACAAAGATTTGTATGACAGTGTTATATGGTTTATTCCACTTTGTTCACCTGGGTGATATCACCTGGGTGAACAAAGTCGACCACTTGGTGTCCTTAATTCACCTCGGAAAAATATCAACTGAGTGATATCACCCAGTTGAATTGTGGACACCAAAGTTGTCCACTTTGTTCACCTCGGAAAAATATCTGGGTGAACAAAAGCGACTTTTCTTACCCGACTTAGTGGACTTTGGTGTCCGCAATTCACCTGGGTGATATCACTCAGGTGATATTTTTCCGAGGTGAATTGAGTGCACAAATGTTGATGAACACCAATGTTGTCCACTTTGTTCACCCAGGTGAACAAAGTGGAATAAACCTGTTATAATTATGACCTACAATTAATTTATTGAATCTGGGTGCTTGTAAGTTTCAATGTTTGTGAACGCACCCACGATAGGTACACGAGAAATTCCAAGAGTGCAAGCATTTTTTTTTAAATTGTGTTTGTTTGCACAATAAAAAACCTTTTAAAAAATGATGCCTGCGTAGATATAAATTTTCCTGCTTGTACCTTAATCGTATTATGTATTTATGTTATCAAACAATGCATTATACAACATGTAACGTTATCGTGTGTCCTTGTTCTAGATTTGTGTCAATACAGTTAGTTTTATGATTTGTGTAGGTACACACTGGCCCAGATTGGCCACTATTGTAGTGAAGGAAGTATGATTTCCTGCTTACCATGTGTACATTTTGAGGCTGAATATTTTATAAATATACGCATTAACGCATGTGCCGCGAACTTCAAAGATTTTCAATGGAAAGAAAAAAAACTCCTTTTGTAGCTGGCCGTTTAGAATCTGTAAGAAAAAGTAAATTGTCTTATCGGATATTTTTATGATTGCCGAAGTCTCCCGAACTGAAACGACGTTAGACGATGCGCGGTGTCAGGTTTTTTCGTTAGGTTTTACGGAAAATTCTTGATTCGGTTGCCACCCCGCGCCGCGCTCAGAGCCCGCGATAAACGCGAGTACAGCTACAATTTGATCCTGCGACAGTCTTTCCAACAAACCATCGAGGTTCGTGCCTACATCGTCAAATTCTCTAATCTAATTGTAACGTGTCAAAACATCACTTTGAGACGTGAGGTCGCAGACGTTGCAGGTTCAAATCCTGCTTGCGGTTCGAATTTTTCTTTCTAATGAAAATCTTTTTAGGCTGAAGCTAGACGAGCGTAATTTTTTGCCACAGCTCTTTTTTTTGTTCTGTGGAGGAGCTCGTGGCTAAATAATTACAGCCGCACAGGCCGATCTTCCGGGTTAAGCCGCGCTTGCCGAGGTTGGTCTGTAAGCACGTAAAGCCGTTGGTCCTGGCTGTCATTTGTAGGTCTTTGACAGTCGTTACTGTTAGTCAGAAGCTCTAAAGTCTGACAACCAGTCTTACCATGGGGTATCGTATTACCCAGTTACTGGGTTGTGGAGGTCCGACAGGCAGTCGCTCCATGAAAATACTGATATTCAGCTGCATCTGGTTCGAGAAGCCAACCCCAATATAGTTGGGAAAAGGGAATTATTCCCGCTGGATCCCACTTGAATATTTTTCCCGTTGGATCCCACAAGAATTAAAATTAATTCCCGTTGAATCCCACAACAAAAGAAAAACGTTTTATTCCCGTTGAATCCCAAAAACGATTCCCATTGGATCCCACATGCTTTAAAAAATCTGAATGCGAGTACTTTCAACGACAAAATTGCTATAATAAAACTAGCTTCTGCTTGCGGTTTCGCCCGCATCATATTAGGCGTATGGCCCCATGATCCAGTCTCCATCAGTTCCCTTGAGAAAAGCGTGAAACACGACGCGCCGTGACTCGGGCCTGTCCTTGGTCGGACTGCTCCCGGACTCCCCGTCCAGAAACGGCTGGAAAATGACCCGCGATTTCCGACGCCCTGGACTTCATCAGCGCTGGCTGGGGCGAGAGGTAGACGATGTCCTTTCCCTCACGCGTTCCGACTGCTCCGTTATCCTCTCGCCTGCCACCTTATTGCTGAAGTATTTCCCGAAACAACCGTGTCTGGGAGGATTTGCGTTAGGTTGATGGCGACCACGCCGTAGCGCCTCCCCAATCACTCCTCAAAGAGGGATCTTACCGCCGCAATTATGATATTTCCAGGCAGTCATTATTTTGTTGTGGTATTATTTTGAAACTATTGTAATTATCTGGATATCTTGGTTAATTTTCTATGTGTAAAAGTGCTGCTGCCCTTGGATCTGGAGGCGACTGCCTTTCAGCGCGTCAATTGAGTGGCGCGTGGAGGCGCAGCGCCGGGGCGAATCCCCGCTGCCTCGACAAGTCGCTAGTCGAGGCGCGGCGGGAAGAGCTCCGGCGCGATCTCAGGGCAGTATGGAGGGAGCGACTGTCGCAACCGAGGTTCGGGCACGCCGCAATCGCGGCGGTAAGACTCCTCTTTCAGGAGTGGCTGGATAGGCCCCACGGCGTCCTCACCTGCCGCTTGACGCTTGACGATCCGTGTCCTCGACGGACACGGATGTGTGTCACCATTGCGAGGATCGCCCGGAGAACACGGTGGAGCATACGGCTGGATCTCATAAACCATGATAGACAGTTGAATAATTTGTAAATATGTATAAGTAAGTATTACACTAGTCTAACAAAAAGGACGAAACCAGTCAGGTACATAGCATAAATACATGCCACCATAAACTTATGCTAGCCTAGAATATATTAGCTGGTAAGTAATGTGCAGCGCGTCGCGTATTCGACCGCACGGAACAAATATTAATTGTATGATGTGCAGGTAAAATTGTTTCGGCAAGTCACATTACTCGCCGTCCGCCGGCGCCTATGGTGGCCGGATCTCGTAAACTTTTTTTTTTTGTAAAATGCATAAAATTATTAACAGAGAATTCATCTTTAAAATAAAGGTAACATTACTCGCTGTCCGCCCGCGCCTATGATGGCCGGATCTCGTAGAACTTCTTTTTTTAGTAAAATTCATAAATTAGTTACGAAGAAGATACATCTTTAAAATAACGGTAACACTTTTCTACTGATATGTACTCATGTTGTCAAAAAGTGGGATTCAACGGGAATTAAAAATGGGATCCACCGGGAATACCTAAAAAATGGGATCCAAAAGTGGGATCCAACGGGAATAATTCGGAAAAGGCTAGGCAGATGATGATGCTCTTGTTTTTGTTCTAAACAAGACAGTTGTTCGATTCCCGCATGGAACAAATATTTGTATGATCTGCAAGTAGTTGTTCCGGGTCTGGGTGTTTGTGTATGTGAGTTTCTATGTTTGTAAACGCACCGGTCCACGACACAGGAGAAATTCCTTGTGAGGGGCAACGTAACTTAAAATTAAAACAAAATAAAGATTTGCCTAGTCCATTAGGTAAATCTTTCACATCGTTATCAATAACATAATGCTGTACAAACCAATCGATTTATCGTACGAAATTATTCTTGCAATCGATTTTTCGCGGTTCTAATACTGCAACCGTTCTTTTAATTTAAAATCTGATTGGCTGAGTTCTGTAGTGGCATTAAGTCAAAATTGTAGATTTCGCAACTTTCCTCCTTCGGCGACGCCAGTCTACTGGCTGTCTGTGTACGGTACTCAATGGATTTGTATTGCGATAGTCGCCTGGATACCAAAATCGTAAGTAAGGTATCGGTGTACGAATGGGCTTAGGCTTCATTGAAGTGTTTGTCGACAGGACGTTTCATTTATGTCCGCTTTCCCGATAGAGTCCTTCACCTACGGACATTTCCGACATTTTCGTCACTTTCGACAACAGACGTCGACGAGAATAATTCATGCTAAGGTCTCTGATTGGTTATCTATAACCTACTATGAACTGTTAACGGTTTTCCCACTTATAACATACCCTTATTATATAAAAGCTTTAAAAATCTTGAATGAAACAAACAGTTTTGTTTACTTTACAACATTTCGTTACAATCATACATAATTACCATAGACGACAAAAAAGAACGAGCAAATACTTTTAAAAAGTCCGTTACGAATCATTCAGCCAGCCACAACGCTTACCTGCCCCTTTCATTCAAGGTCGCCACAGGTAAACGTTGTAGTTATACCTCGTTATAGTAATATTGATTTAACTTGAAAATAATCGCCGTTGCATTTTTATGGGGAGTTCTGAACACGCGAATCATACGAGTGGAAGTTGTTTAGGTATTTTTTCTTTTCACCGTGGTTTTGATTTTAGCCGTGTTATCGAGTTCTTACTAGTACAATGCATGAATCTAAATTATATTATTGCCATTTCCATACAAGAAGAAAGAAAGAAAGAAAAAACATTTATTACAAGAAATAGAGTCAAAGATCATTGCTCAATTTGCAACAGTATATTTTAAATTATACATTTATGGGAATTCTCATGTTTTCACGTAACATAACTAATGTTTGCTTTATGTACTAAGCTGAAAAGCTGAGAAACTAGAACTGCATACATAGTCGAAAGCAGGTAGGGAAACTATGTGCTATAAAATGACACTCATCCATACGTTACACCTTAAAATAACCTGTTGCTCACCGCTTACCTTGTTTACGAGTCATAAAATTCACAAGATACTTCTTATTGCTATGTTTAAATATTACTAAGTATAGGTTACGAAGGGAAAAGCAAGTTAAGCTTTTTTTTTTCATTAAGATTCAAGATTTTCCGAATAACCCTGCTAGACAAACCAAGCTTGTGACAAAAAAAAACTGTAAATATAAAATTAATTTTTTCTCTTTTTGTGCTAGATCAGGTTTTATTCCAAAAAAGAAAAACAAAAATTTGGTAAAATAAACTAAAAGAAAACCCTTATACCTACTATAGTTTTTCATTTGCGTTGTTTCATGTTCTTTTCTGTGTGTACATAAATTCTTTAATAAATAAAATGTAAAACTAAAATGCAAATTATACATATATGATTGTATTTGATTGTTAAAGATAAGCGTATCAGTTCATTGAAAGCAGTTTAAATTATACCGAGTACTTAGTAAGACAATTTTAATAAGTACTGGGTTTTATTCGACATGAAAGCTTGCTTGAAAATAAAAATAAACTGACACAGACGAACTTACTTCACCACACAATAATTATGTACTTATCAGACACTGAGATGTCATTATTATGATACTTAGCTGCATTACCGTTTTTTATTTATATGTTTACCATTAAAGTGATTTATAATTATTATACTGATTAAATTACAAATGTAAAAAAACGGCATGTGAAAATTATAAATGTATTTGTATTTGCAAGTCATCAAAAAAGTCAATTTAAAATAAAATTATTTTGCAGCCTGTACTTTCAATAAAACAGTGTTAACTTACAATAAATAAAATCAACTTGAAGGTCAAATTCACTTCAGTGCTGTATAAAACTATAAAATCGCAAATTTAATAAAGAAACATGGGTGTAATCTGATTTTAATAGCACTGAATAAAATTTTTATGTGATCGTTAATGTACTGAACTTTGATATAGTCAGTTTGTCTGTGTATGATTATAATTTATTTTAATGAGATTTTGAAAAGTTTAGTTTAATTAATGTGAACCCCCATAAATTTATATTTTTGTTGCACAAAACGGAAAGCTAACATTATATCGAGCCAATCGAAGCATTATTTCTGTTAAGAATTGTCAGATTCGGTTATGGATTTGACCTATCTTTGATTTTTTTTCTGAGAATGTCAATCTAATACAACTTATTCTTTTTTTATCGAACCTCCTTTTCCGCATGGCTATTAAAATGACTAGTATCTTTAAAAAATCTCATGACAGGTTTTTTTTTGCTAACGCTCCATATAATTAAACAAGCTCTAAAATAATGAACGTGATCTCATTACATTTATACGGCATCCATATTTAGAACTGGAGTAAATATGTATAATATAAATACATGCAAAGTTATGCATAAGGAAGTTAAAACGACCTGGAAAAGCGTAAAAATTACGAAACTACTCCTAATTACTTTATGGGAATATTTTGCTGTAAGTACATACTTCAAAGTAGGGTAATGTTGGTTTCTTGTTGTATAATGATGCAAGAAATTTTGTGAATTAGGACAGTGATAAGACATGCTTTATTTAATTGCTTGCTAGGACATTAGAGGCCCCATTTTGATGATAACAGGAAGGCTTAATTGCTTGTGTAAAGAATGTACAGTGTACACGGTACCACCTACTATAAAATATTGCACATCTACCTTTGAAAAGAGATAATTGGGTAGTTCCGGCTTCATAGAGCGTTATAATAACCGTCGTTCAATGTCTTTAGTGCTTCATGCGAACAGGATAGATAGATAGACAGCCGAAAGAAAAGTCCTTCACGTCGACATCCTATAAATGCTTTACTTGCTTTGGGGGACTGTCTTATGTAAAAATTGACCTTCAAAAAGTGCTCATAAATCAGCCTATTTTGAATAAATAACTTTTGATTTTTAATTTTGAAAAATGTTCCACATAGTCACAGAATTACTCTTCCAAAACAAACTTTTAACTTCCACGCAGTACTCCCAACGCGTTTATTTCCCAAATAGTGAAATAAGCCAACAACTATCCGTCCCTTTCTATCCATTCCTGAGGAAAAGGGAGAAAGGACGTCCACTTTTAAATAGTGCTCATTTAAACGGAATGCAACACTGGTTTGGTATAAGTGCAAAAAAGACGTGGAATGCTATTGTAGGTGACGCCAAAGAATTTTCGCTATGCATTTTATCTTGTTGTGGCTAAATGGATCCGTATTGAAATGCGTGCAGAATTTAAAATACTTTTGGAATTACGGTATAACGAGGAATTTTGTTTAACAAGATGTCGAGTGTGGACGTGCTCTGACTTATTTTAAAGTGATATGATCTCTTTCTCACATGCTACAGATTAAAAAATCTACGATGATTTACAGTTTTTAAATGGCATTTGTTACGAATTTGCTGCAGTAAAGCGACATCACCTTGACTAATTCGACTCCAATACCACTGCCATATTGGCATAGCAAATCATTTAATAAACGTCTTCTGCCAATTACGAAATATCCTATAAAAATACATCTTTGCACAGCGGAAAGCGCCCACCTCTCAACATGGTGTAACCCACATTCTTCAGGACAATGTTGCCATCCTCATTTAGCCTGATTTGGTAGAAATATGTATGGTGTTGCCTTAAAAACGGTACTGGCAACTAGGTATTCTGACATCTCGCCGTTTATAATCAATAGAAGCGGTAAACTAGGTGTAGGATACTTATTATAAACTACATAAATAGTTGTAAAAGACATAACAGAGTAACGGGTCGACCACAGCTTCCAGATATAGGCATGTACAGCCTTTACTTACCTAGATGTCGCGATTAGTATGAAAGTCTAACGCCTCTACGGCTATTTCAGACCAGACCTTGCATCGCCTCTTAAGATACCTAACTAATCAGAATCGCACTTTAACGATCCAATGTTACAAAAAGGACATCTTGTTATTATTTTGCCACTTATATCCCACTCCAGGGTTAAAGCAAGCCATCCTTTTCTTCCACTTATCTCTATCCATTGCGGTTTATGCCAACATTTAAGAAAAAAAAAATAGAACGAGCGAGACTTATACGGAGTAACATCTGACATCTCACACTGGTAATAAGCAACGACTTCAACTTTGTTACAATAGATTTAACCACAAACAGACCTCGGCAAGAGATGCTTTACTTTGGTGACTATCCAAAGACAGACCTCGATATGGCTGCTACCATCTGACGGCTCACTCTACCATCGGGCGTGCTCATAATCATCATCATCATCGGCCTATAAATGTTCCCACTGCTGGGACACAGGCCTCCTCTCTGTGAGAGAAAGTGGGCCATAATCCACCACGCGGGCCCAGTGCGGGTTGGTGAATGTCACATGTCTTCGAATTTTTGGTTTTAGGACATGCCGGTTTTCTCACGATGTTTTCTTTCACCGTTGCTCATAATAAGCCAAATCAAATAGCGCGCACTATTGACTATCGTTAAACCAATGCTATTCCACTTTTGTTATTTTCCACAAAATGATTCACATTCGCATCAAAAGTCGCTCTTCATCCATGTTCTTTCTGGGGCTACTTCAATGCTGTTTGTTCCTCTTTGAGACCCAGGAGCAGCTATCTTTAAAAATAAATGTTGTGTTTTAAAGATTTTGTTAAAAAATTCCTTTTCACTGCTAACGGATTAAACATAGCCCGTGAAAAGAAATCGCATTTCAAAACTACAGTTTAACTCTCTCTTGACAGAGCTCAAAAGTCAGATTTGAGAATATTTGGAATAATATTCCAAGAATTCTTGACCAATTCTATAGAGCCTTATTAAGTACAAATTGTTTAAACAAACATTTACCTACATATTGCGTGTCGGTTATCTTTTAAACCAAGGTTAACATCGCACATTTTATTCTCCGACTAACTATAAATAGGCGCTGTCCTTTTAAAATCTGATTTATCCATCGCCATTTTAGTGTTTAATTAAGTGTAATCGATTAATCGGAATCGCTTTTAATCGATAAAAGGCTACTGTTTTTACTATCTACATTGTCGGCGACTTCTCATTTGCTAAACGATGATTTGAACAGGGGGTTATCGAATCGGTGTACCATTTGTGGCTCCCTGGTTACTGGAACTTAGATTTTCTTGATAAGTAAATGTGCCGACAAATGTTATTGTACAATTATTGTACATGATTGTGTTAAAATTACTGTTCTGATCCTGATTAATCTAATTAATTTGGCCAATGAAACTTTTCCTATGGGATTTGTTTATCACATAAAAGAGTCATCAAATACAAGTTGTAGATATGATTATGATATTTCGGGCAGAGGTAGCAACTGAACTTGTAACTTGTGTCAAAAAAAATGTCTTTTTTATGTTTTTAGTGTTGGAAATTGCCTGCATGACTTTGATAACTAAATTAATTTCACCTATATGTACAGCAATTAAAAACTGCTCTTGCCGTGAAAAACAAAAGCGTAACGATACCTCATATTATGAAGAAAAACAAAGAAAATTAGACACGCCGATATGTCTGGCTACCGTCAGAAAATCCTTGAAAATTCACGCTTTTAGAACCGCATCATCAATTTAACGCTCATGTTGCAAATCTTTTGTAAAAAATTGCCATCTTTTGAGATCAGTATTATTTTTGCATGCTAGTCTTTTGCCTGAAATCTTTTTAAATGACCGCATATTTAGGACATTTGTCTCGAAACAATGAGCGTTGGGGCAGTGGACTTCTGTAGGCCGATCATGATAATATTTAAGTCGGAATTAAGTGGTTTGTTAGTGCAAAGTGCACTTTTCTCAGTCTTTATTTAGAAGTTGCTGTCTACTATAGAATATAGTGAGTCAGACAGACAGACACACCTCTTCTTCTTGCTTCATTCAAAATACCTATGTATTTCCATTTACTTGAGGTCAAGCAGAAAGCTAACGAACCACACGTTGGCTAATTGCTCTACTAATTACTTTGTTTATTGTGTACTAGCTTCTGCCAGCGACTTCGTACGCGGATCCTGTTGCTGATGCCAGCGACAATGGGGTCGTCAAAATCGAAGATCTGAAACGTCTGATGTCGAATTCTTAGAGCCTGGCGACGGGAAAACAACGGGACGCGCATGACGATTCCAGACGTTCCAGATCTTTCATTTTTGTAAGTCAACAGGAAATGCCCATCAGACTAAACAACTTGCTAAGATGTTATTCATATATATGTTATAGTGTAGCTGGGCTCTTGGAATTCCACATCAGTTGTTCCAGATTTCAAATTTCATACGTCAACAGAGAGTGCTCATTAGGCTGAACAACTCTTGCTAAGACGTCATTCCTATATATGTTATAGTGTAGCTGGGCTCTTGGAGTTCCACATCAGGTGTTCCAGATCTTCAGTTTTTATACGACAACAGGGAGTATTCGTCAGGCTGAACAACTCTTGCTAAGACGTCATTACTGTTTATGTAATAGTGTAGCTGGGCTCTTGGAGTTCCACATCAGGTGTTCCATATCTTCAAATTTATTTTCTCAGCAGAAAATGCTCATCACGCGGAACAATTTTTGCTATGGCGCTATTTTTGTATCTCTTATAGTTTAGCTGATCTATTGCAGTTCTGCATCAGGTGTTCAAGTTTCCAAGATAAATTATAGCTTATATGTTGCCCAGACTTAATAGCTATACAACAAAAAAAAAAACAATCAAATCCGTCGAGTAGTTCCGAAGATTAGCGTGTATGGAGTAACTTCTCCCGTTTTCCTAACATTTTCCTTCACTGCTCTGCTCCTATTGATTGTAGCGTGATGAAAAGTATACTATAACCAGCGCAGGAGTATGAAAAATAATTGTACCAAGTTTCGTCAAAATCCGTCCAGTAGTTTCTGTTTCTATAACGGTTATACAGACAGACAGACAGACAGACAGACAGACAGACAGACAGACAGACAGACAATAATTTTAATAATTGCATTTTTGACATCAGTATCGATCCCTAATCACCCCCTGATAGTTATTTTGGAAATATATTTCATGTACAGAATTGACCTCTCTACAGATTTATTATAAGTATAGAAGATAGAAGATATAGATAGAAGATAGATAGATAGATATAGATGTAGAACTTAAAAAGACTTGAAACTTCATGTTTCAATTTCCATAAAATATTTATGCAGTTTGTCTATGACGTTTTTCTATCAATCGTCAAGACTCAAGAGCATAAACATTTCTACAGGAACGTTGGTACACTTGTACAGGAAGTTTGAAATGTTATTGGTGTGTTGATGGTGCCATTTCCGCATCTGGGCAAACATTTATTGGATTGGCCTGGATATTGAACTCACGTCTGGACGCGTCATGATCAATAGCAAATATCCTCTCTTCCTGCTTTATTTTGCATTGTCGACAAACGAATGCCCAACAAATCAGTTGAAAACAGTCAAATTGTTTAGTGTTTGCCGCGAACTGCATTCCAGTTTCAAACAATCTCTAAATTGTTTTCAAATTTTTTACTGCGGTTTCATCCTTAAACCAGCCAGTATTCTTATTCATTACAAGGTGCATGGAATTACTAAGTACATAGGTAGTTGATAGATGGAAATCAAAATAAGAATATGGAAGAAAAAAAACGTGTTTCGCCGAACCAAACCCTTAAAATGGGATAAGCTGGAAGATGATTTGTGTTGATAGATGGAAATCAATGACGTGTTTACCTAATAACATGGTCGCACATACAGTCTGTATTTACTTAATTATGAAAATCGATGCGGGCGCTGCGGATGTCATCGACTTGTTTTTCTTCGACTCGTTGTCTATTGCATTTTTATTCCTTTTCAAGTCTACGGTGATAACCTCGATTTAGTGCTGCCCTGCTTTTGAATAATTTTAGTTCCCTCAAATATAGTTTTCATGATTTTAAAGACAGACTGTACCATTATTTTATTAACTCTAGTACCGCCATCGCCATTATTATGTAATAACACAAATGCCGATGTTCGGGACCGGTCAGTACAATTTATGCAACTAATATTTAAGCTAGGACCGCTATTTCTTTGTCTATGCACCGTCGTTGGAATCCGTAGCAATGTAAACCTGTTACCTCATAGGTACTTACATTGGTAGACGAGATTACTGTGGGGAATTGAACTGTCAACAGTTTTAAAATAAAAGGCTAAAGTATAATTAATTTAGCCTTTAAAGTTACTTCTGTGGAGACATAGGCCTCTTTTCAATGAGATAGAGTAGGTAGGCCCTGGTCCAACGCAGGCTCAGTGCTGTGCCATGGTCGCGGGACAATCGAATCACCGTGGCCCCGGAACTTTAAGGGCTATTGAAGGACACCGTGGATTTTACACAGTAAAAGTCTGACAGAAACAAAAGGCCCAGTGCTGTGTTGGTCAAAAGGCACAACACTTTTGAATTTTGGGCTATTTCTTCCCATGTTTTATATTTGCAGGTTTTAATCAGAATTTGATAAAAAGAGTTTTCAAGACTTGTACAGTTTCCGTTACTCCCCTTCACAGACTTCAGAAAATGATGTGAATTTTGAAAAAATGCTAAGAACAAGCTGCGTAGCTTTATTTTTGGAATGACAAAATGACGACGTGGACATTTTTTCCAATGATTCTGATTTGGATTTTGTAGCGACTGCACAATGTAAGATTCTATTCCTAACAAGTATTATCCCACCAAAAACATTAAATGTAAAAAATGCCAAGTCTCTCGATGCAGTCTTTCCATCGTAAAAAGTTTTGAGATCTCACAGAAGCCAAGTCCTATTCAAATTATTTTGTAGTTATAAATCAACATTTAGTAATTATATCAATAGTTTTCTTTATATTATAACTATAGTGACTTGGCAATGAGCACAAATTAAAAGCTGCTTGCTGCCTGGAATTATGTGCAAATGTTACTGACGAGACCTGTGATCAGATTATTTGTTATGTGTGAATCATGATGGTCACTACCGACTACATGTTCCAATACAATAATTAAGAATACCTTACGGGCCATCGCTTTATGAAAGTAAATGATGAATGTTAAGAGAATAAATAAAGTAAATAAAAGAGAATGTTTATGCATGCGGTGTGTGTAACTTTCAACTCCTCCAAATATGCCGTTTTATTTGTTTTTACTTGTGCTCATTGCCAAGTCACTATAGTTATAATATAAAGAAAACTATTGATATAATTACTAAATGTTGATTTATAACTACAAAATAATTTGAATAGGACTTGGCTTCTGTGAGATCTCAAAACTTTTTACGATGGAAAGACTGCATCGAGAGACTTGGCATTTTTTACATTTAATGTTTTTGGTGGGATCTCATTTATTTTTTGTAAGTGTATTTCTTTCTTTTTTTTAGGTGTCCTCATAATTTCTTGGACTTCAGCTACTTTTTTGCTTAGGACCCATTCTCTATCTAACAAACTAAATAGAACTAAACTAACTAACAAATAACTAAATAAATATATATCTACTAACTTACAAACTAAATATAACTAAACTAAATAACACGTAAACAACTAGATTTATGTAACTATGTCTATGTTATATTAATAAACTATTTTCCTAAATAACTGTTTTAGTAACAATAATAAATCTACTATCTAATCCGGCTAACTTAATTTCTCTGAATATCGCTACAATATTTTTTTAGTTTCGAAATGGTTGTTCATAGATAGATGGCGCTATCAAATGAAAATTATTGAATTATTTTAAAGTACTACTTAGACTGCGCTCTGTAACGAAACCATAGCGCGATTCAGACAGGTACAATGCCATCTATCGAGCGCGCATACAATATTTATCGCAATACAATGGAGTTTTAGCTTTATTAATTTAATGAATTATGAACTTTATGTATTAATTTAGATTAATTATAGTCTATGTACCTATTACATTTATATTATTCTTTTCTATTCTATGTATGTATTCATCCAATTGAATACTTAAACAACGAACAAAGTTAACAATGCAGTCAAAATCCATACACAATGTTCTTGCCAAACCGCAAATATAAAATTGTTTTCTATGGTATATTATTTTTTAATGTTTTTATAATTTTTCCTTTATATGTGGCTAATGACCTATCTTGGTGCAAAATTTGAAGTTTCTAAGTCTGCTAGAAGTACCTTAGATTTTTGATGATCGGTCAGTGAGTCAGTCAGTCAGTGAGTGACAAAATGGTGTAACTTTGATCGACCGTAACTCCTAAACTATTCATTCAATTGGCATGTAATTTCGAACTTAAGCTTGTTCTAATGCCTACTATTATTCACCGAAAACCTAAACTCCTAGCTTTGTCCACTTCGAAGATATAGGGGGGGCGAAACAGCCGCGAATCGCTTCGAGAAAAGATGGTACGGCCGTGCCCGTTTTGCTCGAGACTTGGCGGGGCACTGCCGTGCCCCCAGATAGGTACCTAAGTTTCAAAGACGAAGCTTGAAAAAAGATCATTCAGTCGAATGTCGAAGTCAGAAGCCTTACCAATATCTCTTAACGCGATCCAGTTTAGGCTGTGGGAAAGAGACAGAGCTATACAAGTCGTCTAGCGCCATCTCTTTCCCACAGCCTAAAGACTCACGCTTTAAGAGTTCATGTTAGGCCACATGATCTTTTGTAGAAAGCTTTACATCCTCCGTCGCGGGACTTATCGAATTACCGTGACCCTGGAACGTAAAGGGCTATTGAAGATCACATCCTCAGCTTTTTCTTCAGACTCTCTCTCTTTATTCGTCTTCACATCACAGGGATCCAATGTCTTAATATCATTACCGTCATTTCTTTAATTACATTGTATCCGGCGGGCGTTACACTTCCGTACCGTGGTTCCTTAGGCACCAAGCGAAGAAATGACACTTCAATATATTATTATGGCTTCATGTCAGTTTGTTTGGTATCAAATGGCATTAGGGTGGCAAAGGTTTTTGTTGGAAAGCTCTATAATGGGTTTACAGGAGTTTGTTTTAATAGCCTTTTTATAAATTAATTCTTATTATTATATTTTTGAATAATTTCCTAACTATACTAAAAAACAAAACTTTTAAATATATTGAAAAATGTTGAAGAAGTGTTACTTGAATTCATTATTTTAACTTATTTCTAAGTATTCTATTTTTTAAATTTAAGTATTTGAATAAAAAAAAAGCAAGCATATAAAAATAAACAATAGTTTTATCTACGAGTATCATTAAAGAATCACCTTCTCATGTTTTAGGGTCGATCTCCAGAGGCATTTTTTTTCGTGTCGGGCTGAATAAACCCATTTTAAAATTGAATAACGTTTTCCCAATATTTTTTTATATGCAGTTCAGTGTCTAATCTACCAGTACAAGGCTAATATTATGAATAAGTTAAATTAAAATATTTAAAAAAAAATCTTAAACCCTTAAATCCTGATCGCTCTGGGTTGTCCTCACTCCCGATTGAATGAAAAAAATATTCTTTATTTTTTTAATGAGAAGCTACATATGAAAGAACTTATTTAGATTACATAAGAAATAGTTAATCTTCATTGTTATAAAATACTTGTAGTTTTATTATGAATACTTTTGCCACAATTTGAATTTAAATTCGTGTCCGGGCATTTTATCTCATCGCTCTGCGCTGAGGTAAAACATCGCGCTCATGCCTAGTTACGCGTTATAGACACTCTATTCCACTCTCGCTGGGTAGCACCAGCAGTGGTCTAACCGTTGAGGAAGATACCTTCGTGCCACGTATCCGCGAAGGTAAGTTCACGAAGGCAAGTTTATGATTACTCTGGATTTGGTTCTCGAATTTTATGATTGATATGGCACGTTATTCAAATTAAATATTAAGCTTGTAAATGTGTTTTTTATGTGAATTGGGTGATCTTTATGATGGTTTTTATGACACGCAATTATAAATTTCTACTGCTTTTAAATTCGGCTATATTCATGATTTTGTGACTTTTTCTAATCGCTATGGCTGTGATTGCTCTGTCCAAAAAGACCAGAGCAATGATATTTTGCATTAATTGTACGTTATAAAACTATTTAACCATCTTAAAAAAAAGGAGATTCGCAGTTCGGCCTGTATGTGTGTATGAATGTTTGTCCGCGATTATCTCGCGTTTGGCTGAACCGATTTTGATGTGGTTTTCAGAAAAGTGTTAGTTTTATTCTGGGAACGGTTTTAATATAATTATAATTACACGAACCGTCTCGAACACAGACTTGATGACTTCCAGCCTCCCGAACAAGCCGGTTTCCGAAGAGGCTATAGTACCATAGACCACATCCATACGCTGCGGCAAGTTATACAGAAGACCGAAGAGTATAACTTGCCATTATGCTTAGCGTTTGTGGACTATGAGAAAGCCTTCGATTCGGTGGAAACATGGGCGGTACTTGAGTCACTCCAGCGATGCCGTATTGACTATCGGTACATCGAGGTGTTGAAGTGCTTGTATAATAACGCCACCATGTCGGTCCGAGTACAGGAGCAGAGCACGAAGGCGATTCCATTGAGAAGAGGCGTAAGACAGGGGGACGTTATCTCCCCGAAACTGTTTACTGCCGCAATGGAAGACGCCTTCAAGCTCCTGGAATGGCAAGGACTTGGCATCAACATCAACGGCGAATACATCACTCACCTTCGGTTTGTCGACGACATCGTAGTCATGGCAAAGTTGATGGAGGAACTCAACATGATGCTCGATTGCCTCGACCGAGTTTCACAACGGGTGGGCTTGAAATTGAACATGGACAAGACGAAAACTATGTCAAATGCCAATAATAAATAATAATAACCATTTTATTTCAGGCTACTTGGGCCCATAGATATTATATACCTTATAGACTAACATATATATTGTTATAGTACAGTTTGTGTTAGTATAAAGAAACTTAAGCCTATGTTAGTAAACACTTCACTTGGCACTATTTTATAGCGCACTCCAGTGGCACTTGTCCGCGGAAGCGACGGAACACCACGTCCTGCGGCCAAAAGTTCTCCTCCATGACGAGGTGCAGCAAACATGTTGGCACACGCACCACGAACGCCTTGAAA
The DNA here is from genome assembly GCA_954870645.1 of Agrotis clavis. Taxonomy (NCBI): domain Eukaryota; kingdom Metazoa; phylum Arthropoda; class Insecta; order Lepidoptera; family Noctuidae; genus Agrotis; species Agrotis clavis. The sequence goes on along the minus strand of OX940933.1, from coordinate 20,112,351 downwards.
TTGACGTTGCGGCGCGATTCCAGCAGCTGAACTCTCGGCGTGTACTTGATCTTTTGACGCACGTACTCCACGATGTCCTCAGCCTTAGTGGTGTAGCGTAGGCGTGAGATATACACCGGAGTATTCGGCTTGGCAGCACGTATAGTGTTGGGCTCCACAGGAGCCGTGCCGCAGCGGTTCTTGTTGGTTCGTTGACGGCGCTTCCTCCTTTGCACCGTCACGAAACCATCATCATCAGCCCGCTTCGATGCCTTTTCCGGCATGGGCTTCACAGATGTAGCGACCTTGCCCACAGCAACGATGTTTTTTGCTGACTCTGTTGACATGGGCACCTGTTTGGAAGGTCGGGAAACTCGAGCGGCGGAGCACAGAGGAGCCGCAGGGGCAGGAGCGGAGCTGCGGGGCGCGCATGTTGCACGTTTTGCAGGCTCAGCATTCGACGGCGACGGCGCGGGCGACGACAAAACCGCTGACGCAAAACTTGCCCCCGATACATTGAGGCCCGCTCCGCCAATGTTGTGCCCACCCCAGTCTCTGTTGGAAACTCGGTACTCGAAGTTGTTGACTCATATATCTACTTAGGACAAGCAGTCCAGTTAGGTAGGTCCAACTTCGAGAAAGAGGTCAACCCTCCGAATCCAACTCGATTGGGCAGCGTTCGGGGAACTACGCAATGTCTTTTCGTCCGACATACCTCAGTGCCTCAAGACGAAAGTCTTCAACCAATGTGTGTTACCAGTGATGAGTTACGGCACCGAAACGTGGTCTTTCACTATCGGCCTCATCTCAAAGCTCAAAGTCGCTTAACGAGCTATGGAGAGGGCTATGCTAGGTGTTTCTCTACGTGATCGAATCCGATATGAGGAGATCCGTAGACGAACTAAAGTCACCGATATAGCCCACCGGATTAGCAAGCTGAAGTGGGAATGGGCAGGCCATATTGCTCGCAGAGCAGATGGCCGATGGGGTCGAAAAGTATTAGAGTGGAGACCACGGACTAGCAAGCGCAGCGTAGGACGTCCACCAGCAAGGTGGACAGACGACCTTATAAAGGTCGCCGGAAGACGCTGGATGCAGGTCGCTTCCAACCGGTATATGTGGAGATCAAAAGGGTAGGCCTATGTTCAGCAGTGGACGTCCTATGGCTGAGATGATGATGATGAACGGTTCTAATATATAAAACTAATGGATATCTTGTGACATTACCCACATACATCCATTTTTTTGCTGACTTGTATTGTAGATTTTCAAAGACACCGATTTAATTGAATATCTAAACTAAAAGGGAAAAATTAAAAAAAAAGCTTTTTGAAAAAAAAGGAACCGACTTGAAAACCAAACACAAAAAAGTATAAAATAACTTTTCTTTCGGAAGTCGGATGGCCATAGTCAGTGAAATAAAAAACAAAGCCACCGACTTCCGGAAGAAAAGGTATCACTTACATGTTATTTTGTTACACGTATACCAACTGAATATGACTAAAAACGCCAAAACTAATAATATTTTATCAATATTCTTTTTTTTTTAATTGGTTTGACCATTTATGATCGCTCTGGCACCAATTATGATTGCTCTGGTCGCGAAATTTTTTGAACTTAAATATTTCCATAACTGTTAGTGTAAATTGAAGGCCAAAAGTAAAAATATACTATTTGAATATCATACTTTTTAATGAGATACATAATTACCGTTAAATATCAATATCTGAAAAGCACCAGAGCGATCACACGAATACGCCCGTTTTGGAGATCCACCCTTTACATGTCTGGTACCTACTCGATTTTTCAATTTAAGGTGATTTTTGAATTTCAGGTACCTACCTAGGAAAGTCTTTTTCAACAAAATATTTACTTCTAACCTAACAAAAATATTTTCAACAATCCATTTTATCGACTTCTCAAGTCCTTTCTTTCAAAACAACGATCAAAACCATAAATTGTTGTTCCGGGTCTGGCCTGGACGCGTAAAAAAAAAATGTTTAACAAAATTTGCGACACCTTTCAAAACATCCAAATAACGTGCTACAAAAGAACGAATAAAATCGAAACGTTTTAGTACTATAAAAGTTTCAAAATATCGTACCTAGTAACAATTTACAAATTGATACTGTAAACATTTTTATTTGACATTGAGCCTCTCCATTTTATGCAAGTTTTGTGTAATAGGTACTGTAGCGGTCAAGTGGCCGTGGTTTGAATCCTTTCCATTTTGATTATAGGTACCTATCTTCAGCGTAAACATTTAAAGTAATGATTTGATGGCACGGTTCGTGTAGAGCTTGACTACTGCGGTGCATTTCACGGGTTCGATTAGGTACTACACGGACAAAATATATTTGCCTGAGACAAGTAGGTACCTACCTATGTAGATGTTTTTGGGTCTTACCAATGATATTTTAGAATATCATTGGGTCTTACAGTTTGTGTGCCTATGTGTTAACGTTATTAAATTATTTATCAAGAGAATTGATTGAAAATTAATTTTAAAAAAATGCTAAATAGCGTGTTTTTATGTACCTACAAATTAACTTAACGTTTCTGAATTCTCGCTATATGATTGCACGTAGCGTATTCTAAAATTGTAGCAATATTAACAATTTCAATACGATTTTGTAAGGTGCTGGATGCCACTGGCTCTTTTCTAATTTAATGAAATCGCAGTTACTTATGATGCCATTAAAAATCAAATTAAAATTCTTCAAAGTCCGCCTCCCACAACTATCTTAATTTGCACAAAATCTTCTGAAACGGTATGGTACCTAATTAAAAGAGCCGTATAAGTATTCTATTAATTACTTAAGTAAGTACTTTTAACTATGATTCAAACTTATATAAAAACTAGCAGCCACATGAGCACAAATCTGTCTGTTACGTTATTACACCTCAACAGCTGAACAGATTTCGAAAAAAGACACAGCTGACCACGTAATCTGGGTTCCGAGGACGTGTAAATTGAAAAGTACTCTCAAAAGATAGATCTCGGTCAAATAACAGCATATTTTTAAAATATTGTATTTGGTCAAAATCACATAATTTCTATTGATATTTGTTGCGTGGACATAACAGGAACTAAATCACAAAGCTATACCTGTGGCTATACCATGACCTGACCTTGTCTACATAGGATACTTTTTATCCCAAAAATTTTTGGTTTCCGTAGGTATCTTCTGTCATTCACGCGAGAAAAACGAATACCAAATATGGTCTCAAATACAGCAATATTAAGAGGATTCCTCGATGTAATGAGTGTGCGCGTGGGCAAGCCCGTTTAACCCACGCCGAGTGACCTAGCGAACTTGAAATAACTTAAGGAAACCGCTGTCTGCTTTACAAAGTATGAATCTGTAGGAAAAGTTGTGGTTAGAAAAAGTTATGGTTCGTTATTTGTAACAGTCAATCCTACTAATATTATAAAGGCGAAAGTTTGTATGTATGGATGTATGGATGTATGGATGTATGGATGTATGGATGTTTGTTACTCTTTCACGCAAAAACCACTGAACGGATTTGGCTAAAATTTGGTACACAGATAGTTTATAACCTGGATTAACACATAGGATAGTTTTTATCCCGATTTTATGTTCCCGTGGGATAATTTTGGAGTTGTAGCGGGTGAAGCCGCTGGCAACAGCTAGTGATATTATAAAGAAAGATACGCCATGTTCATACTGAATGCCGTTCAGAATTGTTGCGTTGTTATTATAATAATTTAAAACTACGACAGCGATAGATAATGCGGAACGTATTAAGATAGAAAGAGATAGCAGATAGCAAAGAGCAACAATTGTCTTACTTTGTCCTCAACAATTTGTGCGTGCTTGTGCGATATCTACCCCTTTTTTTATTATAATATCATTGGTAACAGTAGCCACTACTTATGACTAGGTTAAGCCGGAAACACATTATTTAACACGCCACGCGACGCAACGTGTCGACACCCGATGTGCAGTGAGCGCGTGTCGTCGCGTCGGGTGTTCATAGTGTGATTCTGGTCATAGAAAACAATACATTTGATTTGACCCAACACGCATCACGTTTCATCGGGTGGCGTCGGGTGTTAATAATGTGTTCCCGGCTTTACCCAGTAGATAGAGTAGATGTACATTTGTTTTTCCACTTCTTTCAAAAATACCTATCTATTGCATAGATGCCTAATTGATGGGAGTCCCCTTAAATATCAATTTAATTCTGCCTTTTTTTTTTATTTGTAGTTATAGTGGCAACAAAAATAGTTCATCTGTCTATATTCTGTGAAAATTTAATTTGTCTAACTATCACAGTTCATAAGAAAAAGCCCGGTGAAAGTCCGACAGACAGCGAAGCCTTTGTAATAGGGTTCCATTTTACCTCTAGGGTACAAATCTGTTAACTTAAACTTGACACGCTACCGCATGCCTATCCGCAGATATATTATCGATTTGAGTGATTTCTAGATAATTTTTAATCAGCAGCTTTTATCAAGACCACCCACAGTAGAATTACATCTCTATCAACTTATATATCAACTTCCTCATAAAACACACCTTTTTCAAATATTTATGCATTTCTGATACATCTTTAATATAATAAAATCAGGCCATGGGAAGTGAGAACCTGTTATGGCGCGAACAGTTTAACCTTTCAAGAATGTGTCTCTTGGCCAAGATTAGGTCATCACATCTCGTTTTTTTTTTATTTGCATGCTGTGAATTGAGATGAGCAGTAGAATCCACTGTTTTTTTTTTAATAATTTTCAATGTTACGTTGCCCTTTTTGTTTTTATGGACTGAGGCGAAAGGCATTTGTAAACGCTTCGTACAAAAGGCGACGCAAGTCTCCGATACCTTACGACTTCGGTATCCAGGCGACTATCGCAATACAAATCCATAGAGGGTCATATCAGGCACACGTCAATGGATACCAAAGTCGTAAGTTATCGGAGACTTGCGTCGGCGTCGCTTTGTGTACGAAGAGGCTTAATCGTAGCTGCTGCCTACCCACTGCATAAAATTCACAACATATACATTTATGTTTAAAATCGTGTATACAAAATACTTAATATTTGCCCTGATGATAACCAATCCTGCATCGCTCCATGTTTTTCTAAAAATATCGCTGGCGCGCCGATCTTTAATTTTTCGGCATATTGATCCTTCAAGAAAAAGACTAAACGGTTAAACTGTTAACTCTAAAAAAAGTAAAAGACTGGAAGCCGTAAAAATATGGTTGCAAAAAAAGATAGTCGAATAATATTGAAGGTTGTAATTAGCGTTAAAGAAAGACATGTTTTAAAATACATATAATTATTAGCACCCAGTGAAAAGTTAATTTGTAAGCAGTGGATATTGTAGTTGCTAACCAGCCAATTGTATTTAAATTGCACAAAGAAACACGTTTGGTTAAGAACAATGACTTTGAATTATCAGCAGAAATTAATTCATTAAAATGTAATGAAGTTAAAGGTTCAATTCAGTAATAATCAAATACACTGGTTTCTTGTTATACAATTGGCTTTATGTTCTACAAATACCGTGTTTATCAAGAAATTTAGAAAACAGGGAGCATGCCCAAATCCCCTCTTCTGTTTCCATCTTTCCATAAGTATGGTTTCGATATCTGTGATGAACGTGTGGCTTCAGAGCCACTTCGTGCAAGAAGGTTACATCATCAATTCATTCATCACGAAAGAATCCTGTACCAACAATGAAATCACCATAGAATTAACAATATCAAATTATTACAATTATTATTTTAATAACATTAATGACTCTACTACTGATGATGTATGATAGTTTACCAAGCATACACATACAGTCATATTCATTCAATGTTTTTAATAACACGATGGTTTTTGTTGAATATCTTTCAACTATTCGTAGAATTGATAATACATAATATTCTTGATTCAATTTTCCGAATAGCTGCTTAAAGATTACATTTCCTTAAAACAGTTCAATAAAAACATGCTTTCAGAATTGATATCATCGGCATGATTGTAATTTAATCAACATTGAATTTCAAGCCGATCTTGCAGCACTGTAATAGGATAGCAATTTTAATAATGATATACATCCTAATGAAGTAACAACTAAATATTCATCCATATCAAAGCCTAGGAATACCATAAGCATGGCTAATAATCTCTTATTACGGAAAAAACAAGCTGATAGAAGCAAAAGTTGTAGGCTTTATAGAGTCAAGAGGCCTACTATGAAATCTAATTAAGCCGCAACGATATAACATTTCATCTAGCAAGCAATTAACATATTCAGGTAACGTCACGTCATCAGATATAACCGCTAATGTTCCGCTCGTTTCAAACCTGCCGTCATCAAGGTCATGGCGTAGGCATATTATGTCTATAACACTAGTTATTGGCGCCTTTTGCGTTTTTATGGAGGAAATTGTAAATGACGAATAGGTAACCCTGAGGCAATATAATCATTATTGAATGTCAAACACGTCTAATTCAATACAGAAAACTTGGATAGATCTCCTACTAAGAGAATAGAAATTGATGGTGGCAAGTTTAATCGAGAAGTACCTGATGATCCAAAAATAAAGATAACTACTGACAAAATAATAACATAGATTAAAGAAACTCCTAGTAGCAGTCATGACATCCCAAATGATCATTGACTTACTATAAAAGATGACCACGCAAGAAGACGAGACATTGACCCTTGCAATCCGGTCAACGGTGAAGGTAACATTCTTTATAGCGGAAATACCTTGTAATAATCTCAAACCGTAATAGTGTCGGCAAGAATAATTTCTTTATGCTTCCCATCCCTTCACAGGAAGGAGATAACACGTTTATCAAAGCCAGGTGCAACTGAAGTCACAAAGTTCAGTAGAATCGTGTTGGGACAGGTAGTAACGTGTTTAAAAGCATTGATATGTAATTTAATGTCGATAAAATTAAGCGTGACTCTTGGGATCTCGAGTTACATTTTAAGATGAAAGAATCTGTTGGTTATTTTTGTGACTGTTTCATTTAAATAAGAGCTTCAATTAATAGAGGATAAAGGTAATAGAAACGATTAAACGATAGATAAGAGGTAATAATTATAAACGCTTGTAATATTCTATGAGCTCTACAAAAATCAAGCAATGACACAAATGTAACTATTACGTAAGTTCAAATTCTCGCAATTTTGATGGAGTATAAAGATAACACTGTTCTTTATTTCATTCATGCAGTCCCATAAAGTACGGGAACAAGAACTCCAGACAATGGCAAGTCACGATCTAAAGCCCAACAATTAAAACTTGGTCACAGCAGACCCATCAAGGCATAACTAACTCATAAGCTACGGAGATTCACTCGGCTCGCTTACACATTCAATGTAACTAGAGCGGAACACAATAAAGTCGACTTATGTCCAATGCGGTGTTAAATGTCAGGTTTTATGTAAAACGTTTTAGGTTAAGCATTTGAGATACTTGTGTTTAGTCAAACTGTGATGAATGACGAAAATTAATGTCTTGTACTCTTGTGAGGGACTTCTTAGAGCTAAAAACTTGTTTGTGTCTATCTATGTCTAAACCAAAATACATAAACACTTTTCAAAATGACATATTATGATAGATGGGGTGCCCCAAGGCAAAATATTTGCTCGGTGTTAATAAAATAAAATAGATATAGAGTCGCATTTCATTGAATATAAAGAGTTAAAAAAGGGATGCACCGTAGATGTAGGGTAATAAGGATCATCCAATAAGCCTGCACTCATAAACTTCGGATTACAACTTTAACGTGTTCGACATTAATTTTCGAACCAGATACTTGGCACATTATGCATGGTGAATCTGTTTGACCACGCACGTCTAATGGTTATCTAAAGCAAAGTAGAGCTTTGGCAACAGTCACTGGGTCAAAGAATTTAAAACTATCCAAAATAACAAATGACACTATTAACCGATTCATTGATTTCCTAACTTCCATTTTTATTTAAAATACAAAATAATAGGATTTTCCAAATCGGAAATTAATTTAGTATTTCAAACGGTCGATTAGGAATTTAGAGTGGCACTGATTCTTAAATGTCAGCTCTATTTATGGTCTAATTTGAATAGTTGAAAATAATGGCTTCTGTAATTTTAATTGCTTGTATTGCTATACAATCTTGTAGATTTTCGCTTGCGAAAACACGTGTTGTACAGGATTCGCTTGCCTGTGTCCATATATCATCTATTATTATCCTTATATGTTCTTTCTTTGATCTTATGCCTTATTGTTGTCCTCACGTACTGGTTGTTCAAATGCTAAACATTAAGATTCCAATCTGTTATTCAAATCCAGTAACAGATAGATCTTTGTTTTGTCCTGCCTTTTATTCTTCAACTTCAAATGAAGATGCTTGTCAATTGTCTTTAAATTTAAAACAACTGATACAAAATCCTGTACAAAATGTTATATCAGATTAGTTTTTTTCCAACACATTAACTTCATTATCTGCCTCATCAACACTTACTCGTAACAGTAATTACACAAATGTGTCCACTTTAACAATAGGTACTAGTCAAAGTCGGTGAACTTAGCACGTGTGTAGGCGTATTTATAAACTCTAGTGGTAATGAATCAGTATTGATGACTCATTTCAGCCAGGATGGAGTGAAATATACGATTAAATATTGAGTGATGCGGAAATCGAAAATTCTGCTTTTGGTATTTCTAAGAATCAGTTTTAACAAACGATTTGTTTGATATCATTGGTGTCGTGTACGATTCTCATTAACACGTTTAAATACGTGCTTCAAATTAAATCTTGTTAGTAAGCTAAAAGTGCAGTGGTGGCCCAGTGGTATCGGTCCCGAGTTACGAGTCGTGGGTTCGAACCCCGCCAGGCGCATTACTTTGTGTAATTTATTTCATCACCACTGCTCTTAAAACGGTGAAGGAAAACATCGTGAGGAAACCGGCATGTCCTAGAACCAAAAATTCGAAGACATGTGACATCACCAATCCGGACTGGGCGCGTGGTAGATTATGGCCCACTCCCTCTCACAGAGAGGAGGCCTGTGTACCAGCAGTGGGAACATTATAGGCTGATGATGATGATGATGATGATGAGTAAGCAAAAATGCTGAAACTTGTAAAATTTGGGTTTTACAAGTTTCATCAAATTCTAAATTCATATAGCAGTAACCACCAATGCTTTCTCTCTACAAACGGATACGACATTAAATCAAAATGAGTATACTTCTCGGAATTTCAAAGTTGCCTTTCCACAGAAAAGCATCTAAAAAACTTGATTTGTAGATGACCGGAAATAATTGGGATAGCCCGAGCGGCCTTGCTCAAGGACTGGCCCTTGGTTTTCTTTTTTTTTGATTCTTTATTCAATTCTAACATACAATTTATGGTTAGGGAGTCAAGGTAGTGTTTAATTTTAAATCTGTAAGTTTTGAGAAGTGAACTTAAGTGATGGATTGATGTTTTGATTCTGATATTGATACCAAGGGATACGACACATTCAGAGTATTTAAATGTAAATTAAACGATGATTAAAGTATGATGTTCCTAGTTAGATACTGGGTTCAGGATTCGTAAACTGCATGCAGAAGATCTTGAGTGCTAGCTAATTATTGTCACACAAATGATGCAGTCACATGCAGTTTTAACATAATTTTTCCCATAGCCATTAAATCAGATCTATAGGAATGTCCGTAATAGATAAATCGTGATCTTTTCCTTATCCAAAACATAACAGATTATGAACGGTACCAAGAATTCCTTTACAAAAAAATCGATGGTGAAAGGTCGCACACCCATCATCGCTCATCGTTATTATTACAGTAAATTACAGTCTGTATTGCTATTTATATCTAACAATATAAATAGGAATACTGCGTGTAACATATGACACGTCTATAATCTTCATTTTGATTACTTTTTAGAGTCAATTATGTTTAAAGATTGCTAGAAAGTTTAATTGCAAGGATGACATGCTGAAACGACATTGAAATAATCATGACTGTCATCATGCACTCTCCAACTTGTGAAATCTAAACTTCATTAAGCATTGCATCTGCATCTACTATTCAAACTTGAAGAGTTTATACCTCATCAACCATTAAATCTACAAGTTCTTTTCAGTCAATTAAGTATAGGTCGTCTTTTGGTCCATTTATAAACTCCTTCAGGACTTCTTCCTCGTTGCTTTTTTACAGATTTTTGTTTTTTCATCAACAGTTAATATCGACTGCATCTATTAGTTTTTCAGCATACAGCATAGATCATAGATAGATACACAGCAGTGGGCATTCAAGAGAGACAAATTTTAATATTGAAAATGTCTTTAAACTATAATAAAGAATTCGCCCACAAGGCATTTAAATATCAACCTGACTTAATTCTAGCACTTAATTTGACACCGAAATATATCAATCACAATTCATTGATCAGCTCAAATCCTGCCACAACGAACCAGTCTTTTTCACAATTACTTAAGGTTTAATTTACTTTGTATAATCTGGTGCTGAAAGAACCGGTCTCCAATGACCTCGGGTATGGAACATACGGATAGAATAACGATTCAAAATTCCATACGAGGTTCGTTCACGAGACTTGATGTGTAACATCACGGATTTCCGTTATTGGGTAGGCAAAGGTGCAGGTGCGCCATTCTTAGAGCAGTGTTGGGTAATTAGCCGTTAGCAATACCGATGTTCAATTAACTGAGAGTAATATGCCTATTGTTGGTATAATAGAAGATAGTTTCAATGTATAATTTGCTAAAGATGATAACGAAGTAGAAGGCTTTTCGATTCCAGTAGAAGTGTTCCATTGATGAGAAGCTTTGATCATTGTTATGTATGATCGAAGATTAGAAGTCATAAAGAATCCCACTAAAGATTATGTGTCGTAGACACAATATTGCTAAGTCTAAAATTAAAAACTGCAAAACAAACGGAAGACGATTACCTAATAGGTATAATTAGTTACTAGGAATATAGATAATAAATAAATAAGAGCTAAAATATTTGTGTTGTGTTGTCCAACGATATTTTAAATCAGTTTATCAAAATACACAGGTAATTTTATAAACGTGAAGGCCTTGCAAGGAATACGTGCATGCAGTTGAATAAGACGCAAATAAAAGAAATCAGTTTCACACGATCCAGATCCTTCAACAAAAGGCAGGAGCTTTTTAAACGTCTGTTCTCATGAGAAAGCTCATTCAAAAGACTTTGGTCTTTTTGGAATCTTTAGTATGATTTTTTCTTTAATTGTGGAACCGGTTTTAGATACAGCCTATATAGATTTTGGGGATAGATATGATACGGTGATTTTTGATGAAGTGCATGTGAGTGAATGTATCATAATAGTAGTAAAGAACTGTGATCAAAAAGAAAGAGGCTTATGAATGATCCATTGATTGATTGGTTTCTCTGGATACTGTGAAGAATTTGCTTCACAGTCTATCCATAAAAGATACAGACTGGAGTTACAACTCAGCGCTCAAATAGATTAAAAATGTTAAGAAGTTAATCCGTAGAAAAATGTCTAGACATTTTCTGAATGGCTTTCTAAGTTGTAAAAGTGAATCTAGGCTAAATGCTTCTAATTTATGAATTTTAAGATACTATCTGGTTTTTTAGTTAGAAATGTAGCTATCAATGTGTTGATACGGAAGAAAAGGAATTCAATATTAGAATGAAGGCTCACATGGAATTGAAAACAAGTGAAAAGGGAAAAGAGTTTGAAAATGATTACGTGTTGATGTCGAGCCCTGTAACACAGCATTATTAAAAAAAAGTTTTATTTGTATGGGTCCTATCATATACAATAAATTACCTGATGAAATAAAAGATTATACAGTCCAAAAGTTCAAAAATAAATTGGTGGCTTAATAGAAAAATGTTATTATTCGATTAATGATTTTTTAATGGACAAATCCTTTTAATCACAATTATGTATAATTTTAATATTTCTGACAATTTACCCATCAATATTATTTAATTTTTTAATTTATTATTTATATTATTTTTAATTTTATTCCTTAGTAATCATTTGTGGACATTTCTCAATTTTAATTTTGTTTTTTTAATTTAAATTTTTGTATGCATGTTCCATTCATTATTTTTATGACATTTTCATTTTTAGTATTATTTAATTTTGTAGATAAGTTACAATCGTATGTAATATAAATTTTGCGTGCCTATTCCCAGGCAGAATGTACATGGCTCAATTCTATGTATTCCACCTATAATTTAATGTAACCTACATTCTATGCAAATAAATGATTTTGATTTGATTTGATTTGATTTGATTTGAATATAGTAATAGGTATTCTTTACAACATTCGTTAAGACTGTTACTAAAACTAAACATATGATTGGTTAATATTGTAGCCAATACTGCTATGAACACTGTCTTAGATATAAACAAATAGCAAACATTTTACTATAGAATGTAGATGATATTGCTTAAACAGGACAACACGCTAAGTGGATTAAGGCTGTCCACAACTCCACAGATTCCATTCACCACTCACGTAATCATATAAAAGTCGATGCATCCACAATTTTAGTGACTACATCTTATTGCTAGAAGGTCAGTGCAATCCTTTTACTCTTTTCGCAAGGTCTTATAGGTCAAGAAGCTTACCTCCTCAAAACTAAAAGTGATAAGGAATGAGAAAGTATGAATGCAGATCTTGTTACGATTTCTAAAGAAGTTTTAAAAATTCTAGGCAAGATGAACTTATCTACGATATTTTAGCTAAGAACCGGTATATATATTAAAGTCACACTACAAACCCTTAGCTTCCTAAACTATCTTAATAACTGTATTAATGCAGCAAGATACGTCTTGTATTCATTCCGATCCTTCCTCTTGCCTTTGATCCGCTTACCACATTCAGTTCGTATGCAAGCACCCTAAGCAATGCATCGCTTTAGGCACTATACTACATAGAATGTAGATACAATGTTTACAAACTATAAATCCACAACGACATACAGTTACTTACGACAGTTTAAATCAATTGTATGTACGTTATTCTCATACAAATGTACTAAGTCAGTTGCTCGTTCACTAAGCATTTGACTAATATGTATTACAAGCACGTTTCATAGAACAAAATGTGTCCAGAAAGTGTTTAAATGTCTTTATTTTAATTCGATGTGGTCGACATGACCTCTGGCTACTGTTTGAAGGTGCATTCAACTGTTGAATGCGTTTTTTAGATACTATTTCAATAAAAATTGAGTTTGTTGATGACGATTGTTTGTTGCAAACTTAGGCATTTTTGAAGCCAGCCTTTGGAAACGTAGAGTGGCAATAATTTACCAGTTTATAAGTCTAAGTGGAAGGATCTGCCGACACCCTTCTCTTAGTGCGTCAGATGTGAAGCAAATCTTACAAAGAAAATACTCTTTTCACGAGAAATACTTGATCTACTAAAGATCAGGCGGTCAAAAATAAACATAAATGGGTCGGCTTAAAGGACCAAAGAGATCATGCTTTCCAATATCCTGTTTAAGTAATGCCAGCGCCAGCGCTATGTGCTCCAATTTCAATACCACATTGTCAAATTGTCACACTGTTACAAAACTAATTAAAGGGAAATATTTACGCGAAACCGTTACACCAAGTATGCATTTGTCTGCATTCTGAACAAAACATACATTCTCCGAAATTATGTATTTCGGAGCCTAAAGCATAAACCCAATTTCCTTGATCAATATACATTGAATATTTTCTTTAGTTTTCTTGTTATTGCACTGTTTTATCCCAGCAATGGATCATGCAAATGTCGATGTTGTTCAGCTACATCGTTTGTTACGCGTCTCTCGGTGAAGCCTGCACCTGCCTCCTGATTTTGCCATAAATTATGAACACAGGTCGATTCTTGCTTAGAAAACAAGTTTATACGCAATTATAGTCCGATAGCTCTTGGGAAATATGTTATTTGAATTCTTTTGGTCGTGTTTCCATGAGAACGACGAGAATAGTTTTCTTGTAGTGGTCACGGCTCTAGAACTCTAGAATGTGGTTGTACTTGCGTCTTCTACAGACGTTTTATAATAGCATAATGGTTATGTATCATTCTACTGCCCTTTCCAAATAATTAGGAGTTGGTGCAACACATTCTTCTCAATTTATTCAAAGGTAGATTCAATTACAACCTCTAACTGAGAGAACCAGAATTTTTTGCAATAAAATTCAAATCTGTCTAGAAGAAAGGGTTATAAGAATCATAACGAGCAATTACAGCAGATCAATGCAGCTACCAAGTCTATATCTAAGTTTGGTCAAAAATTCAATGCTAAAGCTATACTCAGTTCAATTGATAGCTTAACGCATATTTGCTCTAACGACGTGTGCAGAGCGGCTAACTACAATCTATTGTTACATATCTAATTGTTTGGCATCTGTCCAAGCCATACAAGAAGTATTAAGTTTCTTCCAACGTTCTTAAATGGTTTACAATCTGGGAGGTCTTGCTTGAATTTAGTATTTAGGAATCATTCACAATCATCCGTTCATTCAAATCTCAAGTATCTGACTTCCCTAAATCCGTGTTGTTGTCATCTGATCTGATGTTTTCAATTTGCCTGGACCGATTACATGCATACAAGATTCCCTTTACAACATTTTTTTTTATCGATATCTGATTCTCACTTAATTTGCACAGCTTTTAAAAATACAGCTGATGCGGCAACAAGTTGACATGGATACTGCAAAGTGAAAGCATTTTTAAACCAGGTTGATGTTTGTCTGGTACTCACACCATCTCTTTAAAACTTCGATATTATAAGCTAAGTGTCTGAATGCAGCTGATGGCATTGCTTACAACAATTTGCAGTCGCCAAAGGTCAGAATCGAAAGACCTCTACAACCGGTTTCGTAGTACAAAGTAGAAAATGATTTGCCTACTTAATGCTTTATTTTGTGTTCGTGCTTAGTTTATTGTTATTGTGTCTTTTAAATCACCTCTGTCCTTTGACCATGAGCGCTCATTGGTGAATGTATGGACACTAGAATTATAATTGCTCCTAGTAATGCCTTGTTTAGTAGAAATGTTTACAACCGAAACAAGCATTCAGTAGTGTCAAAGCCGAAGAGAAGATTGAGGTCCGTAACATCTTGGTCTGATGAATATTTTTATCCATGAATATTTTTTATTACCTACGGTTATTGGAATTTAAGCACTGCTTGATATATCATTGATAGTAATCGTTCTATTCATTATGTTGGTTATTTTTATCTTGTTCACGCAAAAAACAAAATCTACAACATTTTTGGTCCTTCGACCAAATGTTAGGTTCTTCGCTACGAGCAATTTCAAAATATTATCGTTATCTAAATCATCAAAATAGCACTTTCTGACCTGTCTCTGTGCTAGTGCTCCCTGAGGTATGCGGTCACGGTATAAATACGAACAACCCGGAAAGTAATACCGGTTGAGGCACGTAATGTGGGGTCGTGCTCTGTCCTACATGCTTTGCTTTTCCAAAATACTGTTTAGCTTTCAAAGTGGTCTACAGTTTCCTTATACTTGTTTGGCTATTTTGATTCAAATTAAGATCAAAATCGTAATCCACTTTCTAGAGTCGTCTGGGTGCTTTCGGTGCATTCGTTAATGTATCAAACTTGCTAATTTTCATTTTGCTGAAAGTGTCACATCAGATGTTTTTGATTCTTGAGTACCTATTTTATAGTTGCCTTGGTTTTTTTGGTTCTTACTGGATTGCTTTACAAATTGAGTAAAAGAAGTTCGCATTGCAAAATCTCCTTCACCTTGTTTTCATTGTTATGAAATTTCGATACTTTTACGGTTCAAAGTTTGTGACACAGGTGTGAGAATCTAGGGCATTTCTGTTATCTAGAATATTATTGTATCTTAATTTCAAGTTTGTTATAATATCTCATTTACCAAGAAAATAAACCGGTACAGTTCAAAGTTGTTGTGGGTGATAATGGACTACCTACTAAGCTAACTGCCTCAACTAGTGCTACCTACTACTACTACTTTGTGAACAGCTGATTGTAATGGAACAACTGTTTTATGACACTGTTTAAGTGTATTACAGTATTGTTTTGTTTTGGTTTTATGGTCTTTGACATTTTAACAGGTAGTTCCTTTGGTTTCATAATAGTCAACTTGTTTTGGGGTCTTGATTGCACTTGTAATGGTTCTACAGTTTATACTAAACCATCCAATGACTGTAGATTACCTACGTTCCTTTAAACAACACCGCTCTAAACGCCATAATAGTCAAATGGGTGCAGCAATCAAGATCTCGGGGAAAAACGATAACAGTAGCTAACGATCGAGCAAATTAACACAACTGTACCGCTCTTTGGTTTCATAGCGGAGCGGATCTCATTCTCACGCAACTTAAAAACAATATATTGAAAGACTTGATATAAAAAACTGCCTAGGCGCGTGCGAGTCAATATCAACGGTTGAACACAGAGCATTTTTTACCCTACCATTCACGAATAACCGCCACTTCGGTCCGTTAACACCTGCTTAGCCTACCTTATATAAACACATGCTGATAAAAGCGAAACAATCTCAACAACCTGCCGAATTCCATAATAAACCTTAGAAGTCTCTACCAGTAACAGTTATAGCATTAATTATACGAAAAATACTTAAAAACCCGATAGTCGAGTTGGAAACTTGAAGTTTTCTTACAGTTATGCCGTTGTGTAAGAGATAACCTGAATTGAGATAAGTCTGTTCGGAACTGAGCCAGCAACGCATGCCGCAAGTAATAACCTAACAGATTATAATATTTGTGTTGGTAATCTTCGGATTCCTATCTCGAGGAGATAACGCTCTGATTGAATGTGTGTTAAGCAAACTAAGTAAGGTTGTTTGAAAGACTTACCGTCCATTAGGCGCGGAAGGGGAATGCACCAATTTCACAGCAAAGAGGAACTGTATTGCACACACGAGCAAACAGCAAAGATTCAATGATAGCGTCAACGCACACAACGCTAATGTCACTTCGTACACCACTGCAAACTCCTCGGGAGCACTGGTCGCGGGCGCTGATATCTTCAGTAAGAACAACAACGCGAGGAGAGCCAGCAGCAAGCTGACGAGGCACAACAAGGCTAAGGAAGTCAAGGCCTCTTCAGTGGCCGCTCTAGAGCTTCTGTTCCTGACGGTCGCCGTCCGAGGCGGCGGCATTCCTGTTGCATTTCCATTCGCCAGCTTCGGGGGAGTCGTAACCGGTATGGGGGCGACGACTGACACTGGGGCGGTAGTCGTCGCCGGCTGCGCTCCAGGGCTGACGCTCGCCGAGGTGCCCCCGACGGAGTGCTTGGACGAATCCAGGGTTGACACGTTGAGGGGCAGGTGGTGGTGCGGCCGCCGCGGCATGTTCTGGTAGCGGTGGTCGGCATCGTTCGCCGCTGGCGGCCGCTGCGTATGTTTCAACATGGCGCTACTAGCACGCCGAGACTCGCCATCCCGCCGACTGGTTCTCCGGCATTCGGGCCGGTTTTATTGCACGACACAGCGACACGGGCGCTCGGGCGACGGACGCGGGACGACTGACGGCACTTCGTACCTGCGCGCGCGCGTATGTATATCAATCAAACGCGAGGGCTGCAAGACTGCACGCAAAGCTAGGAGGCACCGGTTAACTCACCTACCCCAACAATAGAATAATGGGTGTTTAGGCTCATTATTCTACTGCTTAGAAAAACAAGTGGTCTATTGATAGCAATAAAACTTTGTTTATTAAACATTGTTTTCACTAGTCACTTGTTTGCTGTTGGTTGAGTATTGTCAGTGCATTTTTGTTCCCACTCTCATTTATAATCATAACAATTATAATATTCTTCAATGACTAATTTGGAAAGATTCACTAAGGTCTTAGTTAGTTAGTTTGTTTATTCATTCGTACCTAAAGACCAACCTTTCCTAATTTATTGTTTCAATGTAGAGGTAACGTTTCAGTAACGTAGTGTGCAAATTTAGAGGAAACCGGAAGGAATCCGTTTATGTAGCCCTTTCGCAACTGTTACATTTAGCAAATATTCATCAACTTCAATGAATTTATTGTTTGATACTCACATTCGACCTTCTTGATAATTTGTTGAATTGCATCCCCGTCATCCTATTGCCCTTATCCCAATTCAATTGGGGTCGCCGCAAAATTTTCTTTTCCTTGCGTTTTAGTCTTGCTTTCATATAATAGAAATTCTATTCAAGTCTCTGATGAGAATGACATACGTTCCCAAAATGACAACTTTAAGAGTATCATTGGGGATTTGAACGCCACGTCAATGTCAATTTTGACATAATGACAGCTGTCAATTTGGGGACTTAAGTTTAATTGCATTACTGGGATATGGATAGTGGGGATCCGTTACCCAGGAATGCAATTGAAGGAACTGGGTGAATTTTTAGATTCTGAATGTCAGAGAAAAGTTATAAATTTCTCTGATGACAGCCCTTGAACCTATGATTACGTAGAAGGCATTAGGAAGAGCACAAAAAGCTTCTCCCATCACCCATGTACCTGCCTCATCCAGGCATCAAGTTTACAGTTATCAAGACGCGTTCATCTTCGTGTCGCAAGTCGTAACTACAATGCGACATAAAGTTGAAGTTGCAAAAGTACCTAACCAATTTTATGGGCAGTAGGTAGTAATACTAATAATGGTTGGTCAACGGGTCTCGGTAACGGTGTCAACTGCAGTGCTTTTTTAAAAAAATACAGATTTCTGCCAGCGTTACCTCAGTGTCTTTCTGCTCTAGAGAATAAAGATACAAATCTACTAAAAACAAAACTGTAGTTTCGACAACGAAGATGACAATTAGTGGTATAGCACTATGATGGTCGTTTTAACTGTTTGGTGTTTCATTATCTTCAGTTCTAGGTACTTTTTCATTGGAATGTTTAATTAGATTTTAGTTTACAGCTTTTATAGCGGCTCTTTTTTATGCGTTTCTAAGGGTCAAAGGTTAAATTAAATTCGTTTTAGCTAATTGTTCTTACATAAGCGATTCCTAGCAATTGCTTTGTACCAAGAAATTGCGATTGATTTCCCACATGCGGCTAATTTGTCAATCTGCTTGTAGGTTCAGGGAGATCCATCCGATGTGGTATAATTATTTGATTATGAATGAGCACCATTAATGCATTGTCCAACAATTATGTTGGGTACCTTTTTCTACATCTTACTTAACCAAGAAATACAAAAGTGCTTTGCTCTGTAAGTACCTATATTTTCCGAAAATTCTTATTCCAACTAGGATATCAGAAATAATGATCTTCTCAAAACGACATAAAAATAAGAAACCATCCGATGTGACATCTTCCTCGTGTCCAACGAAACAGGAAATCAACGCATAATGGAGGATTTTATGATAACAACAACGCGAGCGGGTGTCAACGAACTTTTGAACAAAATGAGGCTTTAGCGAAATGCCTACTTAATGGTGGGTGTGGCAGAATGTCGAAAATGTTATACATAGTGCCGTACAAAAATGTGAGAAAAAAAAATTGGCCATTTTAATCACGCAGCGCAGGCTGTGAATTTAACTTTCGTCGAACTTTTCTAGCTCTGCCTTTTTACTAATATAATAATAAAGGCACTCTTAAATAAAGCAGTCTGATAATATGGGAATCAGTAACCTGTCTCGCAATTGAAATGTGTCCAAATTGGAATTAGGAAAGAAAGAAATGACTGAGGGGTCATTTAGCAACTAACACAAGGATTATTGCATGGTGATGGTGTATTTGTCATTTAGAATGATAATTTAAGGCCTTATGGTAAAAGATTGCTCTCATAAGAACCTAGTAACCACAGGTCGGAAAGTCAAAGTCTTAATTGTGAAACAGCGGTTTAAAAAGTTGTTCTAGAGGTTGTTGTGCTCTTGCACTGCTCCACCATGTTAGGCATACAATAATCGGAATCAGAATTAGGTAAAGTTATTTAAGTACTTGCAGCGAAATGTTGATATTAATATGGATCTTCCCGGGAATTCTAATAGACAATTTCGTGTGTAAAACAGTGTTAAAAATAAATAATAATAATAAAAACATCAGAGATAGAAGAGACAAATAAATTTTGTAAAAGTAAATAACTTTTTATTTAATAAATCACGGGATTTTTTTAAAGTATATCCTTCATTGGATTTGGGGCATATTCACTTCAATCTTTCGGTGAATGAAACCAGTGTAAAATAAAAACATGAATAACTCTACCTTATTATGACCTATGTTATCCAATCATTGAAAGAAAATTGGAGCACATTAACTGTGCGAAAATATTTTTTTTTATAAACGAGTACAGGAAATGACAGCTTATAAAATTAAAATCTTCACACCCATTACTATCTTCTATAATGACACCTTCAAAGACAATTACAATTACTGTAACAACAGTCGTAACTTTACAATTAACCAAACTGTTACGACATCTAAACGAACTGACATTTACATGACCTTTTACTTTATAACTAGAATTGAATGACATTTGATGCGATTCAGATGTAGCAATTAGTTAAATTAACAGTCGATGAAACTGAAATTAATTAGAGAGTAAATATCGTGAACTGGAGATGTATTTATTTGTAAGAATCCGTATAGTAGGGAATTAGGCCTGTAAAAAATGACTGCCTGATTTTATTTGTAACTTATTTGTAATAGTTTAGACCGCGCAATTTCCGGTTTTAACATAAATTATACCGAATACTGGATAAGTAATTTCGAAGATTACGAGTACCTTCCTGTTGCTAACTTTACCCCTATATATCCTACTCTCGAGCTCTCAAACTTTCTAACACTCTTAAGAAACCGTTCTTCAATTCCTTGACAAAGAAGTTGGTTCCTTCCCCGGCCACCCATAGCACGTGCACACCTGTCGTACAGGTGCGCAAGTATCAAGTTATCACAAAAAAAAATCTAGCGCCTGCAACGTGTGCCTTGGAGTGTGCGCTCGCGTCGGAAAGACGTTGGCCAAATGGCGCGGGAGTTTCTATGTAAAAGCATGTGCTTTTGCTAATTAGTTCACACATAACTATTTATTTCTATAACTTATAGTAGCCATACACCATCCTGCCTATCGACGATCGATTTGACGCTTGCAATTGTTTCAAATTGCAATTGTTTAAAAATGCCAATTTGATGGCATGACATGCCAATTTGATAGGTCATCAAATCGATTTGACACAACGTCAAATCGGCAGCAGTGATGCATTTGGCTATTATTCGGTGACGACAGCTACAATTTTATAAATTTGTAGCTATCGGTCACCGAATAATAGCTAGATCTAGCTATAAAGTTGCTAAGTTGGCATCGCTGCTGCAGATTTGAAGTTGTGTCAAATCGATCGTACGATAGGCAGTATGGTGTATGGTGTATATGGACGAACTGCCAATTTGAAACAATTGCAAGCGTCAAATCGATCGTTCGATTGGCAGGATGGTGTATAGCTACCATTAGGTAAGTACATGTAGTTGCCTGCTGGGGTCACGTGACTGTATTGTCGTAACCGTGACCCCGGAACGTAAAGAGCTATTGAAGGACACAGTGGACTTTAGTCAGTAGGTACAAGCCGGACAGTCCTTCACGTCCCGCCCTGAGGACCAGAGGACTCATTTGATGATTTTAGAGAAAAAATAAAAAAAATAATTACATGTATGTAGTTGTTCCGGCTCTTTATGTCATGTGAGTTTAAATATAAACGTCACGATTACAAGAGAAAATGTCTATAGTGACCAAAAATATGGTAACCTAATGGCTCGACGTGAGACGTCGAGAGAGAGGCTTGAGAATAGTGTCGATGTCGCAACTTGCAAGTGTCCAGAAGCTACAGTTGCCATGGCTTTGTCTTTTGCTTCTCAAAATATCGGTGATGTTCACGTTTTTTTAATTTTTGTTTAGGCGTGAACAAAACAGCGTATTTCTACGGATTCACACACCTCCGAATTATATAGGTGTCAATGACTAGATATAGCTCCTGTGACCGCTCGATAAGTACAACTATTTCAAAAAAAAAAATACTCATAAACAAACGCCCTAGATACCTTTATTGCTTAGCAACCCATCACTCGAGATCCAAGTCTCCCTTTAAACGCGCCATAAAATTCAGTGGCTAGCGAGACCGGAACTAGGACGGGGCAAGACGCATCTTCCAGGCCCTTTTCTTTCAGACGAATAAGCAGCGGAGGCAAGTTATAACTGCCTCCGCTGCTTACGCGAGGCCCCCTTATTGTAAGATGACTTAGTTCCCCCAAGTCATCAATACCAAATGTGATTGTCAGCGGCATCAACTGTGCGAGGTCTCTTAGTTTGTTTCAGTTCCCACTTAATCGGACACCGAATACATAATTGTAGGTCAAGTTAATTCTGTGTAGAAGTTAAGTTGCACTGCTGACTGACTGACTGGTTACAAACTTGAGATGTCAAAATTCAGGTGCAAGGCCGTGGGCTGGGGTCCGCTGCGCCCCCGCCCAGATACGCCACTGCATAAAATGCCACAATATTGCACTGTGGGAAAGAAGTGCAGACCGCAGCCAACAATGGCGTAACGGGATATTAAAATATTATGTTTACCTGCCCTCGAGTCTGACCACAAGCGTATACTGTTACTGACATGCCAGTTTTATCCTTGGCAACGGACTTTGCTCTGAATCCTGATCAACCTTCATTTGGTTTCACAAGGAGACACTAAAGCGGTACAACTTGTCAAATGGGGGATATCCATTTACTGTGGGTACATTAATTATGCCTTGCTCTTTGAGGATTAAAGGCATGATGAGTGTTAAGCGTGCCAGGGAATTTGGATACGTCTGGATTATAACTACCTACCCTTTTTTTTACGTGATATAGTCGTCAAATGAGTACTTCCACCCAGGACGGGAATGGGGAGAGACTGTCAGATTCGCACTGACAAAAATCCACGGCGTCCTTCAATAGCCCTTTACGTTCAGGGGCCACGGTTACCTGATAAGATAGTCCCGCAACTGCATTACTACCCTACAAGTTATTTCGTTCTCTCTCATAGATCTTTTGTTAACTATCAAAAGAGCTGTAATCTCTAGCTAATGGTCAATCATTGGCAACTTGTCTTTGCTTCCCTTGGTACAGATTAAGACCTAGAAATTTTAAGATCATAAGAAAAAAATGCCCACAATTACCAGTTTTGAGTAAATACTATGATTCGAGAGCTTAAAAGATCAGCTTTTCATTGTCAAACTTAAATTCAATTTTACAACAGATTTAGACTTTAAAAAATAACTTACGAACAAAATAAAAAGACTGTATTATAGCACAGATTATAGTAACAAGACCTTGAGTAAAGGTCGATTTGCATAATTTAATTACGTTGTAAAATAATTACACACTGCATATTTGAGCACGTCTTCAGTGTAATACCAATACGTAGAATACGAGTAGATAATTTCATTTCATTCATAAAACCGCGGACATGACTCGTCGACTTTCAATTGTTTATCCTTTGTAACATTAGAAACTGACTCAAATATCAATAAAATTATTGATTGTTTTGTTACTGATTAGTGCGCTTTTTGCAGATTTTTTTTCAATGAAAAATACCTGTTTTTCCCGACAGCTATAACCTTGGGGTCTTCAAGTCAAGACTCAAGAGTGAACATGGTTACTTTTAGGCAAGCGTAATTCACCGTCCACCACATCTTCGCTTTATACCATCAGGCGAGTTAATGGTCATAAATAAAAAACCTACCTTCATTGCATTTAATGTAGAGAGATGGAAATCGTTCTATTTTTGGGCTTGGTGATTAACTAATTATTGGGGGACACTTCAGAAAAATCGTGTCTCGCGTGACCTGTCGATTGTTAATTACAGAAACCACCTTCTGAAGGTGCCTAAGTAGGTAACCTAGTTCTAAGCCGACTATATTAAGATCTCCAGCGACACGCTAAAACGACGAAGAGTCTTTAATGTTCCCACTTCTGGTACAGGACTCGTCTCTATGAGAGCTTCTTCTGGGCCCAATGCGGGTCGATGTCTCAAAAGTCTGTTTTATTTCAAGAATTTATATTTGACATTCTTTCTAGTGATATACTTGTTGGCTCAATGTTTTCCACTAACATTTCTTTGTTATTTAACTAACTGTTCCCCCGCAGTTTCTCCCCGCTCTGCTCGGCTCTTGTTGGCCATAGTGTGATATTATATAGCCTTCCTCTATAAATGGACTATACACCACAAAAATATTTTTTCCATTCGACCCAGTATGTTCCTGAGACAAACAAACTCTTCAGTTTTATAGTACCTACCTATTACTTAGTTTAGATTCAAAATTTCTGAAATCTTGAGCTAAAGCTGCCCAGAATGAATTACTTTGCATCTTATGAAAAGCTTCATTAAAATGAAAATCCTCTGTACCATTTCGAAACATCCAATCAAATTCAAGAATGATACTGTCCTTGACTGAGATCGTACGAACTTCACTCTTAGAATCCTAATCTTGAACAAAATTCTAATCTGAAGTTGGTTTGACAAGCTCTCAATACAAAAGGCAATAGCTACAAGGTCAGATCTATTTTTATTATAATCGTACATAGCATAGCATGACAGACAAACGGTTGTTTGGTTATCCAGTTGACAACAAACAGCAGACTACACAAGGGTTTTGGATTGGACATAAGTTGCTCAGTGAGTTTTAATTTTATTATATTATAACATTTTATATTTTGAAACATTTAAGTCCTCTAAAGCAGGAATTGAAATCTCTCCTGATGTAGAATCAAATAAAACTTCTACTTATGTAAATATTCTACTAGACTACTACTACCACAGATATTTCTGTGACTACTACTAAAAAATGTCACATACTCAATCATTACTTAAAACTAGATGCAATGCATTTGATTGGTTGTATTTTGTTTAAAGTAAGGTTTAAAGTAACTCTTGAGTTTTGAACGGGCCTACGTTTTTAAGTAAGTCTGTGTAACTATTTGGACTACTAGAAGGGTTTAGATGCGATTTACTCGGAGATAGAGGATAAAGTCGCTTCCCAC
Source organism: Agrotis clavis (assembly GCA_954870645.1). NCBI lineage: Eukaryota > Metazoa > Arthropoda > Insecta > Lepidoptera > Noctuidae > Agrotis > Agrotis clavis. The sequence goes on along the minus strand of OX940933.1, from coordinate 20,087,381 downwards.
AGTCTGTATACGGGTTTTTATCAAAAGACAGAGTGATTGAAGAAGAACGTTTACGTGTGTACATCGAACTCTTGCAAAGCCGGGTTGGGTTGCTAATTTGGGCTAGGTAGACAATTAGAACGAAATATGAAATAATATGTTGTCAACAATAGACAAAACTGTTTTGTCTTAGGTAAACACTACAAACCGCCAAAATTTTAACACAAGTATTTTACAATGCAGGGGGAGCAGTGGTGGCCCATGATATCGGCCCCGACATAGACTTGTAGGTTGTGAGTTCGAACCTAGCCAGGCGCATTTCTTTGTGTGATTTATTTCATCACCACTGCTCTCAAAACGGTGAAGGAAAACATCGTGAGGAAAAAAAACAAAACAAAACAAAACCAAAAATTTGATAACATGTAGTGGATTAAGGCCCACTCCTTACAAAAAGGAGCTAGGATTGTGTCCCAGTAGTGGGAACATTATAAGCTGATGATGATAATTTTACAATATTGTAAATTCTGTAGTTACAATAGCGTCTGTGTCTTTCAACTTTTTTCCATCCCATCACTACGACCCCGATAGAACGTGGCTTTGTCTATGCCGACCGGTCTACGCGTTATCCTAATAGAGCGAGTACTATAAAACTAGTAACTAGTTATAATCCAATATTCCAGGAAAGCTACTGGTGTTATTCTATAGTTGTAACATGTTACATAAGGTACACAGGACGTTGTCCGCAACTCAAGCAAAAACTTGCATCTTATATAGGACCTCCATGAATTTGCGTTATAAGAGACAGTCTCGGACTCAAAACAAAACGTGGGGCTATAGAAAAAATGTGAAAATCAGCAGCCTCCACAGGCGTGAAGTATAATCCTACTTATTATTACTCTTTCACAAAAACGTCTCAGTGGATTTAAATAATTTTGGTACAAAGAAATAAATGCTTGGAAACTATTAAATGCTACTTATTTGCCTTCATTTAAAGGGGGAAAAATAAGGGAAAGAGACAAAATCGAGGGCCAAACTAAGTATCTAGTAGTCTATTGCGCAAACATTTCTTAAATACAAACACTGTCACAGATTGGGCTAGCATAGCGGCTATCTGCTGTTTAATAGCATAAGTCATCCTTTTGTTTTAAAGTCATTAAATCAATCAAACATTTATCAACTGACTAATAAGATAAATCACGAAACAAGGCTCTTTATGCCAGCAGATCAACCTACCCGAATCTATCAAATTTTACCAATGACACATTAACCTTCTACTATTGTGATGAGATTGATAAATCTAGGTTGATGGTCTGGCGTCTGTACTTATTTGAGTTGATATGTTTGTGAACACACCCACGATAATGGAAATTTATTCCACTTGGAATCATTCTGCACAAAAGTTATTTCTATTAAACTTCCGTTGCTTCTTCTCTTACACATCATTTTATTTCATAGTTTTAAACAATACTTTATGTCACTAAGCGATGACGCATGAACGAACCAAAACTGCACTGACTGCACAACAAAAAAGAATCCTGTCCGATCTCTACCCACAACGCGTGGTGACTCTACCAGTCGGTCGCGTGTCACAAGGATGGGTCTAAGAATGCTGCTGATCCTGTTAGTAGCTGAGGCTCTATCAGGCTCTATGTAATAAGAACCTTAAATAAACGTATGGGTATTGTGTACAATACATAGTGGGTATGTAACTACAGTAGGTACATTACTGAGACCCGTGCACGACCTTTACTTTTCACGTTTTTGTGACGTAAAGAAAACGGGAACATTTATTGGTGGAAAAAAGGAACTTTGACGTTAATTAGGTAGAAAAAAATAGTTCATCGTTTATAAGCTAGAGGCAGTTTCATTTTACATTCAATCATCATCTGCCTAGCCTTTTCCCAACTATATTGGGGTCGGCTTCCAGTCAAACCGGATTCTGCTGGATATCAGTATTTTACATGGAGCGACTGCCTGTCGGACCTCCACAACCCAGTAACTGGGTAATACGATACCCCATGGTAAGACTGGTTGTCAGACTTTAGAGCTTCTGACTAACAGTAACGACTGTCAAAGATCTACAAATGACCGGCCGGGACCAACAGCTTTACGTGCTTTCCGAGGCACGGAGGAAACTCGCTATGATAGATGGTCACCCATCCACAGACCAACCTCGTCAAGCGCGGCTTAACCCGGAAGATCGGCCTGTGCGGCTGTGGTTATTTAGCCACGAGCTCCTCAGTTTCATTTTATTGAATGTAAAAAAAAAAAAGTTTCATTTTACATTCAATAAAGGCCGTAAATATTTCACCACGTACGCTGAAGGTCCTTAGGTTAAATACGGAAATCTTGCGCTAAGGCGTCTGATGTGCAACATCTTCCTATTGCTTCTGTGGGGGCGATTTCGTGAAATGTAGCGGAAGTGTGTAGTCGGAAATCGTGTGAGTCGTTTAGGTACGATTTGACCTATGAGCGCAATGCTGGAGAAGTTGAATGTCTAATGTGAGTAACTCTTTCCGAGAGTTGTCTTTGGGTGAGTGAGTGTGAGTAAGGTTAATCATCGCATAACTAGATCATAAAAATATTCGTCCCGTGCGGAAATCAAACTTGCGATATGCCGTTACTCAAGCACTGCACCAACTGTGCCGTTGTAACTTTGTACTGTACATAGACCTATGATGAGTTATATTCTCTCTTCCAAAAGCTTTTATATTTTGGTGACTTTATTAGGCTGCGTTCTCTACAAACAATAAAAAGATTAAAGCCTCTAGTGACTAGGGCCTGACCTTGGTTAAACACAGAAAAACTCTCAAAATAGAAATACAAAAAAAGAACCAATGGACATTTAGGCAAACACTATAATGTATAAAATTTCTTGTGGTACGATTATTAGCAGAAAACTAAGTAAAAACTCATGACCTTATTATAGAATTGGTGAATGTAGCTTGTGATACTAAAATATTAAGCCTACTTTAGATTATTAGTAGATACTATAGCGGGATACTTCAAGAAAAACAACGTTCCCCTATTTAAAAAACGTATAATTCTTAAATATTTTCAAAATGTAAAAAAAAACATAAAAGAAATCAGTTGGGTTGCGATTGTGCCAGGTTATCGATAGTATCTAGTATTGAATTATAAAACAAATTGGTTGCACACAATTAAAACTGAGTTATTATGCGATTATGTCAGATTAACCAACGTAAGTATGAATTAATTGTTACTTAATTTATTAAGGGAAAACCAAAATCTTGAAATTTAGAGGTAAAATAATCAAGCGAACCTTGCGGTAATTAACTAATTGGCCAATGCTAATTAACGCGCCTCGGTAAGAATAGAAAGATTGTGTAAGATAGTGGTTTTTAAATGCCTAAATCCTCACACATACCCTGAGTAGGGGTTGTATTGCTAAGCCTTACATAAAAATATCAATTTTAACATTAAAAGAAATAAATAAAACAGTAAAATGGAAATGCTCAGCTGGATCCTGTCAGGATGACGAGACGCGCTGCCGGCCTGCTGCGGAGCACCGTGTCGATAACCTCGGTCAACACAGAAACAGGTCTTCAAAAAAATCTGGCTCTGGATCACATTTGCCGGCTTAAGAGCCTGGCAAATTCAGGAACCGGAAAAGGCTGTACGCGACCACACCGGGTCGCGGCGGAGCGTTGCTCCAGACTGCTATCTTATAAACTTATGGGTGATGCCGTACTCAGCGTTTCCGAACCATGAGAAAATTTTCAGATTACGCCATTCCGGCGAATAGAAGAGCAATATATTTATTTTGCAGCACTGATATACTCACTTCACTGATTTAAAGCCCAGATTTACAACGAAAAAATAAAAAATTCAGCGATTAAACGTATCGGGCAACAATCCACCACCAACTGACACAAAGAAAAAAAGTCTTCACTTTTTTTCGAGAACAGAAACAAATTCAAATTTAAAAAGATTCAGAACTTAAAAAAAAATTGAGTCAAGGCTTCCAAAAACAGGTTGCATAACAATTTCTATTAAAAAAGGTGCTACTCAAAAATGTAGCGTTTTTTTAAAAACGCTGCAGTACCCCCTTTCCAAGAAAAAAAAGTCCGGCAATAGGCAATACAAGAAAAAAGAACAACTAGCCCAGGAGGATAAAAGGGAAAAAACCAGAGGAAATTAACCTAGACTAGCCTAAAACACTATCCCTAATAGTTGACCTAAACTAAACCTAAGATTGTCCGGTCAAGAAGATAACAAGGAAAAATTAAGTCTAAGTAAAACTAAGCTAACTTAACAGTAGTGCAAGTAGCAGCTACCTAATTATACAACTAACTTCATACTAGAACGACAAAGTCAACAAAGTGACCTGAAAGAGCCAAAAGAATAAAGATAAAACCTAAGGTAAAAATAACACCTAGTTGACAAACGCGATCGATTGAAAATAATCTAACAGCTTCGGACAAAGAACACCATGGCCTAAAAATCGACACCAGACAAATCCACAATGAGTCTATAAAGGAGACTTCAGAAAAGAAAAGACAAAAAAAAAACAAAAATATCTCAAGTCAAAAATAAGGCTTGGACATAAGACAAATGAACTTCAGTTCGAACAAAGGAACGTGAGTCTTAGAGAATACCAAAAATCAGCGTTCAAGTTCAAAGATACAACTTGAACGACCAAGTAGTACTCCGGTTCAAACCAGGAACGGGAGACAAAGGGAGGTTTTGGAATAAACAGAACTCAAGATATAACTTGAGCCTAAAGTCAAATCAAGTAACATTCGAACTTAAGAAAAAGTTTCAAAACGAAGATAAAAAATTCGATAATAGATTTTATCGACACCTGCACATCACTAAAGAATGCACCAGTATGGCTGAGTTCAAAGATTAAGAAAGTGACAAGTCTACCATTTCGGATAGGTTAAGCACAGTAATTAATTAACACAACGCCCTACCAAGTTGTGAAACACGCCATCTATAAATCAATTGTTTAACTAGATGCATCGAAACAACCAAAGAAGTTTTAATACAAAATTTAGAATAACGCCATCTATGATAGAACTAGCTATGACGCGACTTGACAAAGTACTGGCATAAAGTTTAGAAAAACGCCATCTATGTACGTTTATTGCTAGCAAAAACTCGACTAAAAAAGTTCCAACACAAAAGTTAGACCACTGCCATCTGTAATTATTTGTTGTTACTGAACCAATAGACAATTTCTAAGGGTCAAACTGAGCGCGATAGAATCGCTTGAGTCCCGTACAAAATACTTGAATAAAAAGATAGAGAAAAAAAGTTACTTTAGGATATCTTTAATATGATATCTACCAGAATGTACGGAATCACAGTCCTGTAGCAAATAAGTAGTCCTAGAAATAACTTGCAAAACACGACACTTAACAAAACGTGGAGCTAGCTTTCCAGAGAAAAAGTCTTCTCCAGATGACCTGGAGAAATTACGTCTCCATACAGTGTCACCAACATTTAGAGTAATAGCCGACCGATTGGAATTATAAGCTTGGGAGTTACGGAGGAAAGCCATAGAAAGATTATCAGCCACCTTCGCATATACCTCACGAAGAGAAGACAAATTCGAAGCGTGACGAGTCCGACTGTCCGCTAAATTAGAGCTTTGAGTCTGACTATTAGCACGGCTAGAATCCATAAGTACTTCCCTACCAAACATGAGAAAGTTAGGCGTGAAGCCAGTGGCTAGATTGACACATGAGTTAAGATAGAGCTTTACTCTAGGCAACATCTTAGCCCAACATCTTTGGTTTTCACCAACTAAAATCCCTAAGCATGTTACTACACTTTGGTTATAGCGCTCAACAGTATTCGCTTGGGGTGTATAATAAGGTGTAAATGTAGGGGATTCAATATGGAAAGATCTGAGGAAATTTAGAAACTGACTACTGCGAAAAACAGTGGCGTTATCGCATAAAATAGAACGAGGTACACCGAAGTTAAAGAAAATTTCGGACTCTAAAGTTTTTATAACAGCAAAAGCGTCTACTCTCTTAAGAGGAACAAGCCACACGTACTTTGAAAAAACATCGACCATAGAGATAATGTACTTATATCCGTAATAAGCGAGGGGCAACGGTCCAATCACATCAATCGAAATCATCTGCATGGGCATGGTCACTTGCTTAGGGTAGCAAATCAGTCCGCGAGGTTGCGTGTTCGCGATCTTATACGCTTTACAAACCTCACATTGTCTTAAAGTGCTAACGACGTCACGGTACATGTTAGGCCAATAAAAGGTTTCCTTAAGTTTTAGGTAGGACTTGGATACACCTGGATGTATTGAAGGAAAACTATTATGTACTTCCCAAATCGCAGAAGTAACCTTTTCAGCTGGCAAAACAACACGCCATGGGTCGGAAGACAAGGGACTGGTGACAGGCATACGTCTTAGTAAGACACCGTTATGTATCGCGTAAGCTGGAAACATTTGTGGTGTATCACGGGCACCTAAAAATACCTTTTTGTACCAACGGTCGTTAGTATGTTCTGGACCCTGATCAAACGACACAGGACTAGCATATAATCTGGAAAGAGCATCTGGTACTATATGTTGTGTACCCTTGCGGTGTATGATATCGAACGTATATTGGGAGATCATAGTAGCCCAACGAGCTAAACGACCTGAGGGGTTGTTCAAAGTGAGAAGCCATTTAAGGGCCATATGGTCAGTTATGACAGAGAACTTGAACCCATCCAAATAGCACCGAAAATGTTTAATAGAATCTAAAACTGACAAAAGTTCGCGCTCTGTAGTGCTATAATTACGTTCAGCTTTGGAAAATAGGCGCGAATAATAAGCGATTGGATGCTCTACATCATCAATTTTTTGTGTTAAAACTGAACCAAGACCAACAGCAGACGCATCACACTGCAAGATGAACGGTTTCGAGAAATCTGGACATGCCATAACAGGGGTATCGATCAGAGCTTCTTTTAATTTTACAAAAGCCCGTTGAGCCGCGTCGTCCCAACTTATTGGATCACGACCTTTTCTCTTACCAATTAACGCAGTGAGCGGAGCTATTATGGTAGAAAAACCATTCACAAAACGCCTGTAATAGGAACACATACCAATGAAACCACGTAAAGACTTAGCAGTAGTAGGAGTGGGATAATCCCTAATAGCTTCGAGTTTACTGGGATCGGTATGAAGACCCTTCTCATTTACAATATACCCTAAGTATTTTAATTCGCTCTTACAGAACACGCACTTTTTTAGATTAATGGATAAACCAGCCTTCTTAAGACGAGCTAGAACTTTCCTGAGAAGCGCCAGGTGACTATTAAAGTCCTTGGAAACTAAAATTAAATCGTCGACGTACCCGAAAACGCAGTCGTCGCTGGTAGAAGTAAATTCATAATTGACAATCATGTCAGTAAGACGTTGCATCTCAGAAGCGGCATTTGTAAGGCCAAATGGCATTCTAACAAATTCGAAAAGACCTCGTTGTGGAACAATAAAAGCGGTTTTCTGACAACTCTCTTTATCTGCGAGCGGAATCTGCCAAAAAGCACTCCTAAAATCAAGAGAGCTTATGTATCTAGCGCCTCGAAGGTTATCAAGAATATCATGAATGCGCGGGAGTGGGTACGAATCTCTAATGGTCACACTATTAAGCTTCCTACTGTCAACACAAAAACGCACCGAACCATCACTTTTTGTAACCATAACCACTGGACTAGCCCATGGGGAACGAGAGGGACGAATAACACCCAAGTCTAGCATTTTATCGATCTCCTCGTTGAGAATTTTTAATTTAACTGGAGATAAAGGATAATAACTTTGGCGGATAGGAGGTCCTGTTGTATTGATTTTATGGGACAGCCAAGATGTTTTTCCCAGGCCTATTTTTTCAGAAGAGATGTCTTCAAACTCATTAATGACTTGCTGAAGGTTCATCTCTTGTTCCAGTGATAAAACGTTGCGTGGATGAACGTATCGAACCTCGCTAACAGAGGAAATTTGTGGAGGTGAGTGCTGAACAGATGGGAGGTACATATTACCTCTAATATTTTTATCAAAAGCTTGACTAAAAACAGACGTTAAACCAAACTTATTCCAAAATTCGATACCTAATATCACGGAAGACGACATAGAACTTGCCACTAAAAACTCATGCGTAAAAGTTGTACCGTTAAACTGAACTGGGAGATAAACAGTACCCAGAATATCGATAGGCGAATTATTAGCCGAGATTGCACGAGGACAAGCATCACTCGCGTTCAAAGAAAGACCAAATTTCTGTATTAAACTATGACTAATAAGCGACATCTGTGCTCCAGAGTCAAGTAAAGCCTTAACAACCTGGTTACACAATAAAATTTCAATAAAAGGTCGATTATCAGTCGAATCAGTAGATATAACCGGCGACACTGTACGGTAAAGAGCGTGCCGTCGGTGGCTTAAGCATTTTTTTGGATTGCACTTAGGACAATCACGTGTTATAAAACCTGGAGTGCGACACTTAAAACATAACATGCCGGTGACCTCCGGGCAAGAACGGTATGAGTGTCCGGGTTTGTTGCACTTAAGGCAGTGTGGTTGAGACAGACTGCAGGTTGGACAACTCTGAACCTTACTTTCACTTTGGTGGGATTTTGGAAACTGGGAAGCGTGTCCAGAAATAGGTGTCGGGTAAACGGTACTATCCAGACTAGCGACTGCTTTTGGAGTTTTAATAAAAGATTCAAAATGGGAAGCGGCCTCAATCAGACTATTTAAATCCGGAAACCTCTGTATAGACAAACAGGGGGTGTATTTAGGTAACATATGTATTTGATGGGTGAGAAATAAAAGAGGGTTGTGTGTTTTATAGTTCACAAAATTATTTTATATAAATGATGAATAATTACAACTCACACAAGCAAACAAAGCACAATACCCCGCCAGTTCTTCGTGATCGTATCTGTAGTTCAGGGCTCGTGATGTATCACCATGGGAACAGTCCAGGCTCTAGGAATCTCTTAAACTGGCCACTTGGGTAATCACGTTAGAGTCCTGAAACAAACAATAGGAATAAACAGAGAACAAATTAGCTCACACAGTGGAAGAAATTATTAGCTCACTTGGAGTGAGCTACCACCCTCGATTTGCAAAAAAAAAAAATTATGTGATGTAGAGTTAAATAACAAGTAGTATGGACAAGAAAAATACTTACTTTATTAGTTCGGGCGCCATATATAGCGGGATACTTCAAGAAAAACAACGTTCCCCAATTTAAAAAACGTATAATTCTTAAATATTTTCAAAATGTAAAAAAAAACATAAAAGAAATCAGTTGGGTTGCGATTGTGCCAGGTTATCGATAGTATCTAGTATTGAATTATAAAACAAATTGGTTGCACACAATTAAAACTGAGTTATTATGCGATTATGTCAGATTAACCAACGTAAGTATGAATTAATTGTTACTTAATTTATTAAGGGAAAACCAAAATCTTGAAATTTAGAGGTAAAATAATCAAGCGAACCTTGCGGTAATTAACTAATTGGCCAATGCTAATTAACGCGCCTCGGTAAGAATAGAAAGATTGTGTAAGATAGTGGTTTTTAAATGCCTAAATCCTCACACATACCCTGAGTAGGGGTTGTATTGCTAAGCCTTACATAAAAATATCAATTTTAACATTAAAAGAAATAAATAAAACAGTAAAATGGAAATGCTCAGCTGGATCCTGTCAGGATGACGAGACGCGCTGCCGGCCTGCTGCGGAGCACCGTGTCGATAACCTCGGTCAACACAGAAACAGGTCTTCAAAAAAATCTGGCTCTGGATCACATTTGCCGGCTTAAGAGCCTGGCAAATTCAGGAACCGGAAAAGGCTGTACGCGACCACACCGGGTCGCGGCGGAGCGTTGCTCCAGACTGCTATCTTATAAACTTATGGGTGATGCCGTACTCAGCGTTTCCGAACCATGAGAAAATTTTCAGATTACGCCATTCCGGCGAATAGAAGAGCAATATATTTATTTTGCAGCACTGATATACTCACTTCACTGATTTAAAGCCCAGATTTACAACGAAAAAATAAAAAATTCAGCGATTAAACGTATCGGGCAACAATCCACCACCAACTGACACAAAGAAAAAAAGTCTTCACTTTTTTTCGAGAACAGAAACAAATTCAAATTTAAAAAGATTCAGAACTTAAAAAAAAATTGAGTCAAGGCTTCCAAAAACAGGTTGCATAACAATTTCTATTAAAAAAGGTGCTACTCAAAAATGTAGCGTTTTTTTAAAAACGCTGCAATACTCTGCAATAATAAGTTTCTTAATGATGGACGAACTTTTTACAAATCTACAAGTTAGTACGGAAACCTGGGTAGGCGACTCCCACTCGCTTTGATTTTTTAAATTTGTGATGGTTTTTTTTGGCCCTAGTCTAAGTCAGGTGTGATACAGACAAATGACAGAGACAAACTATAACTCTGTAGAGATTAGGGTCGTATGCGTTCCGAAACACAGACACAAGGTCCACTGTTTTGCAATTTGCATTATATTATGTAGGTACACTTAGGGGTTCTGTTTTTGAATGAACTGTGGATATTTTTCAGTACAAAGTCGGACAGTTTCTTTTCTTCTCTATCCAGGGCGGGAGGACTCATTTGATGATATTACTACCAAAAAAGGGTCTTTTATTCGGACTAACGGAACCCTAAAACAAGATTGTATCCTAATTACACAAGAATGTATCCTAATTACATTTTCATTATTAATTCAATACGTTTAGAGATAAGCATGTCTCCAAGTTAAAATCTACATAAAACAGTAGCAAAAATTGATAACATTGAATAACGTCGTGATCCGATGATTACAAATATTACGTAATAAGTAATAACATGAGATATTGAATGAGTAAACAGACGAATCTTTAGTTTATATTCCGCTGTGTAGTGGCATAGTTATTTGTGACAAAAGAGATTTTTTAATTCGTCAAAGTGACGTGAGTAGAAAAAGATATTATATATAATCTTCTTAATTTTATTAACCTTTTTAATCCCACTGTTGGACAAAAGTCTCCCGATAGCCTTCCATTCTTTCCTATTTGTAGTTTTCTTTCTCTTCTTCTTTTAGATCGTCCTGTTTTGTAAGCTTCCATCTACTCAAGCACGTCATCATAATCAATCAATGAGGCTGTAATCCTGAACTTTTCCATTTTCCTTTTTTTCCCTCATAGGTCTTAGTTCAATGTGCCTTCTGTCATAGACCCACTCTCACATCTTCCATTGCTTTCTATCTCAGGCTTTCAGTTGGGATCAGCTGTTGGCTTTATCTGATCCTCCCATCTCTTCCCTTGCTTTCCTCTATTTCTTTTACCATCTCTAGTATAACAGTCAGTAAATATCTTACTCCACTTTTCTCGGGTACTGTGTGGTATATGGCCTGACCATCTTCATTTTAGTTGGTTAATAACTTAACTGCCTAAAATAAAATTTACAAGGTCATTCGTATCATCATTCTTCTTCGTCTCATGTCTTTATCCCGTTTTATTTTAGGTCGGCGTCTGCGCACCCAGAGCCATATTTATCCTGTTAGAGACCCTGGCTACTTCAGGACTATGGATCCTATTTTGGATGAAAAACCAAGCCAAATGAATCGAATTGACTAGCTCATCGCCCCGAATACTTTGTGTTGACTTAATTCTTTACTAAGTACACTTGGAAAATAGGGCAGTTCCCATTGACTTTTCTTTCGACCAGTATACTCATGTCATATATCCATTTGTTTCAGGCGAATAATGGACGTAATTGTGATTGGGTGCGGCGCTGCCGGCATCGCGGCGATGCGAAAGCTCCACGATGCTGGTCTTCAAGTCTTGGGCCTTGAAGCCGGCAACAGGATTGGAGGCCGAATCCTGACTACGGAGTTTGCAGGGAAGCCTATTGACATTGGCGCTGCCTGGTAAGAATAATGCTTTAACTATTTTGGGACCCAACAATCGCAAAACTTAGAAGACAATAAAATAGCGGCGATCACCAGAAAGCAGGAAGCAGAAGAGTGCTGGGAAATAACAACTTTCTAGGATTCCATTACGATCTACTATGAACTTCCCATGCTTTGACAAAAACTTTTCAGTGATTTCTGCGTTGCCAGCGACGACACTGTCGTCATCACCATCGTAGTGACGGAATGTTGGGTCAGAAATATTGCCAACCTAGCTACAGGATAGAACATCACATAAATTACAAACTACCTCTTGATCCTAATAAGCCTCTTCTTAATATACCTAAAATATGTGTCCATATAGGGACCATTATCATCCATCTATTTAATTTAGAATTTAGAGAGAAGTAGACTGATAAATCTTCTCGTAGCAAAGATACTGGGTTTACAAGTCAGAGATCTTTCGATTCTTACACTACCAATTTGTAAATTGCTTAAAAAGTTTCGAATTGCGACTTCGATGATGATAGCAGTCACATCACACAAAACTCCTTTTAATTTTCAGGTGCCATGGAGAAAAAGACAACGTGATCTTCGAAATGGTGAACCCATTGGGTCTTCTGGGCAGATCCCCTCCTGATAACAACTGGTACGTGCGTTCCAACGGTGAGCTGGTACCAGAAGACAAGGCTGCTGGTATCCTAAAAGCTTTGGATGAAGAGTTGGGAAGTGTAGACAAGTATACCAAGAAATCTATTGCGGAGTTTGTAAGGAGCACGTAAGTAGTCTTTAACATTTCTGTAGTAAAGTCTATATTTGTACAAACACTTTTTCACCTCACCCGCTCGGAAAGATTCTATTTCTCATTCAAAATCTGAGCGCAAAACTCCATTTTGTGCTCTAGAGCACAAAGTGTTGTTTAAAATTCGAACACGTCTTGTATTCAATTGTTTTCTACTTTTCTACACTGCCAGGCGAGCCGCCCCCACTGCATTTCCTCGCTGTGTGAGGTGAAAAGTTCTGTGTTGCACTCGGCAGCAAAGTTTTTCTGCGTCTCGTACCTTTGAAAACTTCGCATCGCTCACGATTCTATATTTGAACCGCTCGTTTCTCTCGCGGTTCAATCTTAGAATCCTTCGCTCGCTCAGTTTTCAATTCAAGTACTCGCGCCAAAAATCAACTTTGCAGCCTTGCATAACAATAGTTATTTGTTATGCAAGGCTGCAAAGTTGATTTTTGTGCGCGAGTACTTGAATTGAAAACTGAGAGAGCGAAGGATTCTAAGATTGAACCGCGAGAGAAACGAGCGGTTCAAATATAGAATCCTGAGCGATGCGAAGTTTTCAAAAGTACGAGACGCAGAAAAACTTTGCTGCCGAGTGCAACACACAACTTTTCACCTCACACAGCGAGGAAATGGTAGGAGTAAGAGAAACAGCTTAAACAATTTACTATATAAGTATTTATTTATTCATTTTAGAAATTAAAAGTAAAATTACTACAATTATTGTTAATATTGAAAGTTAAATGTTTTTTTTGGAACATTAATACTTGTGTTTGACACTTGTGTGTTATTATTACGTAAATTTGCGGAAAATTGCTCAAATTCATTGGATTCCATTGTGAATGTTGGAGACAGAGACAGATATAAGGCGGTTCGAGACGATTTTCTCGAATTTTAAAAACTCAAACTTACCTACGACATCTACTACTTAACACTTATGTTCAGAAAAAAAAAAATAGGTTGGTGCCATAGATATTTCTGTGGTTGGTGCACTGACATGCAGTGGGGGCGGCTCACCTGCCAGTGTAGAAAATAATTGAATACAAGACGTGTTCGATTTTTAAACAACACATTGTGCTCTAGAGCACAAAATGGAGTTTTGCGCTCAGATTTTGAATGAGAAATAGAATCTTTCCGAGCGGGTGAGGTGAAAATAACTATTACTTCATCTTCTTCCTGACCTAAACGATTTAGTGGAAACTACGTATTTTCCTACACCTCTGCTTTTGTTTTGCTGATTCATTTCATTGCGAGATCTAAGACGGTTAAATTCATCTTCGGAACTTCGTCGAGCTTCACTGTCTCGACGCTTTTGTGGTATTTGCAACTTTTGATTCCGGCTTTCAAGAGTTGCAGTGGTTTGGGAATACGTACAGCGATGGGACTGTTCCAAAAGTCACAATTTTCCATGGTTTCTCTTTTTTTATTCCAACACCCTTTCATCGACTGACGTAATCGCCCTAAGAGTTTCATAAAAAAAATCATAGGAAGCTCCAAGCTTTTAGACATTTGTTCTCATACACCGTCTACAATTAATCCAACTCCGTTTTCAGAGTCAACACAAACCCCACCTTAAAGAAGGAACAAGAGCTATCCAAGTCTTTTGTCGAGTGGTTCGAAAGGAACAGCCACCTGGGCAGCCCCGAGGACCCGAAGAGAGGCAAGTCTCTTAGAACCATGGCCGAGTTCTGGGAAAGTGAGGGCGATGCTTTCTTGAACTGGAACGGAAGAGGGTACAAGACAATTCTTGATGTTTTGATGGTGAGTTGTGATATTATGATAGTGACTTTTTTTAAATCGTGTTTGATTTAAAAAAAGTTCATGGGATGTCTTCTTGGGAAATACGGAAAAAATTATTTGGATCTTGCAGCCCTCAACCATCTTTCTCGTTTAAATCGGAAAGCCGTGTGATTGTCTATTGAGAGTAGATTCAATCAAGTGGGATTCTTTGATTTAAGACCTTGCTTTATTTATTGAAACATTCGATCTGACCGAACGTTTCTTCAAACTATCCGTATATAATAGCCAAGTTTGTCGAGTAACATAGAGTAGCGTCATATGATATTCATCGGTATAACAGACATGACAAATAAATAAGTGATACAGTGTAGTGTAGGTGATATGGTGATCGAGTTAAGTCAATCCCGTGTCGACAAGAACTGTGGTAAACCTCAATTTTACGGAATAATCACCCTTGTTAATTTTTACCCCCTATTTTTCAGAACAAATACCCCGACCCGTCCAAGGCGATACCCCTACAGATTCTCCTCAACAAAGAGGTGGAAAACATCAGATGGGGCGTCACCCAGCTGGATGTAGACCCCTCCAACCCGATGGTGCAAGTGAAGTGTAAGGATGGAAGCCTGTATGCAGCCAAGAGTGTCATCGTCACGGTGTCTATTGGAGTTTTGAAGGAGAGGTAAGATTTTTTTTCTATATAGCGATAGGCTAGCGTTTAACCACTACCTCGCCTGATGGTAAGCGATGATGCGGTCCACGTGTGTGTTTGACTAGAAGTAACCTATTCACTTTGACTTATAGACACCAAGGTATAAGTAACCAAGACCCGGGCAGGGAATTTAACTCCTTAGATTTTTGGAGTTGGATAATCTATCCGGTGTCAAGTTTCCAGAAACAAGCAAGCAATACTTATTTTTTAAGGAGTCTTAGGAAATAATAGTCCTTAATACAATGCAAAGCTTTTAAATTACTTGCATATTATTGGTTGCATTGCTTTTATGCCAGGTTAAAATGAAGACTGGGTATCAGTTTCCCAAAGGGATATACTTTCGGGGAGAGATCTTAGTAGTTTTGAACATACCTACCCACATTAAGACAGTTCAGTTTAAGTCTAATAAATAAATAAAAGGGAGAGTTTATTGCTGAACAATAACTGTAAAAAAGGCTGTGTCTTAATAATCCATTGCCCAAATCGAAGATAGAAAGTTAGAAACTACTAACACTACTCGTAGGTATCTAAAGAAAAGTTCTTTTTAAGAACCAGTTTTACCATCAACATAAAGTTGAAAATCTATTAAAGACACGGCGCTGAGTCTTATAGAGCATAGAATAGCTGGGGTCGTTAAATAACTGACGTGTAAATATAAAATGAAGAGTAAACAAACATTAAACACATCTACTCTTATGATTCAAAACGCATTAAGCGTTAACACTAATCCAGTTAACACTTCATGTAAACACAATTAACCGGTAATGTGCAGTCTCATAACTCATTTTAATGCATAAGGACTAGACATTATTTCCGTTGGTTGCACTCCATTTATAAACTAGCTGTTGCCCGCGACTTCGTCCGCATTGTATTTGGTTTTAAGGCACCTAAACTAATATTCTCTTTTTTAATTTGTTGAGAAAGTGAGGGTACCTGATGTCCCACTTTAAAGTTTGTTATAGAATCTATAACAAACTTTAAAGCAAATGAAATGAAAACTTCCAGACACAACACTTTATATACGACATTGGTAGTTTTTCCCTCTGGTGCTAAAATAAAAAGATGGTCAGCATTACTGACAGGCGAGCATGTGTTATATAGTTGGCCGTGGGAAAAACAGTTGGACCTTAGGTCGACATCAGCTTCCTTCAGGGTCTGTCCTTGGGACTTATTTATGGTCATCGCGAAGTAAGCGGCTACCGGGAATTGTGTGAGTTTGAACTGGAAAGGGAAATTGTTGGAGATGAGTGGTATTCACGGTATCAATGCAGTTTCCCCTGAGCCACATCCGGTGAGAATTTCAGCTTCACTTAAATTTCTGTGTAAAGGTGCGTGCAGACCATGTAACATGTTATATAACATGTGTTATAAAACACTACAACTCTATGTAGAATGTTACCATGAAAAATGAAATAACAATGTTATATAACATGTTATGTTATATAGTCTGTACGCACCGTAATGCAGTAACTATTAGTCGCGTTCCATTGCACAATTTTGGTGGACTTAGATTTCTTAGAAGCATTATTATTACTTTTAGGTTATTTTATGAGCTCGAGGACCACAGGCAGTTGATGAATTTAAAATCTCGAGTGGGTAGTTGCTGGCATCACCCTAATTGACGACGTTATTGTATGATGTGTAAACCACATCATTCCCAACAATTTCGGCTAATATGTTTTCATTTATTGCAGCGGTTCGGTCATTTTTTTAGTATCGCAAGATCACATAGCCAAGAGTTTTCCTGAAGTGTTATACTTGACGGGACTCCGAATACGTAACTTATCAATTCTTCTTACAACGGGCAGTGTCTGCCGGAATTTTACAGAGAACAGTACCTACCTTGATATTGTCCATGGGTCTATCATCATGGCGAATGTCTCAAAGTGTTCAGTCCACGGCCTCGACGGCTTTTTTGTTCGACATTGTACATTCAGACGATTACATTTTTTTAGCGTGGTAATACATCACGTGGAACACAACGTGCACTAATACTCGCCGCCCGCATGGCCGCGCCTACAGTGGCTGGAGATCGTGTAGCGACGTCTGTCTCCATCGACGTCTACCGCTGCGGCTGGGCTGGAGGTGGACATTGTCCTCTCCCTCATGCGTCCCGCCTCCTCCTTCGCTAGCATGACTGCTTCGCAGAAGGAGGCGACTGCTTCCCATTCTGTCTCGCCCCGCAGCATGGCCTCGACCAACACTAAGCACGAGAGGTTACCGATTATCGTCGTAGTGAGGACACGGCGGTGCTCTGCCCAAGCGGGTAGTCCTGCACCGTATGCTCCACCGTGTCCTCCAGGCGATCCACGCAGTGGTGACACCCAGGCGATTCTTCTTTCCCTATCAGACACAGCTACCTCCCGAAACTTTCGTGTCCGGTGAGGACCTACGTCATGTAATAGGTCAGGCAGGACGCCGTGACGCCTATCCAGCTACTCCTTAAAGAGGGGTCTTACCGCCGCGGTTGGGGCGTGCCCGGAACTCGGTTGCGACAGTCGCTCTCTCAATATTGCCCTGTGATCACGCCGGAGCTCTTTCCGGGAATTCATCCTGGCGATTGTATTGTATAGCGGGCTGGTATCCGCAACTCCACGTCATATGCGTGTATTTTGCGTGCGGATGAGATGATCATTCTCCTGGCGATGCGCCTCGATAAACGCTATGGAAGGCCGTCGCCTCCAGGGGAAGACGACTACATTATAATCCTGAAACACCTTTGCTTTGTCACAATTTCATGACTACGAACACGTTGAGTGTTGCAGTGTTGTCTTAGTCAAATGGGACTTTAAACAACAATAAACAAAAAAAAATATTATTATTATTATTATCTTACTTTGTTAGTGACGTACAACAGAGACTGCTCATCAGGCTGAAAAACTTTGCTAAGACGTCATTCCTTTTTATGTTATAGTGTAGCTGGGCTCTTAGAGTTTCATAACAGGTGTTCCAGATCTTCAATTTTTATACGTCAACAGAGAGTGCTCATCAGGCTGAGCAACTCTTGCTAAGACGTCATTCCTATATATGTTATAGTTTAGCTGAGCTTTTGGTGTTCCACATTAGGTGTTCCAGATCTTTAATTTTTATATGTCAACAGAGAGTACTCATCAGGCTGAATAACTTTGCAAAGACGTCATTCCTACGTATGTTATTGTGTAGCTGGGCTCTTGGTGTTCCACATCAGGTGTTCCAGTTCTTCAATTTTTATACGTCAACAGAGAGTGCTCATCAGGCTGAGCAACTCTTGCTAAGACTTCATTCCTTTACATATATGCTATAGTTTAGATGGGCTTTTGGTGTTCCACATCAGGTGTTCCAGAGATCTTCAATTTTTGTATGTCAACAGAGAGTGCTCGTCAGGCTGAACAACTTTGCAAAGACGTCATTCCTGTATTTGTTATAGTGTAGCTGGGCTCTTGGTGTTCCACATCAGGTGTTCAAGATTGTCAATTTTTATACGTCAACAGAGACAGCTCATCAGGCTGAACAACTTTGGTAGGACGTCATTCCTTTATATGTTATAGTGTAGCCGGGCTTTTGGTGTTCCACATCAGGTGTTCCAGATCTTCAATTTTTATACGTCAACAGAGACTGCTCATCACGCTGATCAACTTTGCTAAGACGTCATTCCTTTACATGTTATAGTGTAGCTGGGCTCTTGGAGTTCCACAACAGGTGTTCCAGATCTTCAATTTTTATACGTCAACAGAGAGTGCTCATCAGGTGGAACAATTTTTGCTATTGCATCATTTTTGTATCTCTTATAGTTTAGCTGGTCCGTTGCGGTTCTGCACCAGGTGTTCAAGTTTCCAAGATAAATTATAGCCTATGTGTTGGCCAGACTTAATATCTATACAACAAAAAAAAAACATTCAAATCCGTCCAGTACTTTTTGAGTTTATCCCGGACATACATACAGACAAACAGACAAACAGACAAAAATTCTAAAAACTATATTTTTGGCTTCGGTATCGATTGTAGATCACACCCTAAGTATTCTTTTCAAAAAATATTCAATGTACAGTTTTGACTTTCCTACTATTTTATTATATGTATAGATAGGTACTTAACTGAAATACATCTTGCAACTTGTACACTTCAGATTCAATAGTACTTAGGTTAAAGTACCCTTAGTACTATCCTGGTATCCTATACCTAGGTAGGCTAGGTATAGGATACCAGCAGGGCTAACATGCGCAAGTCGACAAAATTTTGTCGACACATTATCTCGTGCTGAGACGACATATGTCTGTTTGTCGATGGGAGCTAACCAGCAGGGCTAACATGCGCAAGTCGACAAAATTTTGTCGACACATTATCTCGTGCTGAGACGACATATGTCTGTTTGTCGATGGGAGCTAACATGGTGACACTTTTATGTCGTGTCGTTCTGACATAGAACTCATGACGTTCTGTCAAACCTGTTTTTGTCGTCAGGCTCTAACATGCGCGCTATATTTAGTCGAATTTTGACATTTTCCTATGACAAGTTTCTCGTCGATGGTTTTCGAAGACGAGAAATCGCGACAACAGTGACTAAAAACTGAAAAGGCGTAAATTTTGTGAACTTTTAAGTATAATGGCGGTGCCGTACTACAATTATCTTTTAACTGTGTATGAGGAGAGGGAAGCAAGAAAAATACAGAGGAAGGTGATTCGCGACGTCTGCAACCCATTTGACCTTTCCAGTTCCAGTCCCTTTGGCGAATTACAAAGCCTATGGCTATTTACGTTATAGATAAGCTCCAAGCCGATTTGGAGCCTCAAAACGGCTGTGGCTTACCTGCCTTTTTAAAAGTAAATATCTACTTATTTACCACCTAAACTACTGTTAGTGTAATCTGAATTAGGCTAATTTTTTGACTAAACGTCGAGGGCCGCTTTTAGTCTTTCCCACTGCCGCTCATATTCAGCGGCACGCTGCGGAGTTTCAAATTCTCCTGCCGCAAAGTTTGCATGTTGATGCATATAATCACAAAGATATTTAATCTGGCATTTTGTACTGCGTATTCTGAAACATTTATAGTTCAACTAGCGACCCGCCCCGGCTCCGCACGGGTGCAATCTTTATAATATTACTAGCGACCCGCCCCGGCTCCGCACGGGTGCAAATTATTAAAATTGCGACTATAATTTGAGATTTAAACTATCCTATCTCTCAAGTTGGATCGAACTGCACATGGTGTGCGAATTTTATTATAATCGGTTAAGTGGTTTAGGAGTCCATTGAGGACAAACATTGTGACACGAGATTTATATATATTAAGATTTGTAACTATCAATCTATCTCTTTCAATTAATAAGGGCACTATTATTGTACAGTAGGTACATGTGTATGACAAGTAAACTTTCGTTCCTATTACGAATAATGTTTCACAGCAATTTCAGAACTTTGTACTTACTGAATAGTCAACATTCAATGTTGATTTATGTATGGATTTTGTACATTACAGTTAGAACATTTCATCGAGATAAAATTAATGTTACATAGTATTATGATTACATATCTTAGAACTTTGAAAAATCCATTATTTACACGGTTTGTTTTGTAAATCAATTACAACATTGAATAGGTGATAATAAACTAATATGCATCTCCGCCATCTGTAACGGGATTTTGATCTAATACTTACAATTTCTTTGATGCCAAAGCCATCTTTTAAAAAACAATTCAACAATTATTTCAAATTCGAAAATATTTAGCACGAGCGAACCACAGAGCAAATTTTGAATTGACAAAATGTCAAAGAGACAATTGTACGGTCGCGTTCACAAATATGGCAGCGTTCACGCAATTCCCACCAATAATAGACCGAATGAATGAATGAAACCGGCGATACTAAATTATATTATGGTATGTTTTCATGAAATGGTAACATCGGTTATCTCGCGTCGAGAAGGCGAAGTCACGACGAGATATCTTCTCGAGCGTGGTGCGCATGTTACGAAAAGTGACAAATGAATCGAGAACGACAAATTTTGCCTTCTCGTTTAAGAGATATGTCGACTTGCGCATGTTAGCCCTGCTGGATACAATTTATTAACACTGTATTTTACTCATACAAAGAATTTAGAAGAATGCTATTATTAATTCCATTTATGTTTTCCACAGACACGAACAACTCTTCTACCCTCAATTGCCCGCCGACAAAGTGGCCACAATAAAGAACTTAGACATGTGCGTCTTGGACAAAATCTACATCGAGTTCGAGAGACCCAGCAGGGCTAACATGCGCAAGTCGACATATCTCTTAAACGAGAAGGCAAAATTTGTCGTTCTCGATTCATTTGTCACTTTTCGTAACATGCGCACCACGCTCGAGAAGATATCTCGTCGTGACTTCGCCTTCTCGACGCGAGATAACCGATGTTACCATTTCATGAAAACATACCATAATATAATTTAGTATCGCCGGTTTCATTCATTCATTCGGTCTATTATTGGTGGGAATTGCGTGAACGCTGCCATATTTGTGAACGCGACCGTACAATTGTCTCTTTGACATTTTGTCAATTCAAAATTTGCTCTGTGGTTCGCTCGTGCTAAATATTTTCGAATTTGAAATAATTGTTGAATTGTTTTTTAAAAGATGGCTTTGGCATCAAAGAAATTGTAAGTATTAGATCAAAATCCCGTTACAGATGGCGGAGATGCATATTAGTTTATTATCACCTATTCAATGTTGTAATTGATTTACAAAACAAACCGTGTAAATAATGGATTTTTCAAAGTTCTAAGATATGTAATCATAATACTATGTAACATTAATTTTATCTCGATGAAATGTTCTAACTGTAATGTACAAAATCCATACATAAATCAACATTGAATGTTGACTATTCAGTAAGTACAAAGTTCTGAAATTGCTGTGAAACATTATTCGTAATAGGAACGAAAGTTTACTTGTCATACACATGTACCTACTGTACAATAATAGTGCCCTTATTAATTGAAAGAGATAGATTGATAGTTACAAATCTTAATATATATAAATCTCGTGTCACAATGTTTGTCCTCAATGGACTCCTAAACCACTTAACCGATTATAATAAAATTCGCACACCATGTGCAGTTCGATCCAACTTGAGAGATAGGATAGTTTAAATCTCAAATTATAGTCGCAATTTTAATAATTTGCACCCGTGCGGAGCCGGGGCGGGTCGCTAGTAATATTATAAAGATTGCACCCGTGCGGAGCCGGGGCGGGTCGCTAGTTGAACTATAAATGTTTCAGAATACGCAGTACAAAATGCCAGATTAAATATCTTTGTGATTATATGCATCAACATGCAAACTTTGCGGCAGGAGAATTTGAAACTCCGCAGCGTGCCGCTGAATATGAGCGGCAGTGGGAAAGACTAAAAGCGGCCCTCGACGTTTAGTCAAAAAATTAGCCTAATTCAGATTACACTAACAGTAGTTTAGGTGGTAAATAAGTAGATATTTACTTTTAAAAAGGCAGGTAAGCCACAGCCGTTTTGAGGCTCCAAATCGGCTTGGAGCTTATCTATAACGTAAATAGCCATAGGCTTTGTAATTCGCCAAAGGGACTGGAACTGGAAAGGTCAAATGGGTTGCAGACGTCGCGAATCACCTTCCTCTGTATTTTTCTTGCTTCCCTCTCCTCATACACAGTTAAAAGATAATTGTAGTACGGCACCGCCATTATACTTAAAAGTTCACAAAATTTACGCCTTTTCAGTTTTTAGTCACTGTTGTCGCGATTTCTCGTCTTCGAAAACCATCGACGAGAAACTTGTCATAGGAAAATGTCAAAATTCGACTAAATATAGCGCGCATGTTAGAGCCTGACGACAAAAACAGGTTTGACAGAACGTCATGAGTTCTATGTCAGAACGACACGACATAAAAGTGTCACCATGTTAGCTCCCATCGACAAACAGACATATGTCGTCTCAGCACGAGATAATGTGTCGACAAAATTTTGTCGACTTGCGCATGTTAGCCCTGCTGGTGGCCCAAGTTCCCGGCAAAATTCACCGTGCTATGGAGAGAAGAAGATAAGGCCAAATTTGCGGGAAAAGACGAATGGATCACGGAGATTTATGGTCTTTGGACGGTTGACCACCAGCCTAATGTCCTGCTAGCTTGGATCCAAGGGAAGGGGGCGGTAGCCATGGAGAAACTTAGTGTCGAAGAAGTGCGGGCGGGAGTTCAGAAGTTTATTGATACTGTGATCAAGAAGGAGTTCGATGTTACACCGATTAAGGATATTTTGAGGTGAGTTTCATTGTTTTAAGTTTTACGCCTATTTTAGACGAAGAATAATAATACTCCCAGGCCACATAAAGTTGTGTTTATAATATCATGTGTATGTATGCCTTTCTTCATCAATAAATAAAAATTTAGACTATGGCTGTTACTGAGAAATTCTGTATCGAAAACCTATTTTCACTAATCGATTTTGGTAAAAAATTCAACACATTAGTTCAGCATAAACGCTTCCGACCACTCAGACCAACCAGGCTATTAAACTCTAACCATAAGTAACACGTAGCTAGGTACACAGATCTATAGGTACCAGAAGACGGCTGGCATCCTAAAAGCTTTGGATGAAGAGTTGGGAAGTGTAGACAAGTATACCAAGAAATCTATTCAATATCATCAATGTAATAAAGCTGAAGAAGTTGTTTTATTGAACGCGCTAATCTTGACATTAGCGCGTTCAATCTTTTCGTTTTCGTTTCTTATGGTTCTAATTGAAAATTATTTTTTGTGTTGGATTGTCCATGCATTGGCGAAGACTAAGACTAGAACATTATGCTACGATCAATAGGGGGCGAGTAGTAGGCCAAACCTCGGGGAAGAGCTAGTCTATACTATCTATACATATAATAAAATAGTAGGAAAGTCAAAACTGTACATTGAATATTTTTTGAAAATAATACTTGGGGTGTGATCTACAATCGATACCGAAGCCAAAAATATAGTTTTTAGAATTTTTGTCTGTTTGTCTGTTTGTCTGTTTGTCTGTATGTATGTCCGGGATAAACTCAAAAAGTACTGGACGGATTTGAATGATTTTTTTTTTGTTGTATAGATATTAAGTCTGGCCAACACATAGGCTATAATTTATCTTGGAAACTTGAACACCTGGTGCAGAACCGCAACGGACCAGCTAAACTATAAGAGATACAAAAATGGTGCGATAGCAAAAATTGTTCCACCTGATGAGCACTCTCTGTTGACTTATAAAAATTGAAGATCTGGAACACCTGTTGTGGAACTCCAAGAGCCCAGCTACACTATAACATGTAAAGGAATGACGTCTTAGCAAAGTTGTTCAGCCTGATGAGCAGTCTCTGTTGACGTATAAAAATTGAAGATCTGGAACACCTGATGTGGAACACCAAAAGCCCGGCTACACAATAACATATAAAGGAATGACGTCCTAGCAAAGTTGTTCAGCCTGATGAGCTGTCTCTGTTGACGTATAAAAATTGACAATCTTGAACACCTGATGTGGAACACCAAGAGCCCAGCTACACTATAACATATATAGGAATGACGTCTTAGCAAGAGTTGATCAGCCTGATGAGCCTTCTCTGTTGACGTATAAAAATTGAAGATCTGGAACACCTGTTGTGGAACACCAAGAGCCCAGCTACACTATAACAAATACAGAAATGACGTCTTTGCAAAGTTGATCAGCCTGACGAGCACTTTCTGTTGACATATAAAAATTGAAGATGTGGAATACCTGATGTGGAACACCAAGAGCCCAGCTACACTATAAAAAATACAGGAATGACGTCTTTGCAAAGTTGTTCAGCCTGACGAGCACTCTCTGTTGACATACAAAAATTGAAGATCTCTGGAACACCTGATGTGGAACACCAAAAGCCCATCTAAACTATAGCATATATGTAAAGGAATGAAGTCTTAGCAAGAGTTGCTCAGCCTGATGAGCACTCTCTGTTGACGTATAAAAATTGAAGAACTGGAACACCTGATGTGGAACACCAAGAGCCCAGCTACACAATAACATACGTAGGAATGACGTCTTTGCAAAGTTATTCAGCCTGATGAGTACTCTCTGTTGACATATAAAAATTAAAGATCTGGAACACCTAATGTGGAACACCAAGAGCCCAGCTACACTATAACATAAAAAGGAATGACGTCTTAGCAAAGTTGTTCAGCCAGATGAGCAGTCTCTGTTGTACGTCACTAACAAAGTAAAATAATAATAACAATAATATTTTTTTTTTGTTTATTGTTGTTTAAAGTCCCATTTGACTAAGACAACACTGCAACACTCAACGTGTTCGTAGTCATGAAATTGTGACAAAGCAAAGGTGTTTCAGGATTATAATGTAGTCGTCTTCCCCTGGAGGCGACGGCCCTCCATCGCGTCTATCGAGGCGCATCGCCAGGAGAATGATCATCTCATCCGCACGCAAAATACGCGCATATGACGTGGAGTTGCGGATACCAGCCCGCTATACAATACAATCGCCAGGATGAATTCCCGGAAAGAGCTCCGGCGTGATCACAGGGCAATATTGAGAGAGCGACTGTCGCAACCGAGTTCCGGGCACGCCCCAACCGCGGCGGTAAGACCCCTCTTTAAGGAGTAGCTGGATAGGCGTCACGGCGTCCCGCCTGACCTATTACATGACGTAGGTCCTCACCGGACACGAAAGTTTCGGGAGGTAGCTGTGTCTGATAGGGAAAGAAGAATCGCCTGGGTGTCACCACTGCGTGGATCGCCTGGAGGACACGGTGGAGCATACGGTGCAGGACTACCCGCTTGGGCAGAGCACCGTCGTGTCCTCACTACGACGATAATCGGTAACCTCTCGTACTTAGTGTTGGTCGAGGCCATGCTGCGGGGCGAGACAGAATGGGAAGCAGTCGCCTCCTTCTGCGAAGCAGTCATGCTAGCGAAGGAGGAGGCGGGACGCATGAGGGAGAGGACAATGTCCACCTCCAGCCCAGCCGCAGCGGTAGACGTCGATGGCGACAGACGTCGCTACACGATCTCCAGCCACTGTAGGCGCGGCCATGCGGGCGGCGAGTAAGAGTAGTGCACGTTGTGTTCCACGTGATATTGTATTACCACGCTAAAAAAATGTAATCGTCTGAATGTACAATGTCGAACAAAAAAGCCGTCGAGGCCGTGGACTGAACACTTTGAGACATTCGCCATGATGATAGACCCATGGACAATATCAAGGTAGGTACTGTTCTCTGTAAAATTCCGGCAGACACTGCCCGTTGTAAGAAGAATTGATAATTAAGTTACGTATTCGGAGTCCCGTCAAGTATAACACTTCAGGAAAACTCTTGGCTATGTGATCTTGCGATACTAAAAAAATGACCGAACCACTGCAATAAATGAAAACATATTAGCCGAAATTGTTGGGAATGATGTGGTTTACACATCATACAATAACGTCGTCGATTAGGGTGATGCCAGCAACTACCCACTCGAGATTTTAAACTCATCAACTGCCTGTGGTCCTCGAGCTCATAAAATAACCTAAAAGTAATAATAATGCTTCTAAGAAATCTAACTCCACCAAAATTGTGCAATGGAACGCGACTAATAGTTACTGCATTACGGTGCGTACAGACTATATAACATAACATGTTATATAACATTGTTATTTCATTTTTCATGGTAACATTCTACATAGGGTTGTAGTGTTTTATAACACATGTTAAATAACATGTTACATGGTCTGTACGCACCTTTACACAGAAATTTAAGCGAAGCTGAAATTCTCACCGGATGTGGCTCAGGGGAAACTGCATTGATACCGTGAATACCACTCATCTCCAACAATTTCCCTTTCCAGTTCAAACTCACACAATTCCCGGTAGCCGCTTTCTTCGCGATGACCATAAATAAGTCCCAAGGACAGACCCTGAAGGAAGCTGATGTCGACCTAAGGTCCAACTGTTTTTCCCACGGCCAACTATATAACACATGCTCGCCTGTCAGTAATGCTGACCATCTTTTTATTTTAGCACCAGAGGGAAAAACTACCAATGTCGTATATAAAGTGTTGTGTCTAGAAGTTTTCATTTCATTTGCTTTAAAGTTTGTTATAGATTCTATAACAAACTTTAAAGTGGGACATCAGATACCCTCACTTTCTCAACAAATTAAAAAAGAGAATATTAGTTTAGGTGCCTTAAAACCAAATACAATGCGGACGAAGTCGCGGGCAACAGCTAGTAATAATAATAATATTATAAAGAGGTAAAGTTTGTTTGTATGTAGGGGGTAATTTCCGGAAGTAATGAACCGATTTTAAAAATTGTTTCACTGGTCGAAAGCTACATTATTCGTGAGTGCTATAGGCTATAAATTATAAAGATATCATGTGTATTTTACCGCCCAACGAAGTGGGCACGGGTCAGCTAGTATTCGATAAAATAGTAGTATAAAACCTTTTCATTGTCTGTTTTAACCCTTTCAGATCCCAATGGGCCTCAAACCCGCTAGCCCGAGGCGCCTACGCATATCGAACAGTAGTCTTAGAAGAAAATGGAGACGGCGGAGCCATAGAGTTATCAGAACCTCTTTACCACCCTAACAAATTCCCTGTCGTCTGTTTCGCGGGAGAGGCCACGTCGCACCATAGACACCACGACGGCCATGGCGCTGTAGAGTCTGGGTTTAGAGAAGCTGATCGCCTGATTGCAAGTTTCAAGGAGTTTGGGTTTAAATAAGAGCGTAAGATGATAATTAATAGCAGATTATATTTTGACCAAAACCAACTACTCGTATTTTTGTATAATTTTCTAATGCTGCGTTCCCACTTATTTTTTCTTACACTCAAAAAAATTGGCCATTCCTTTTTCTTTTCCAGTTTTTGTTAATATCTCGAAAACTAGATGTCGTAAGTTTTATTTGTGACAAGTGGAGAAGCAGCATTAGGCATTTATCAATATATTTTGTATGATTTTGTAACATTAAATAAAACACATGTTTATCAATAAACATTATTTTTATTAAAATTATCACATTCTCTAAAAATCATTTACACGATTTAACTCACAATCATACAAGAAAAAATCATAATAATTCCTTTAATAAGTTCTTCTGCTTAAAATCATTTTAAAACAGATTAAAAACGGTTTTTCATCACAAAATATACATTTCAAATAGGAAATAATAATAATAAACCAGTACAGATATTTCGCGATACTTCGCAAGTAATTGTATTTAAAAAAATGTAACTACACATGTTATGTTCAAAATTGCTTTTTATATAAAACTTCGGTCTTATGACTTCAATGAGATTAAACTTTAAAAACCAGCTGTTTTATTATAGTCTTCTAGTAATAAATACTTTGTCAAATTATAAAACTTTGTGATGTTTATAATATTATGCACAGCACTTGATTCTAAACTATTGTCCTTACAGTTAAAAGAATACTCATTTATTATGTTACATGAACTTCATAGTTAAAAATATACAGTCAATACTGTAAATCTTATAATTCGAACAAAACATACATCTGGATATCTTAAATGTTTTATAATATTTGCTATAGCAATAGCCCTGATAAATTCTACTGACACCGTCATTTTCAAACATTGTAAGTATAACTACAAATATCATATTTTATAATACCTCCTTCAATGGCATAGAAGAGGCTTATGAAATGTACACAATTGCACATTAGCACAAATCGAGACTTAATTGATAGAAATTTTCCAATAAAAATGCCAGATTGAGGATCTTGCGCTAGTAAGATTGAATACTATGGTGACTTAGGGCTCATGTACACGACGCCGCCACCGCGCCGAAATGCTGTGTATACTTTGGCGGTGCGGCGGTGACGCGGTGGCGGCGCCGTATACATGAGCCCTAACTCACCATAGTATTCAACTATTCAATCTTCCTTGCGTGTATCTCACTAGCACAGTCGTGATTATCAAAAGTACGAATTATATCAAATTCCTGG
Organism: Agrotis clavis; assembly: GCA_954870645.1. Classification (NCBI taxonomy): domain Eukaryota; kingdom Metazoa; phylum Arthropoda; class Insecta; order Lepidoptera; family Noctuidae; genus Agrotis; species Agrotis clavis. Next base: position 20,058,318 of record OX940933.1, on the reverse strand, counting down.
ACTCATTTATATACACACATCCACATCATAAAAATAAAGAATAAAACACCCAAGTGACTGAAAAGAAAGGGAAGCGAGAAGAGATTGAAGTACATTTGAGCTAGCATTTAGCGAAGCAAGCTCGAAAATCCTTAAAAAAAAATTGGGTTTAGAACCGTTTGAGATTTTGGGACACAGAATCAGATCACCATTTTTCTTCAACTTTCTAGGTGGTCCCAACATTACGGTGACTTTCTCTTGACACCGTTATTATCTCAGAATGTTTAATTCTTTTTAATAGCAACAAAGATCTTCAAATAATCGAAATTTAAAAAACCTAACTCTCCAACTTCGGAATTAAATCAGCCTTATTATCAATGACTTCAGAGCTTATTATATTTCCTTCTTCATCAACATCACACATCATGATTTCTACTCCATTATCCTTGATCACCGGTTTCCTATCGACCTCCATCTCATCATCATCATCGTTCTTCAAAGAGATCTCGAAACTTCTAGGCGTGTTCGCAGTGGGGTCTGCAACCTGTTTCAGTTTAAACTCTAGACTAGTTAGAGGTACTTTAGGGCTGCTGTAGCCGTCCATAATTTTTTCGGAGACTTCTAACGATTCGTAGCGAGTTGTCGTAAGTCTGTACATGCCGTCTTCAGATATTTGGTACCTGTAATTAATAAGTAGATTGTCATACGTCTTGATAAAGGGAAAAGTGTTTACTACTTTTTTTTATGTGAGATGGGTTTGCTCTTGACCTTAGTCTAGGTCAGGAATAACTAAGACAAGGTCGACGATGGAGCGAGCTAACCCAGAAGAAGCCTGTTCACTCTAACTTTGAAGAGATTAGGGTTGTATGCGTTCGGAAACACAGACTCAGGCAGAGAGTTCCACTCCTTCGCTGTCCGCATTATAAAAGACGTTTGGACGCTTAGTGCGAATTGGTGGTGTAGCAAGGTGAGGATGGTATTTTGCCGTGCGTCTAGATAATAATAATAATATTCCACAAACTATCACACAACGCCATCTAGTCCCAAGCTAAGCAGAGCTTGTGTTATGGGTACTAGACAACTGATAAACATACTTATATATTTCTAAATACATACATATTATAGATAAATTACACCCAGACACAGAACAAATGATCCTGCTCATCAGACAAACATTTGTCCTGGGTGGGAATCGAACCCACGACCTCCGGTATAGCAGTCAGGTTCACTAACCACTAGACCAACAGGCCAGTCATAGATGTGCGATGATAGAAGGGGGCTGGGTGGGATGAGGTCGTGGAGTTCTTGGGCACACTCTCCGAAGTACAGTCTGTAGAAGACCGACAGGCAGGCAACTTTACGGCGATGAGTAAAGCTATGGAGCTTGGCATTCACCAATTTAATGTCGCCATCTACGCGTTTCAGCTAAGGATGGGACGCTCTTGGCGGCATAATTCTATTCTCCTAACTCCTACCTCCAACAGAGAGGAGGCCTGTGTTCCAACAATGAGAACATTCTAAGCTAATAATGCAAAGAACCTTTAACCAAATCTTGCAAGGAAAGAAAACAGAAGTCTAATATTTTTGAATTCTTAACTGCCCGTAATTTCTTAACACCTTAATGGTACAAGATGGTAGCCGACTGCACGCAGCAGCAGCAGACGACATGTCGCTAACTACGGAGGGAATTTCATAGAAATACGTAGAAACCAGTAGTGTCACTGCGACACGTCGTCGTTTGCTGCAGCTTCACGTCGTCAGCTACCAACTTGTACCTTAACTACTACGTAGATAAATTCTTTAAAAATACTAAGGATTGCGATCAACGACGATATAATACTAGACTCCGCATGCACGATCTAAGGAACAAAAACGATTCTGTCAACTCGCTGAGGTACTACGTAAGCGAGGGGGACGGGGTACTGCGTTGTGATTGGCTAACTCAAGGTCTGTTCTGTCTCAACGTATGTTTACGGCTCACAGGAGTGGTCGAAATGAGACGGATATAAGACTTTATTTTATTATTATTAGGAGTCTAGTAATATATCGTCGTTGATTGCGATGAACAAGATGATTCGCAATAAAGAAGCAAAGTCGGCCATTTTGTGGCAACGCTCAAGAAAATAGCGACATGATGAACACCTTACCTAAACCGGCTATGTCCAAAAGACCACTGAGCACCGTGCTCCTTCACCAGATGAGTTGTCAATCTATTCCCTCTGGAGAATATCTTCATCTTCTTCTCAGGACATAAATGACAGGCGTATTTCCTCACAGACTTGTCTTTCTTAACTTCATAACAGTCAGATTCTGAATTTTCTTCGTCAGAACGATATAATATCTCTTTTTTAATCGATTTGCTTTTCTTCTTTTTCTTTTTATGTGTGAGTACGTGTTGGCGGAGGTCCGATTTTGTTATGGCTCTGTTGATGATGGAAAAATGTTTAATTAAAAATCAATGGTATTGTGGGTAAACAAGTAATGGGGAAGGCCGGTCAAAGCTAATTGTAGATGGCGCGACCATAGTTAAGTCATAATCCGACCAATGAGGTAGTACTATTTTGAAGTACCTTTATGATTTGAACCAATGATGCTTGGAACAAGCTATACTAGCGCCATTCGTTTCCCAGTTGCCATCCCTATTAATATAGAGTTAGCGTATCTAGTGAATATCTCCTTCGGCAAAGCAGTAATACTGGTGAAGGAGGAGGCGAAAAACGTGAAGGAGAGGACGTGCTCCAACTTATGATCCAGCCGCCGGAGACGTCCATTGCTATTTTTGGCCCCCATAGGCTCGGGTTTGCAGACAGCGAGTAATGGATACCTGGCCAGTGACGCGTGTGTTCGATAAACAAATATCAACCTTGTTCAAATAGAAATAGAGTAGCTAAAAATATCAACTCACTTGTATTCAGAGTGCGGGCTCGAATCCTTCCACGGTAAGAGAGATGTGCTGAAGAGTGTCTAATCTCAACCTTACACTAATCGAAATTAAGTTCAGAATAATAACTTACTTGTATTCACAGTGCGGGTACGCATGCGTACTGGTATCCTTCCTCGGTAAGACAGCTATATGCTGACGAGCGTCTAATCTCAACCTTACACTAATCGAAATTAAGTTCAGAATAATATCTCACTTGTGTTCACAGTGCGGACACGCATGTGTACTGGTATCCTTCCTCGGTAGGACAGCTATATGCTGACGAGCGTCTAATCTCAACCTTACACTATTTGAAATTAAGTTCAGAATAATATATCACTTGTATTCACAGTGCGGACACGCATGTGTACTGGTATCCTTCCTCGGTAGGACAGCTATATGCTGACGAGCGTCTAATCTCAACCTTACACTAATCGAAATTAAGTTCAAAATAATATCTCACTTGTATTGACAGTGCGGGCATGCATGCGTACTGGTATCCCTTCACGGTAAAGCTATTGTCAAACAGACAGGCGTGACGAACGCGAAGCGAGGCGTTTTTGTTTGTAATGTATGCAATTGTTTAAAGCCCGTCACATGGACTATCGGATCGCTTTCGCTTTTCTATGTGACTGGATTCAAACAATTGCATACATTACAAACAAAAACGCTTCGCTTCGCTTTCGGCACGCTTCTCTGTTTGACAATAGCTTATGAGAGATGTGCTGAAGAGTGTCTAATCTCAACCTTACATTAATCGTAATTAAGTTCAAAATAATATCTCACTTGTATTCACAGTGCGGGCACGCATGCGTACTGGTATCCTTCCTTGACAGATGTCTGTACCGCACGTGGTTGGCGAGCGCGGCCGGCGACGTGGCCGACATGTCGCACAGAGTGCACGCGTACGTAGATATGTGCTGGCGAGTATGTTCACCTAGTAGGTATTCTGTCGCGCAACGGGTGCCGCATAACTCACACACGTATGGAGAGTTGGCGTAGACATTCTGGAAGTAAGAATAATATTCATCAGCAGGTGCTGTTTTACCTATCGGATGACGCAGGTCCTCACCGGACACGGAAGTTTCGGGAGGTACCTGTGCCTGATAGGGAAGGAGGAAACGCCCGGGTGCCACCACTGCGAAGATCGCCCGGAGGACACAGTAGAGCATACGGTGCAAGACTGCCCAGCTTGGGCGGTGCACCGACGTGTCCTCACGGCGGCGATAGGCGGAGACCTCTCGCGCCCGGCATTGGTTGCGGCCATGCTGCGGGGCGAGACGGAGTGGGAAGCGGTCTGCTCCTTCTGCGAGGCAGTAATGCTCGTGAAGGAGGAGGCGGGCCGCGAGCGAGAGAGGACAGCGTCCTCCCTCCGCCCCAACCGCAGTGGTAGGCGCCCGCGGCGTCGGACGTCAGCAGATGATCTCCGGCCACCGTAGGCGCGGGCATGCGAGTGCGAGTAAAGGGCAACTCGCTGCCCGACCAAGGACCATGCCCGGGTCGACGGCGCGTTGTGTCCCACGCGCGCCTCAAAGAGCGTCAGCATAATGACGGGGCCCCCCTCTCAGAGGGCCAAAGCCTGCCGGGGTCGCGGGATTATTTCCTTACCGTGACCCCGGAACGTAACAGGCTATTGAAGGACACCGTGGATTTTAGTCAGTAGAAGACTGACAGTCCCTCCCGCCCTGCCCGGGGCCGGAGGACTCATTTGACGATTTTACCACGCTAAAAAATGCTGTTTCTTGACAGGCAATATTTTTTTGTACAAATAATGTTGAATACACTGGGAATTTCTCATATATCGTGGGTGCGTTTGCAAACATTTGACATGCACAAGCACCCAGGCCCGGAACACTACTTGTAGATCATACAAATAATATTGTTCCGTGAGAAATCGAATCTCAATCGCTCAGCCACAGAGTCATCCGTGCCTGCCCTTCGCCACTTCCTTCTTTTGGGCTGGCATAAAGTAGTAAATTCAACCAAAAAGATACCATAGCTGGCTAGTAAGTAAGTTTAATTACTACATTTTACGAGCACACTATATTGCAATCAAAACCTTATAATAAGACGCATAAGATTACATTTTCTTACTTCTACACAATCCAAAGCCTTTCTATACAAAAAGAAACAAAACACGATCACTAAAACATACCTGCCTTCTCAAATGATCACACAGTTTCCTATTATTGGCAAAATGTTGTCCACAATGATAGCAGGCGATCAGTCGCTCCCCCGTGTGGGTCCTGACGTGGACCCTCAACATCTCCCTGCGAGGGAACATGGCACCGCAACCAGCCCAGGAACAGAGGAAGTTATCTGAATAGTTCGTGTGGACCTGGACGTGGTCCAAAAAAAGCTGGAGGAAGAAAAAGTTGTTAATGTTGTAAAGAGAGAGAAAGCCGGGATCACTTGCTACTCAAGTGACGCGACGAAACTGGAAATGTGTACCTTTTCGTGTAGTAAATAAAGTTAGATTTTGAGTCACTCTAAGGAACTGTGCGCGATCGTGCATCGGTGTGAATTGAACTAAGGGAAATGATGGATTGGCAATTTGACTGAAAATATCTTATTGGTCCATTAGTTCCATTATCGACTTAAATATTAGTCCAGTATTTTTATTCTTTTGTTACGTACCTACTTATGTTTCGTTAACTCAAAATTAGCGACGATATTATATATACTATTAAAATACGTCACGACGCCATCATGGTATGGTAATTTAGTGCCTTCTGACATCACGAGGCCTATGCCACGAGTTTTGCCTAATACCTTTTTTTTTTTTTTTTTTTACGTGGCAAAATCATCAAATGGGGCCTCCAGCCCCGGGCAGGGCGGGAGGGACTGTCAGACTTCTACTGACTAAAATCCACGGTGTCCTTCAGTAGCCTGTTATGTTCCGGGGTCACGGTAAGGAAATAATCCCGCGACCCCGGTTGCCTAATACCTATGTGAGAACTCATTTTAAGAAAAAGGGAGTAGATTAAATGACGGTTGGTAAGAAAGAACTGAGTAATACGATTCTCTTTAGTAAGACTGGTTGTCAGACTTCTGAGGTAGGTACAGTACTGAGGAAATTCGCTATGATAAATGAAATGAAATGATGTAATGATGTTTATTTATGCAAGTAGGTTATATCAACCCTTTTCCACGTCTTTTCATAGAACTAGAAGGGGCTGGTGTTTCGTACCTGACTAATCTGAGAAGGAACAGCCGATACAAACTCAGAGGTCGCAGTCTCTTTTAAAGTCCAGACATTATAAATGTAGATCAGGTTATACGAGGACCATACAGGTCAATGTCTGAAATGGTCTTTTGAAGAAAGAACCACACAAATTCGAGTGGACCTGTCCAGTCAGTGCAAGCATTTGTCAGTTACCGTGGAGCTCGACTCATAACTGTAGGCCGCTTAAGTTACTTAAACTGTCAGACAATCACTATAATTTCTTTTAAAAATGGTCATCTATCTACAGACCAAATTCGGTAAGCGCAGCTTAACCTCAAGAACATTTGCTGCTGTGATTATTTAATCACAAGCTCTTCAAAACTTCTAATGAATGGAGGAATGACTTATAGTACTGGATGAATAAGTGAAAAACTCACCTGAATTGAGTTATATTTAATGTTCTCACAACCGAACCACATACAAGCATATTCTTGAACTTGCAACGGTATCTGGTTGCGTTTACTAGAGTCCTTCTTGCACTGGTCGAGCTTCAGAGTAGCTCGGCCATTGAAGCCGATGGCCATCAACTTGCCATGGTAAGCATGGTAGTTCAGATGACGCACCATCTCGTTGAAGTCTGATGAACTGTGGCCGCATACGTCCCATAGGCAGACGTATTCAACTGGTAAGTAAAAAGAAGAAAAAAAGGAGTTACTATCTGAATGTTGATAATGGCTTTGCTAGCAACTGTGAAATTTATCCCATGGGACCGTAACACCAAGTTAAATGGTATTCTATGTGTTAGTCTTGACAGTGCAGCAGTTCTGACGTGATTGATTAACAAAAAAATGGTTTTTGTCATTTGCTGGTGGATTTCCACCAGGTTGGTTTGAACCCCTGCGAAGACAGCGCATGTTTTCTTAAAGAAGATAAGCCTGGCAGATATTACGCGACTGCCTGCGTCAGATATTTTCCTTATAGGGAAGTTTCATTCACAATAATAGTCTAGAATTCTAGAAAACTTCATAATTTGCAATAACAACAAGATGACAACTAGTCAATACATTTTATTTTATCTAGCAATTATTACATCAGTGTTGGTATGTTTACACCAATAAGTAGGTATTTACATAGTAGAAAACACTTATCTGTAATTAGCAACCTATCCGATTGTATTATATCTTCATTTTTCTTTTGTAAACTAGGTAAAGGATTTAAAAAGTGTACTATGAATTTCTCCTATATCATGGGTGCATTTACAAACATTTAAACTCACAGCTATTGCAATATATGAAGGTAAAGCTGTGCAAAAAATAAAACAGTAAAGAAATAAATAAAACTGTAAATCACAAACCACAATTTTCATTTTCAATGACATGCACACCCGATGAGTGGTTGCGGACATGTTTCTGGTACAGCTCGTAATCAACAAAGGTGCGTCTACAGGACTGCCATTCACATTCCATTTGCAGGTCAGCGACACGCAGCTTGTTGCGGGACTGTAGAAACAAAACAAAGTACATGATTATTGATTATCATCACATAGGTATTTTCAATAAAAGAAAGTGCAGCACCACATTTATGTCTGTTTGTAAAAACTCAAACACTACTGAATGGAATTTCAAACTCAAACACTACTGAATGGAATTTCATTAGATTTTCATGTGTGTAATTTAATTTTTGTGTTGCAAAAAAAAATCACATAACGTTTTAAGTTCAGCCAATGGAGGAATTACAAATTCAAAGACTTTTCAGAAGTCTGTGGAACCCCCACAGACCTCTGAAATATCTTTGAACTTGAGTGAACTAGTTAACTTTACACCAGAGCCAAATCCTACAAAAAAGAATGAAGTGATTTTTAGAAGAAAGAATGTCCATGTGGGATTATTCTAATGTTGTTTCTTCTGTAGTTTTATTCTTTTTACAATAATAATTATGATATTCATTTAAATCTGTCTCATAAAAGTCTCGTGGGGTAACTCAGCCCATGTTACTGAACAATGTTTGTTCCAAGACTTTTGGAAATTCGGAAAAAATAAAAATTATTTTTCAGATGGGCCTGATCTATTCCTCATTTTGTGTGAAAAAGGACTTCCGAAAGTCTTGGAACAATCATTGTTCAGTAACATGGGCTGAGTTACCCCACGAGAGGTTTTGCGCTATTAACGTTACACATTGTATAAATATTTGTCTATTTATACATAACACCATGATGTTTGAATTCTCTATTTTGGTCTGCTCTTAAACTAGATTTTGATTATTTTTGAGGAAAGAAAAATTCTGATTGCAAGTGGGATTCGAACCCGCGTCTTCTGGATATCATCTTTACGATGCGCGTTGCATGCGTTAATGCGTTTAAAAAATAATTAATAGATTTTGATTGTCAGAATGCATGTGAATTGAAAATCAATACTCAATTATTTATTGCATTCCATATGTTACAATGATGGTAAAAAAAAAACAAGTTAAAGATACAATATGGACCCTGTCGGGCACGCTATAGTTAGGAATCAATTAATATTACAACACCTTTATATAGAAGTATGACAGGGTGGGGAAGGCGTAGGAAGTGGTAGAGACCTATGATGATATAATTATGAAATATACCTATGAGATTCATTGATCCCCTTTATTGATAATATGATAACAACAAAACAGTTCATGAATGTCAAAGATGGTCCTTATTATATAATGCGATAAGGCAATAAAAGCATGATGGAATGAATACTCTAATGGTGTTTGAGTAAAAAATACGTTTCATAAACTTACCACAAGTTTAGGTTCTAGAGTAGATTCATTAACGCCATTGGGCACAGTCGCATCATCTTCAGCCACAGCCAGTAAAAAGTTCTTCCTAGCTGCATGAGTTTGTATAATGAACTGTATGTCATTTTTATTTTCCAATGATAACTTCTCTGTGTCTTCATCATTTTGTTTCTGCAACCATTCCATGCATCGAACGATCTTTTGTTTATCAACTTTAGAATTTTTTGCTTCTTCACCCATTTTTGTTAGTTAATTCTCTTGATATTGTTACTTATAACACTTGGCGTCACGTTCGTTGCAAGAACGAAAAGAAATAAAACTGGGAAATGGTAATTTTTGTGCCCATTTGCCATTTATTTGATTTCAGTTGGTGAAATTTGACATTGACTTTGACAATTGGGCAAAGACAATGCCATTTTTTTTTTTTTTTACCCTGATGGGAAGGCTATGGTCATTCAACCTTATTGCCTAGTCTTTCGTCAAAGACAATCGTCCCTTAGCTTACAACACCGCTCAAGTCGAAAATTGGCGGTTTTTACATTTGAATGCCTTTAGATAGAGCTGCTCATTGCGCGTCTAACCATTGGTCACATGATATAGATTTCAGCCAATCAGAACCCGTAAATCGAAAAGTAGTGACAGCGCGCAAGTCGGTTGGCCTCGCAACACCGCACAAGTCGTTAATTTGTCATACTTTTCTCGTACGAGTACCTCGCGCTCCGTAATTTTTTAATTTTTATGTGAGTTTTATCGCTGAAAGTTCTATGCAAGAAGTTTTAATAGAAGATTGATAGATAATAAAGTAATGTGAATCGATTTAAGCTTATTAATATAGAAAGAAATGATACCTAAAAAAATATCTTCACTTACTTAAGCGGTTTTTACTAACTATCTTTTTTTAACTTATGCGGTGTTTCAAAATGTATTTAATTTATTTTAGGAAACTAAATATAATAACCTATGTTTTCACGTTTTTTAATTATTCTTGAAATATTTCTTAATAAACGATTCATTGAAAATCATCTATTAATGCCTTATTCCCTAACATTTCCGCAAACAACACCGCCTTAATCCAATAAAATAGTCAGTCAACACAGCTGAAGTCATAAAATAAAAGTTAAAATAAAGTAAATCGTCAAAATAAGTAAAAATAGTTATTTCTGAACCGCTAATTAGGGTATTTATTAAGTAATAACAGAAAAAATCCACCGATTTTTTTAAATAGACAGTTTTTTTCGTCTCCTGTAAAGTTGATAAAAATGACTTATGCGGTGTTGTAAGCTAAGGGACGCAATGCCATCACAATGCCATAGAGTACATTTGCAATGCTGTTTATTGAAAGAAAAAAACAAGTTTAAAGAGCCGTTTTAATGTTTAATTGTTTAGTCGATTTAACAATGAAATAGAAACCATCATTATGTTCTGAGTACAAAACATGAATTTATAATTTGTGTAAAAAAAAACACCACGAGTTAGTTATTGAAATATATAACATTGTTTTTTTCTGTACAGCACACTGGAAGCAATTTTTTGCAACAGTTGTTTTCAGTTTTCGCCAAAGGAGCAAAAAACTTGTTCCACGAGTTTTTTTTCTCAGTTTTTTTTCCACTTGGTCTGGCTGGGTACCTACATTCGCTCACGACTACATACGGTCAGCTCAGACCGAGACGTGACGCTGCGCGCACTTTTCAATAGAGTTATTCAAAATGTAACTCTATTTTAAAAAACAAAAGATACACCTTTCGCAACGCAGTTCGACGCCGCGCTGCGCAGCGCGGCGCCGCCCACGTCGTTCAAAATCTGACTTTGTTTACTTCAATAAAAGATACAAATTTGAAGTATCGTTGCGTCACGTCGCTTCGCGTCGCGTCTCGGTGTGAACTGACGCTTAAGCTGGGTTTTCACAGTAAGAGTTGGCTCGGATCGAGTGCACTCGTACGAGTCAGCTTCGTACGAGTGTACACGGATGGTGGTTATGTCGCCATAAAGTTTACATAAAAATGATCCACAGAGTACATTCAAATGATCCGAGTGAGCTCGAAAAATAGAGCAGAGTCCGAGTCTACTCGGATTAGACGTTGGCGTCCGAGTGCGCTCGGATTACGTGTTTACACGATACGAGTACAGCTTGGCCAGAACGGATTGAAACGGAACTAAAATTTTTATTTCTGACAGCATTTTAAACTCTTTGATATTTGATGTAAACAAAGACCGCAGGTTTGTTAGATTTATTATTGTGCCATAAAACTAACGTAATAAGTGAAAAAAAAAAAATATAATCATTCAAAGTGCTGGTAACGCGAAGACAGTGGCGACTTCCGGTTTTCTACATTTTTATGTCAAGCTGTAGCATCCGAGTAGACATCCGAGTGCACTCGGTCTGAGCCAACTCTTACTGTGAAAACCCGGCTTTAAGCCGGGTTTTCACAGTAGTAGTTTTCGGACGCCAACGTCTAATCCGAGTAGACTCGGACTCTGCTCTATTTTTCGAGCTCACTCGGATCATTTGAATGTACTCTGTGGATCATTTTTATGTAAACAATATGGCGACATAACCACTATCCGTGTACACTCGTACGAAGCTGACTCGTACGAGTGCACTCGATCCGAGCCAACTCTTACTGTGAAAACCCGGCTTTAGAGATACTACGATACTACAGCTTGGCCAGAACGGATTGAAACGGAACTAAAATTTTCATTTCTGACAGCGTTTTAAAATCTTTGATATTTGATGTAAACAAAGACCGCAGGTTTGTTAGATTTATTATTGTGCCATAAAACTAACGTAATAAGTGAAAAAAAATTAAATAAAATCATTCAAAGTGCTGGTAGCGCGAAGACAGTGGCGACTTCCGGTTTTCTACATTTTTATGTCGAGCTGTACGTATCATTCGCTTTAGGTTTCAACTTGTCACAATGTTCAAATGTTGTCAATTATTATTGTCATACCTCCAAGTTTACCTATAAGTTCCGCTTGGCCAGAACGGATTGAAACGGAACTAAAATTTTTATTTCTGACAGCGTTTTAAAATCTTTGATATTTGATCTAAACAAAGACCGCAGGTTTGTTAGATTTATTATTGTGCCATAAAACGAACGTAATAAGTGAAAAAAAAAAAAAAAACATTCAAAGTGCTGGTAGCGCGAAGACAGTGGCGACTTCCGGTTTTCTACATTTTTATGTCAAGCTTGTACCTCACACAATTTTTTACGGACAAATGACCGTAATATTAATATTGTTTTGCCACGAATTTTGTGTTTTCGATAAACTCCAGCAAACAAGTAATTAACAAATACACTTTTAGAAACATAAGTAAAAAACGTATTGGCACACAGTTCACTAAAGGTGAACGCAGACCTAGCTGCACTGCAGTCTCCGCAGTCCCCGCATTACGAATTCCTTGTATGAAGTTCTATGAAACCTCGCACACACCCGCATCGCTGCATCGCAGTAGGTAGCCGCAGAAGCGGTAAGAAAACGATGACTGCGGGGACTAAGGAGACTGCGGTGTGGCTAGGTCTGCGTTCACCTTAAACCTAACACAGTTCACTGTTCACTGTTCTTGACATTCTTGACAGGTCAAATCAATTTTAATAAAATAAAAAAAACGTGCGAGACAAGGCGAACGCGTGAAGTGTGGTCAAGTGCGGTGCGTATTTACAGCACGGCGCGGCGGTCCCCACGTTGCCGCTGGTGTCTCTTATCGGTAATTAGACACACATAAATAGTTCATCTTGTTATTCCCGTCGCATACACCGCGAGTGACGGTCGAAGGGTCGTATCGGTGCTGTGCTGATGAAATCAACCGTTACTATACAAGAAGTAGTAAATAAATTAGATCACGTATCCTTACCTCTAACTACCAGAATGCCTAACATCAAAGTGTTCAGCGGGAGCTCCCACCCTGACCTGGCCCAGAAGATCGTCGATCGTTTGGGCATTGATCTAGGAAAAGTTGTAACCAAGAAGTTTAGCAACATGGAAACATGCGTGGAAATAGGTGAATCCGTACGTGGCGAGGATGTTTACATTGTACAGAGCGGCAGCGGCGAGATAAACGACAATCTGATGGAGCTGCTCATCATGATCAACGCGTGTAAGATTGCATCTGCGTCTCGAGTGACAGCCGTGATTCCGTGCTTCCCGTACGCGAGGCAAGACAAGAAAGACAAGAGCAGAGCTCCGATCACCGCTAAACTGGTCGCCAACATCCTGTCCGTGTCTGGCGCCGACCACATCATAACAATGGACCTCCATGCGTCTCAAATTCAAGGATTTTTCGACATTCCTGTAGATAACCTCTTTGCTGAACCTGCCGTATTGAAATGGATCAAAGAAAATATTCCTGACTGGAAGACCAGTATTGTAGTGTCTCCTGATGCAGGAGGAGCCAAGAGAGTGACATCCATTGCTGACAGGTTGAATGTTGAGTTTGCTTTGATTCACAAAGAGAGGAAAAAGGCTAACGAGGTGGCTTCAATGGTACTTGTTGGTGACGTGAAGGACCGGACAGCTATCCTAGTAGATGACATGGCAGACACTTGTGGAACTATTTGTCATGCTGCAGAGAAACTGATAGAAGCAGGAGCAATTAAAGTGTATGCCATACTAACTCATGGTATCTTCTCAGGACCTGCTATCTCAAGGATCAACAATGCGTGTCTAGAAGCAGTTGTGGTCACAAACACAATCCCTCAAGAGAGGCACATGCAAGAGTGCCCCAAAATCCAGTGTATTGATGTGTCCATGATGCTTGCGGAGGCAGTCAGACGTACACACAATGGTGAATCTGTCTCCTACCTATTTTCTAATGTTCCATACTAGTATAATTTTATTTTCATTGATATTTTACTTTAATATAGGTGAGTGTTATGATTCGTATCATAAAATAAAATGGCATGTAACGCGTAACATAAATGTTAATGGCTTGAGTAAATCTTAGTGTTACATAATAATTGTTATGAAAAAAAAAAGAAATTTTATTGAGCTATGAAATTGAAGGAAGAATTTTTGTTGGAGGCTAGTTGTCTAGCTCAGGCTGGTTAGGAATGTGACATGGCGATAAGCAAGTAAGTGATTAATTTGTTAAGAAGATAAAATGTATTATTTAGAGAAAATCCTGGGGAAAAGAAATAGCCAATTTTATACAAAAATGAGTTGCATTTTACAGCTTTATACAAATTTAAAAAGAAAATTTTGTTTGTTGATTAAATATTTAGACTACCCTCATTTGTTCAAATGCCATTTTAAAAATACTATTTTAGTTTAGTATTAGTATGTTATAATTTTTTAATGAAATTTTAAACTTTACTTTTTTCTGCCCGTTAACACTTCATTCCATTTACTCCATTATCATTCTTGGAAATTAGGTCTGCATTTTGTAATTTTAGCTTCCATTTTTCCCCTAAGAACCTCACTAAAACTGTTTTATAGAAAATCAATTGTTACTTTAAAATAAAAGACACTTCTAGTTGTAAAACTATGTATTTCTAAGAGCAGCTAGGATGTTAAGAGTGTATATCTATTCTAATTTCATACATTAACAATGTAGCATTTAAACACACATTACTCTTGTTACTGACACACAGATGTCAATTAGAGGAAAACTGTAACTTTCAAATTGTAATAGGCATAATTATGTTGTGATTTGCAATTAATATACAATTCATGCTGTATTTGATCCAGTACTAATCCAAATTATTGCCTGTCTGTATTTTTTGCAAACTTAACTCTGAACTAATAATCTTATGCTGATGATTTCTTACAAAAAAAAAGAAAATTTAGGAACAAAATGAATTGATGGTATTATTGGTTGGTAATTTTATCAGAAATGCCAGCTGGTTTAAGACTTTTTAATCAATTAATCTCTACAAACAATTAATGATTTTATGATAAATCAAATCTACAATGTAATGAGTCATCTTTTCTTCAAGCTTATTCATATAAATGGGCCTGAAATAAGTGAAAAACAGAATTACACTTAAGATTTTAGATCATTGTTAAAACAAAATTAGAATAGTGAAGCTGCAAACGTCCTGCTGTGTATTTTAATGTATTTTTTCAGTTTAGTTTAAGTTGTTTGAGTTACAACTTCCTAGTAATAAAATGTATTAAGTTTAACTTTTTTCTTTTCTTAAAAAATAATCCATGAAATGTTGCAAAAATTCTAAATTACTTTAACTTTAATAATTGTTCTTAGATTGCTTATCTTTATAAATGTATTGCATTATGCAAGGGTATTGTCATAATTGGCAAATAATAGTAAATTAGAAGCAAATTGGTGTACCTATAGAAAAAACAAAATTCCCTCATATTGTATATTTTTTTCTAAATTTATATTAAAAAAGAATTATGTATATTTGGTTCTGATATCTACTAATAAGTTAATAAAAAGGATTTAACTAAAAAAAAAACCTTTTTTTGGCTGAAATATTGATAAAAATACGGCGCTTCAACACTATGATGGCGCCAAAAGCCAATTACTAACTAGTGTTGTGATAGCGTTTATAACCATTTATTTAAAAAAAAGGGAATAATTATGATTTGTTTATGAGTGAAGTTGTTGTGATGTAATCCATTGCTTCTGTTCCAAATTCGGTTTTCAATTTTTCATTCACAAACATATCTAGGTACTATACGTGCGTTACAACCTTGGGATTTGTGACGTAACGGAAAACCTAAAGGTCAATGCCCATACATAAATACCTACATATATTGTTTAATCTAATTTATGAGCTAAGACGGTACCTACTGACAATAATGTCGATGTCCTTTATAACATTTCCGATTCTCCGCCGTCCATGTGATCATGTCACGCAAATGATCCCAAGACGGTTGTAGTTAGTTAAAGTTACCCTGATCTATTAATCAATAGCTACTTATTTAATTAAGTACCTAGGTAGTTTTAAAAACAAGTTACTCTGCTTTTATAGTCGAGGATTGCATAATAGCTTTGGTGACGAAGGGTAACAATATTAACACTAAGCGAAGGATGTCAAAGAAAAGGCTATTTTATGCAGACCTTGGCCTCTGTATTATTCGTAGTTCGCACCGGGTAGTAAAGCACCCTTTCTTTACAACAGATACGAGACGACCCTTTTTTATGCATTTCGGGATTTCTGAGGTCTTTCCAAAGATTGGGATCTCGAAATGCTTACCTGGCCGTTACCTGGGTCAATGGATAGAAACAAGGCCTGTTGATATTGAAATATGACCTTTTTTTATCCAATTACGTACCTATAGCTGGAAAAGCATACATAAACAAAGGCCTTTATCGATCCTTACAGAGGTACTCTTTTCGCCTCGCAGATATTCATCCATCTTTTCACTCGCAATGCACGCCAGTTGCGAGTAGGATCTACTACGTAATCCCTCGGTAAAGTATAACCTCGTGGGGCTAGGGTGTTTCTAGCATTTGAAATGCGAGATTTCAATTAAAATACCTTGGTGCCTGCAAGCTACATAATACTATTAAAGCCAAGTTATTGCCCTTGATAACTTCACCAAACAATATAAGTGAAACTGTCACGAAAGTCGGTCATCTACGGGTTTCATTGATATCGATTTCTTTATTTTTCTAAGGCGAGGCGAAGGACTGAATAATACTTCCCTAGAGAAGTAGTCACTTCTCGATTATAATATGTGGAAGTGCGGGGTGTGGGCGTGGGAAAAGGAGGTTTGTTCGATTTTGCCACCCAAACGTATTTTTCTGAATAAAACCTCGCCCCACACTACTGTCTCCGGTAGGTATCGTGTTCCGTGCGGGAGTCGAACTCGCTACACGCCGCGCAGCACTTTTACAGCCATTGGTTGTCACTTGTCATTAACCAGTCCAGCTCCATACAAATTGTCAAGCTCACCTATTTTACGATAACCCTAAATACTCAGAAGTAAAGGTCCATCCAATGTTGGAGTTGTAGTTACCATCGGAACCGGCATAAGTATTGACCGACTTTTGTTGTTGATTGTACTTCTTCTCATTGTGTAGATGACATCTATATTTAGTCGGGCCAGGATTGGGCCACGAGCTTAGCGCTCTTAGAACCGTCCATCAACTGTAACGAACAGTCAGCAGTTGATTGTAGGTTGGTGCTTCATTTACATCACTCATCTCGTCACAAAAATCTTTTAAGACTCGAATAGCTCTTATTCACATAGAGATTGAATACACATCCCAAATGACCTTGTTCCATCACAGAACAAGTCTTAACAGTATCTATATGAAAACTGACCCTAAGGTCACGGGCCAATGATGTAAATTGTTTGTCAGTGGGTGCGTCTATTCGTCACAATAATACACACTGGCGCAACCCGCAACGATCTAGATTAGAAGTTATCTTTTATTACACAATCGTGGCAGATAGTATTAAAATAAAATGAATTTATCAATTATTATCTCTGCCCAATTTAAAAGCTCTGGTTTCATATTTGGAAAACTAAAATGGCGGTTGTATCCTCTGCCTGATCCGCCAGATCTTAACTTCGTAATTTAATGAAGCAAAAAAAAATATTTTGTAATCTCTTTGTCTAGTACCTACCATTTTGAGCTTGACGCCAAACCACAGCACCGAACCAATCACAACTCAGCAGTTGCAACAAAACATTCGATAAAATCTGCGACAATTTCTTTAATAAGTCTTAAACAATGGTATGTCAATTTATAATTAAATTTAAAAACAAAACATAAAAAAACGATTTTTAATATCATTAGAGAACGACACGTAAAAGAATGGAGCAGCGTCGTGAGCGGTACCTGCTACCTCTGCCCCCCATAGGTACATCTTACGGTACCTGCAGTCTTCCGTTGGTACTGCTCGAAGATGCAGCAATAATTTGCTGGATTCAAGTGGAATTCAAGGTCTTGTTATTTAAAAATTGTAGCGAGGTGACATGCAATTTTTGCACTACATTTTCCACAACAGTACGGTTAGCAACAAAAGTTGGTTAAACACTTTGTGTTATTTTTTCACATGATATTAAAATGGACAAACAATTCCATACATAATGGATTTCAGTATTTAACCTAATTAACTCAAAAAAAATATGTGTAATTTGAATAATATCGAGTTAATCGGAAAGTCAAAAGACTGGTAATATCGGGATTATTAAAACTGATTTAGTAGCGATCGTTAAATACTTAGGTAATAATCCGACTGTTTATTTAATCTAGTACGTAACGGGTCAGAATACGAGCAAAGTTAATTTTAAGAAGATATCGCCTGAATTGTAGTATTCCTCTGACCCCAGATAACTTCTTGAAATAAAGAGATAAACAGCTGATATGGTAATACAATGGATACTTGCTGAAATACGTAGCCTCAAGTAAGGTCTATTTTTAGGGTCCATATTGGCTCACCTAAAGTTGTTTACCCGAAATTGTTCTTCCTAACGATTTGTAATCCGAATGATCACTCTTCCTAAAATTTTTCATCCTAAAGTTTTCAGTCATACTTTTTGTAGTGCTACCGGCGATGTTCATAACACTCATGTTTCCGAAAATTGTTATCAATAATATCGTTACTGTAAATATATTTATATAGGGAGCAGTGGTGGCCCAGTGGTATCGGTCCCGACTTACGAGTTGTAGGTCGTGGGTTCGAACCCCGCTAGGCGCATTACTTTGTGTAATTTATTTCATCACCACTGCTCTCAAAACGGTGAAGGAAAACATTGTGAGGAAACCGGCATGTCCTAGAACCAAAAATTCGAAGACATGTGACATCCACCAACCCGCACTAGGCCCGCGTGGTGGATTATGGCCCACCCCCTCTCAAAGAGAGGAGGCCTGTGTCCCAGCAGTGGGAACAATATAGGCTGATGATGATGAAATATATTTATACTCCTACTGTTTTTTATCATAACGTTTTTATCCCTAAACATTATTACAATAATATTTTTAGTTATTTATTTTACTGGATTTAGTCAAACTAAATCCAGCAAAATGTCAGAAAAGTCGACGGAGCACCGCTTCGCGGTGCTCCTACTTCTGAGTGGTTTAAAAAAAAATAACCACGAAGGGGATGGCGGGGTCTTTCAGACCCCGCCATCCCCTTCTAACCTAACCTGTCCGAGTCGGGGTGCCCCCAGTCGTTTGGTCAGAGTGTCGTCTTGGGGGCACTATGAAAAAAATACTTCGAAAATAAAACAAAATAAAAAGAAATCTAAACAAAAAAGATATGACTTTGAATAATAGTGTAAAAGAAGGTTATGTTGAGAAAATATAGGAAAACAAATAATAGTATAATAGATGTTTATTGCTACTGACATTATGAAGTCGAATGATTCGGAATTATGAAAATTAGTGACAGAGCAATTAGGAGTTGTGATC
This sequence comes from Agrotis clavis, assembly GCA_954870645.1. Lineage (NCBI taxonomy): Eukaryota > Metazoa > Arthropoda > Insecta > Lepidoptera > Noctuidae > Agrotis > Agrotis clavis. The sequence goes on along the minus strand of OX940933.1, from coordinate 20,039,159 downwards.
ATTAGGATTAAAAATGTTAGGAATACAATTTTCGGGTTTCCAATGATCGGAGTTTAAATTTTAGGTGAACTTTGGCTTGCCCCTATTTTTAGGTAGGTAGGGAATACTTTAAATGATCTTCTATCTTACGGATTCACACTCATCAATATAAACTAATCTTGCTTGATTGATGACAATAGTTTCGGAAGTGCAAACATGTTGAGGTATTTTCAGAAAATTTAATAACTTAGTTTTCGGTAGTACCTACCGATGCCAGTACATAATTATCCGATCTCAAACTTTAAAACTTGTACATACAATGCTACAAAGATCTTTTGGCACTTGAACCTTTGACAAATTGTAAACATTTGAGAAATTCTCTCTTGAAATACAGAATTATAAGCAAAATTGTTATAGATGACGCAATGGCTAAGCGACTGGCCCCTGCGCTGCATGTTGCGGATTCGATTTCCATATCGAACAAAAATTTGTATGGCAATAGGCCATTTTTGTAGGCATGTGTTATTCTGGGTCTGACTGTTTATGAATCTGAGTAGGACTTCCTAGTGTTTCACGAAACTTTTCAAAATAAACAAAAACATGCCTGCGTTAGTTCCGATTTTGGCCACGCTCCAAAGATCCTCTTACAAACTACAAATGGTATCTTTTATGTAACACGGTCGTTGTAGACACTAGGTAATCAGCGTGCCGGCGTTTATTGGAGAACTTACATTACCTAACATTTAGTCAAGGCCAAGTTCATACCAGAAATAATTTAAGAACATCACTGTGTCATTGACATTCTCTGCTTAGTGCTTCAATCATCAATACAATAATAAAGTAGGTAGCTTTGCTTGAAAGAAACTTGATGCACGCACGACCCAGGTGCATCATGTTTTATTAAGTTTATACGATACCTACTTATATGGACTCGTATTTGTTCTCGTAATCACCTTTTGGGTATAACGCAATCCACGTGGATGCAATGCCATTGGATAAGTTAAAATATTTTTCAGTTCGTTTCGGACGGAATCATCCGAGTTTGTCCCGCCATCTCCTTCGTAGCCTGCCGTGACCCCGCCTCAATACCTACCAACCTTATTTTTATTTTATACCTACAGCTTGGCAAATTGGAGTAGAAAACCGGAAGTCCCCACTAGCTGTGCCCTCGCTACCAGCACTTTTAATGTTTTTTTTTTGTTTTTCACTTATTACATTAGTTTTATGGCACAGTAATAAATCTAACAAACCTGCGTTCTTTGTTTACATCAAATACCAAAGATTTTAAAACGTTGTCAGCAAACAAAAAGATTAGTTCCGTTTTCAAGACGCTGGCCAAGCTGTAATTGTTGTGTTGACCGTACCAACCTCGATTTTCTTCAAAATGAAAAATTGATTTAATTTTTCTTCAAAATACTAATGACTTTTGTAGATATTATAGATAGATATGGGAATGAAACTATCGTGTCATTCATTAATAACTCTTATCAGTGTTGTCTTCTATAAAAATCGCTTCCGTATTATTGAAGAATGAAGAGGCCTAGTTTTCGTCTGTAAGATACGTCCGTGTCAAGTTCCGAAGGGGTTATGAGAAAAATATTCAATGAAATCTTCACTACCAATAATTAGCCAAGTATAATCAGCGTATGGTTGTCCTAATGCTGGGATCATAAACCTCCTCTGTGAGAGGGAGTGGTGGGAGACAAAAAACAGCTGCAGCAATTGTGACCAACAATTGCTGCAAGGATATGCCGGTTTCCTCAAGTTGTTTTCCTTCACCGTTTTGGGAGCAGTGGTGATTAAATACCTGTACCTAGGTATGTATGGGTAACTAAATATTCTGAACCTGGCTGTCTAAACCCATAACTTACAACTCGTAAGTCGAGGCCGATACCACTGGACCACCACCACTACACGTACGCTCCTTACTTCCCCTAAAGATTACAGTCCTAAAGGCCACTGGTCTACCATATAATTCAATTAAATCCTCGCTTGGTAATCAGTTAGATACCGGGAAATGATTAGTGTCAACTTTCAGTAAGTTCCACTGTTTGTGGATTACTTGGTTTTCATTGTGTTTCCTTTGTTTTTATCGGATTTATACACAGTTCCTCACCACCTTTTTTTTTCGTGTGAAGCTGCTACCTTCTGTTTTCAAAGTTATTTAAGCCGTCTCTGGGTACCACACAGGCCTCTGGCTACAAATACGTGATACAAGATGATTGACGTATCTGCCTAAATAAATGGGACTTGTTCTTCTTTATTCCTTCACCGGCGTCACGAATGAATTCCAATTTCGCACGCCAATTGCCAGCGTAATGACAACGGGTGGCATCATCCAGAATAAATTATTTTTAGAGTCAAAATTAATAATATGGGACTCTACTCTATTCAAATTCAAATTCTTTTATTTCAGGTAATTACCCATAATTATATAATTATATACATTATACAGGGTGATTTTTTAGTCACCATCCAAATTTTAATATATTAATCTTTGGCGAAAATCATTGAATACGTGTTTTTTAACCCCCGACGGAAAAAGAGGGGTGTTATAAGTTTGACGTGTCTGTCTGTCTGTCTGTCTGTCTGTCTGTCTGTCTGTCTGTGGCACCATAGAGCCCAAACGAATGAAGCGATTTCAATTTAGTTTTTTTTGTATTAAAGGTGACTTACGGGCGAGTGTTCTTAGATATGTTTGATGAAAATCGGTTGAGCCGTTTAAAAGTTGTGGGGGTAAAAATGGGGAAGGGTAACCGAGGTTTGCAAATAAACTCGAGTGGGGTCTTAAATGAAAGCGCACTGAAAGGGAATATTGATGACTTAATCGAGAGTGTTCTTAGCATCGTTTGATGTCGCGGGACTAACGAATATCGTGACCCTGGAACGTAAAGGGCTATTAATGGACATCGTGGATTTTAGTCAGTACATTAAACCCCGACGGAAAAAGAGGAGTGTTATAAATTTGATGTGTCTGTCTGACTGTCTGTCTGTTTGTTTGTATGTATGTCTGTCTGTGTGTATGTCAGCGATTTCAATTTAGTTTTTTTTTTTGTAATAATGGTGACTTACGTGTCGAGTGTTCTTAGTATAATAGATGTGTTTGATGAAAATCGGTTGAGCCGAGTTGTAGGGGTTAAAAGTGGGGAAAAATAACCGAATGTCTGCAAATATACACGAGTGGGGTCTCAAATGAACAGGGCTCCCGCCGCCATCCTCTAAGGGCGCCAAGGCCAAGAGAGGGCCCAAAAAAATTTAAAAAAAGAAAATGAAAAAAAAAAATCTTAATAGGAGTTGAGAACTTATAATTATATATAGGATTAGGTTTAAGTACTAAAGACTTCAAATATTTGACCTCACTTTTAGATTAAACTTGAAGTCCGGAAACGTTTTACTTTTACAGCTAACTGCGTTACCTAATTACCTTGTCCTATTCCAAAAACCTAAAAAATTTCGCGCTCGCTTCGCTCGCGCTTCCAATAAGGTTGACATTCACTGTTCTTGACCTCTCTTCTGATAGCTCATTTTTAACCCCCGACGGAAAAAGAGGAGTGTTATAAATTTCATGTGTCTGTCTGTTTGTATGTATGTCTGTCTGTCTCTGTGTATGTCAGCGATTTCAATTTAGTTTTTTTTGTAATAATGGTGACTTACGTGTCGAGTGTTCTAAGAATATAAATGTGTTTGATGAAAATCGGTTGAGCCGAGTTGTAGGGGTCAAAAGTGGGGAAAAATAACCGAATGTCTGCAAATATACACGAGTGGGGTCTCAAATGAACAGGGCTCCCGCTACCATATGTGCAAAGTGTGCAATGCACACGGCCGCCATCCTCTAAGGGCGCCAAGGCCAAGCAAGGGCCCAAAAAAATTTTGAAAAAAAGATATGAAAAAAAAAAATTCTTAAAAGGAGTTGAGAACTTCTAATAATTATATATAGGATTAGGTTTAAGTACTAAAGACTCCAAATATTTGACCTCACTTTTAGATTAAAACTTGAAGTCCGGAAACGTTTTACTTTTACAGCTAACTGCGTTACCTAATTACCTTGTCCTATTCCAAAAACCTAAAAAATTTCGCGCTCGCTTCGCTCGCGCTTCCAATAAGGTTGACATTCGCTTTTCTTTACCTCTCTTTTGATAGCTCATTTTTCAATTACATATGCTTCTTATGTAAGTTATTCTTCTTTAGGTCTACAAATTTTAAAATTTTATGTTTGTCTTCTCTAAGGTGGTAATGGCACTCTGGGTGTGAAGTTTGAGTAGCACTTGATTGTTTCTTTTGCGTTTAAGTTCCAAGGCGGCAAGCTTTACAGCCCATGGGCGCTGAATTTTAAAATACACCACTGACCTATCAACCATAAAAAAAAGATAATTCAAAATGTTTTAAGGGGCGCCAAAATCCTTTTTTGCACACAGGCGCCAGTAGACCTTACCGCCCTGCAAGTGAAATCCACTGAAAGGGAATACTGATGACTTAATCGAGAGTGATCTCAGCTTTGATGAGAAAATTGGTGGAGAGAGTAATTGGGACATGGAAATCCGATTGTCAAGTGAGAGTGTCAATTAATACATCTCAGTCTTTGCAATTCTGCTAAAGATGATTTATCACGTGGGTTATTAAATAATTTGTGCTGTAACCGCCCAACATAAAATGATATAATAATAAGTGTGTACCTATAAAAAGTTTCAAATAAAATTAAATTAAAAATTTAAAAAACCCCCGACACAAAAACCAAGATCCCTTTAAAAAGTACTAAATAATAATAAAAACTCAATCTTAAAGTACCTAATTATGTATTAATAATTATAAAAAAATACGTCACGTTGGGGGACCGAAAAAAATCGTAGATAATAAATAATTTGGAGCGGTCCCCCAACGTGACGTATTTTTTTATAATTATTAATACATAATTAGGTACTTTAAGATTGAGTTTTTATTATTATTTAGTACTTTTTAAAGGGATCTTGGTTTTTGTGTCGGGGGTTTTTTAAATTTTTAATTTTTCTTTTTGTATCAATCAATACAAAAATATCGAGATAGGTATCACGTCTCAATGTTATCTATAAAAAGTTGATGAATCTGGACACCGCGCTGTGATGTGTCGCTCAGGTGTAGCGGGGCGGGGCGGGGGGTCAGCGGGGTGCGCTCTGCCCGTTTCATGCGTCGGCAAGTGTATATTATTAACGTTTAGCTTAGTGACCACACAGAGCGGATGAGAAAATGATTTAATATGACAATTTGACGTATCGATTTTTTTTCAAAAATGGGTTTAGTGATTGATACCTAATGCATAGAAAAATTTTGGACGGTGGTAAAAAAGTCACCCTGTATACATTAAATACATAAGTTAAAATCAAATAAAATAAAATTAGATTAGATTAGATTGAATTAAATTATGATAAAATTATTAACAAAACAAAAAATTAAGTTGAGGCATACAATAATAATAATTGTCTATTCGATTTATTTTTATTTATATTATTCAGTAGCATAATTACTAATTAGCCTATAACTTTTCCTACTTCTGGGGAACCGATCTCTCTGTGAAGCCACTAAGTTTACCGCACAGGGCAAGGGCGGCAGCCAGCGCCCCTGCAGTGTCGACTACAGATTGGTATTCAGAAAGCTACTGACAGCAGCCACGGCGCCGTCGCTGTCTCGATGATAGGTTGGTGAATTGTATTGTGACGTATAAATAACTTTTTAGCGTTTTAACGTTTTAGCCCACATTCTTCCACTGCTGGTCAAATGGCCTCCCCCAAGTCCCTCCAAGACGTCTTGTCTAACGCCACTTCGGAACAGACCTCACAGAGTCCAAATAGTGCCGCCCCAGTCGCCACCTCGTTTTGGGTCGGTCAACGCTCCGTCCATCTACCTCTAGGCATCCGTTGCACTGTGTGGCGACTTTTGCTCAGGCGGTCAACGGTTATGTGGCTGACGTGACCCGCCCAGTCCCACTTCAGCCATAGGTACCTACCCTAAATGCCGGTTTCATCACGTAATTTCCTTAACCTCTCTGTCAACTATAAATACGCTTAAAAAAACCGAGCTTACAGGCCTTATGTTCATTAATATTGGCTGATGTAACGACGACAATCTAAATATAGTCTTGAACGTTCAGTTACGAACTTTTCATTGTTTATTCACACTTAGATAACAGTCCACATAATATAACAGTAACCCTAAGCAAAAGTAATGAGAGATGTGCCACGTAGCGTCGTATCTACTCGAGTTTCTTGACGCAACCCGATAGCTTGACCTTTCTGAGACCCCCTCTAGGTATAACGAGCGTCATAATCACAGTTCAAAGATAAAATGTCAATAATAAATAATATGTTTTTGCAAAAATGTTTATTACACACAAATAATCAACATGTTATTTTCACAATTTTCATTTCGATAGGTATAATAGGCCACACGTCAGTGGTACACTATAAATAATAATTTTTTGTGGTAACAAAACCTAAGTATAATAGGTAAGTAATCAATTTGTTACCAATCTGAAAACTCGTTCGAAATGTTTTCCTCCAGCCACAGCTGATCGACTGTCTTACAATCTGCAACGGAAGTCAATTACACACCTTTAACCGGTCCTTCCTGTCCCACTACTGGGCAAAGGCCTCCCCAGATATTTTAAGAGCTACCCAGTTTATGGAAATTAATTAAAAAATAAAGCTGAAGTAATTCTGAATTACAAGAAAGAACTCCCGTAAATAAAAAATGCTAATAATACTTATTCATAGACTGCTTCCGTTGCTGTCCGTACCTTCTTCTGCCAGTCGTGTGGTTGCTATCTATTGCCACCTTCTTTTCTTTGTGTCGAAGGACTCAAATGGTTTTAAAAAAATAGAAGAAGATTACATTAGAAGTTACACCAGACTTCTAACGTGAAATATTTTTTTTTGTAGGTACAGACGCCAGCACATCAAGCTACCACAATATGTCAGATTTCTTTGATAAAATTTCAACCTTATCACAAGAGTAGAAGGTTAATGATTCGGGTAGGTTGACCTGCTGGCGTCTGTACCTATTTGAAGTCCTTTTTGGAACACTGATTAGTCCACTTTTTGTTTGATACAAGCAGTGGCCACAAACAGCTGATTCACTGTCATTATTGCTTCAGATGCGAAAGTAAGCAAATAAAACTACGAAACATTTTTATCGCAAATTGATAAAAAGTTATCAGAAGTACCTATCGTTATGCAGAATTGACTAGGTAAAAAAAACTGGATGTCATTGACTTAATTTTAGATCCGTCATCCGCCATCTTTTCTTTCTTGTTTTTGCGGGAAATTCAATACACTTATGACCCATCAACTCGGATTCTCTGAAACACGATTATCTTACCTCTTTTTCTTATTTTTTTTGAAGATTTTATGGGAATCTGAGAAGCATGTCTGTAGTTCCGTTAGGTACCTTGTTAACGGAACTCACGGAACTAAAATAGGTACCTACATTATTTAAAAAAAGACACTAGCTGCTTCAATAGTCGAATCAAATGTAATTACATAGTTACCACCTTGTTAGGGTTCCGTAGTCAACAAGGAACCCTTATAGTTTCGCCATGTCCGTCCGTCCGTCTGTCCGCAGTTTAGCTCAAAGACGCCCAGTACTAGAAAGCTGTAATTTGGTGTAAATATACGGATTTGTTGCGCCGAAAAAGTGGTAAAATAAAATCTCGTAAAATATTTTTTTAGGGTACCTCCTGTACACGTAAAGTGGCAATGTTTTCTCGCGTACCCCTTAGTGTGGGGTATCATTAAATAGGCCTTTAAAAAATATTGATAGTTTCCATTGACAATTTTTTGATAAAAAGATTCTTTTGTGAAATATTAAGCTTTAAAGTGATAATTTTTGCTCGACTCGAGTGTCCCCCCCCCTCTACCAGCTAAACGGTTATGTTTGGGGGTGTAAAAAAATTCACAATAGTAGTAGTAGTAGTACGTAGTAGTATAACGAAGTTTAAAAGAAAATTATCACGAATAAGTAGGCTTTACAAGTTTACGACCAACTTATAAAACGTACTTGGATAAAATATTTTCCTAAACAAAATGTATCGGAGAACATGTTCTTCAACTGCTAATGTAAGTTTGTCAACTTTATTTTTACAGCTATAATAGGTGGGTATGTTTTGGGGATAGGTAGGTTTTTATTGTCAACTATTTTTAACTAACTTCAAAAAAAGGAGGAGGTTCGCAATTCGTCGTAATCTTTTTTTTAATGTATTTTCCCCGATTTCTCAAATACGCCTGGACCGATTTTGAAAATTCTTCTTTTGATTGAAAGAGTACACCTTCCAATTGGTACCATGATCATCAAGTCAGGATCAGATGATGGAATCCTGGAGAAATCGTGGGAACTCTTTAAATCTTAAATAATTCTTGATGAAGCGATTTGATAACAACTCAATCCCGTCGAGTTTCGGCTCGTTAGAGTCGTCTTTATTACATAGACATTGATGCTGGATGATGTCCATGGTCTGATGATAGAGCTGGAAGGTAACCATGAGTTCTTTCTTATACCACAACTCAATCCTACTGAGCTTAGGGTCATTTGATTCGTCTTTACATGGGCTTTTGTACTGGATGTTTTCCAGGCTCTTCTGATGGAGCTTGAAGGTAGCCATGGAATCTTTGTAATACAATAACGCAATCCCATTATCCCATCGAGTTTGGGCTCATTTGATTCGTCTTTACATAGACTTTGGTGCTGGTTAGACGTTATGATTTGGCTACTGAATCACTTAGGTACCCAATAAATGTTAATGTACGTAAATTAAATAAAAAATAAATTCAGCGAATCAGTTTAGTTAGTTCGCATAAGTATTTTGATGGGCAAATACGGAACCCTACACTGTGCGTGGCCCGACACGCACTTGGCCGGTTTTTTACTTCTAATATCATTGACAGTTACTATCGCAAGATCCAGGTTATTATGTAAATCTAAAAAATATGTGTTAAAAATAAACAGGCTTCATTGCGGAAGCAAGCCAAAACATTTACCGACTGATCAAATATTACCTACAGTTAAGTACCTACCTACTTAAATTAACATTTTTTTTTCGATTTTGTGCGTTTGGACATTCCTAATTCTAATACAAGTTATGATGTAGGTACATAATTATGTTATTAATGAATTATTTATTAAGCATTCATGTTCATCTTTATTTATTACACAGCTAAAATCCTTCCGGGTTTCATTGATAAGTATACGATCAGTGGAGTTTTCTGAAACCATGAATACCTAAATCAAAGAAATTTATTATTATCTTACGTGGTTTATGTTGGTATCCATTATAAATACCTAGCCTACTAATTAATGATGCTAAAATACTCGTAACATAAACATGATATCGTCCCTTAGCTTACAACACCGCTCAAGTCGAAAATTGGCGGTTTTTACATTTGAATGCCTTTAGATAGAGCTGCTCATTGCGCGTCTAACCATTGGTCACATGATATAGATTTCAGCCAATCAGAACCCGTAATTCGATAAGTAGTGACAGCGCGCAAGTCGGTTGGCCTCGCAACACCGCACAAGTCGTTAATTTGTCATACTTTTCTCACACAAGTACCTCGCGCTCCGTGTTTTTTTTATTTTTATGTGAGTCTTATCGCTGAAAGTTCTATGCAAGAAGTTTTAATAGAAGATTGATAGGTAAGCTATATAATAAAGTAATGTGAATTGATTTACGCTTATTAATATAGAAAGAAATGATACCTAAAAAAATATCTTCACTTACTTAAGCGGTGTTTACTAACTATCTTTTTTTAACTTAGACGGTGTTTCAAAATGTATTTCATTTCTTTTAGGAAACTTAATATAATAACCTATGTTTTCACGTTTTTTAATTATTCTTGAAATATTTCTTAATAAACAATTCTTAGAAAATCATCTATTAATGCCTTATTCCCTAACATTTCCGCAAACAACACCGCCTTAATCCAATAAAATAGTCAGTCAACACAGCTCAAGTCATAAAATAAAAGTTAAAATAAAGTAAATCGTCAAAATAAGTATAAATAATTATTTCTGAACCGCTAACTAGGGTATTTATTAAGTATTAACAGAAAAAATCCACCGATTTTTTTAATAGACAGTTTTTTTCGTTTCCTGTAAAGTTGATAAAAATGACTTATGCGGTGTTGTAAGCTAAGGGACGATATGTATGTTGGAATTTTTGAGTGGTTAATTATTTTTATTTTTCTCCTAGCCGCTTGCCGACTCTGTCTCACTCCAGCCAAAGCAAAGCCTCTCTCCGCGCCTTCCAGTTCTCGCGTATCCTCCTTCAAGTTTTCACGAAACATGTCCATTTCGCCTCGCACCTCCTTCATGGCTTACCACGATCTCGAGGGTACGAGGTCTGTGTTGTTTCAGGCCCATTGTTGGTCTATCAAAAAAACATTTCTGAAACTTGGCATGGAATAGAGACCCAGTGGACGAATATAATTATGCTAATCATGAAGCGAATTTTTAGATAACTGCGGTACCAATATGCACCGGTTACAAAATTTAAGTAGTTAACATAACTCAATGATTTATTTGTTGACGCAACTGTACTGCACCCGTTTTCAAGGTTTTCAGGGTCACGAAATCGATTCTGCGCATCGGAACAAATATTTGTGTGACCTATGAATGTTTGTTTAACCTAAGTAATGCCACGTAATGCTATCCCCATGCATGACGCACAAAAGTTCTATAGATGTGGGTCAGAGTTAGATCCGTAGAAGGTAGGTACGTAATGACAGCGACGAAGTTAAAAACATGACGGCGACATTGTCGTAATTGAAATCTAGAATTTGTATGGGTATCGGTATAGAGTCGTTTAGTTTGTTTCTTGGTCATGGAACAATCCCTTGTAGATCATACAAAATAATAGTTGCGAGCGGGAATCGAACACGCGACACGCAACGCTGCAATCAATCAAATCAAAGACTTTACGCATGGCGCGATGCGACGCGATCCAACTACTAGTGAAAATCAACCGTCTGTGCCATTAAGGTGATTGCTTCGATGTAGCCCGCGAAATTCAAATTTTTTTACGTTTTTTGCAATTTGCAGGCCAGTGACATGTTGTAACTTATTTTACAGCTTGACATAAAAATGTAGAAAACCGGAAGTCGCCACTGTCTTCGCGCTACCAGCACTTTGAATGATTTTTTTTTATTTTTTTCACTTATTACGTTAGTTTTATGGCACAATAATAAATCTAACAAACCTGCGGTCTTTGTTTACATCAAATATCAAAGATTTTAAAACGCTGTCAGAAATAAAAATTTTAGTTCCGTTTCAATCCGTTCTGGCCAAGCTGTAACATGATGCACCTTAATGTCTTTGGTGCCAACCAACCTACATAAGTGTCTACGTACCTATAATGTTCAATAATATTCAACTGTTCTTTTTTGATTAGCAGTGCTTTGCTCTTAGGATAGGTATAGCCGCCTTCTAAGCAGCGCTGACCAAGTGACTTATTCATGAACTTGTTTGGCAATTGGTATTCACTAACCTACTGACATCGACTCTAACTGAAGGCTGTTTCGACGACGATCTCGCCGTAGGAAATGGGGATTGTCTTAATTTTTTAAACATTCGATTTTATTTTATTTTCTGCAAATATAGAGCATTTTGAGAAACCATTTTGAATATTTTAATGATTGGCTCAATAGTTTTTTTTATTTTTAATATTTTAATTTTTGAGGTAGGTGACGTCACCATTGGCCTAAAAGTTGTGCCGTTTCCTTACTAGAGCAAAATTAAAAAACTGTCAACACAACGTCAACTGTCTAAACGTCACATCCCGCTAGGTTAATTACAAAACAAAATTACTCCTAGATGAACATACAAAGGAATCTAAGGCTTCTGAAATACTAACATCAAAGTGATCTTCGCAACAGTACATTGTATAAACCTTGCAACATTCCACGCCGTCATCACGACACCACTTTTCTCGCAAATCTTCTCTAATACGAACAAAATGTTGTTTGGATTATTATTAGTATTATTGTTGCAAGTTGGGACAAAGCACTTCCTGTATTCTATTTTACTTGTAGTTTATGTTATATTGCCGATGCCGATTTAACAGATTTAACCGAGATAATGAAGCAATTTGCAGTTACAATTAAAACTTGTTTGTTTACATCTTTGACATTTACAAATTGACACTTGAGAAAATCAGGGATGTCAGACGGCCACTGTGATGTACCAATATGAAATATTGGTACATCGGTAAAATGTGTCGAAAATCAAATACGAATGAAAAATCTTTTTTTTTTTCTTTTACTGTTAATAGAGGGCAGTAAACACTAAACACGCAGTTTTACCAACCGTATAGTGGATAAATACTAACAACCAACTGCGATTTTTGTCCGTGCTATATTTGAATTCATGTTAAAAAAAAAAAGATTTTTTAGTAAGCAATACTCGATTGTAACTAAAGAAATACACTCGGCGTCACAAAAATCGCACCTCTTCGAAAATAAGTTTAAAACAATCATGTCCCGCCAGTAACGAATACATTAAACCCAATTAATATTGGTATCAATTGAAAGTATGCTTAACGACCTTTAAATTAACAACAGTTAGAATCCCTAAACACAACAGGTTTCATTAGCACGTAACGTTAAAAAAAATGTTGTCAAAATACGCATTGCAAGGGCCACTAATTGCACCTCCCTACATACAAGGGTATAAAACGGGCGACCCGGGTTAAATGTGGGTCATTCGCTATTCAACCTTTGAAGTGAACACACGTGAACAGCTACAGCAAGAAAAATACCCCAGAAGATGGATACCACTGCAGATGAAGCCGCTCAAGTCATTGCACTACTGCAATCAGGGATGCGGCAATGTGATGTTGCTCGGCAACTGAACTTAAGTCGTTTTGCCGTTCGACGAGTGTTCCAACGCTTCCAAGAGACTGGTGGCTATATCCGAAGACGTGGATCTGGAAGACAACGGTGCACATCGGAAAGAGACGATCGCTTCATTGTTTCGACGTCTTTACGTAATCGGTTCTCCAATGCTGTTGAGCTGCAACAACAACTGCTATCAGCTCGCAGAACTTCTGTAAGCGTCTCCACGATTAGAAGAAGAATGCGGGAGAAGAAAATTGCAGCTCATAGGGCTGCTACAGGGCCAAAATTGACTGCACAGCATAGGAGAGACCGGTTGCAATTTGCCCGTGACCATGTGGATTGGACAATAGACCAATGGAGGGCTGTGCTCTTCTCGGATGAGACGAGGGTGTGTCTTTTCTGCAACGACAGGCGTCGAAGAGTGTATAGGAGGCAAGGTGAACGATTCGCACAAGCCTGTATTCAAGAGACAGTGGAATACGGGGGTGGCTCGTGCATGTTCTGGGGCGGCATGTCAATCGACGGTAAAACGAACCTTGTGTGTGTTTCTCGGACTGGAAGTGCTCGCGGGCAAGGGTCGCTGACTGCTGCTCGGTACATAACAGAGATCTTAGAGGAGCAGGTTGTCCCTTATGCGGGTTTTGTTGGCAGTGGGTTCACGTTAATGCACGATAACGCCCGCTGTCACACCGCTTTAATTGTAAGAGACTACCTGCAAGAAGTTGGAATCCCTGTTATGCGCTGGCCGGCGCGAAGTCCAGACCTAAACCCTATTGAGCACCTTTGGGATGAACTGAAACGGCGAGTACGGGCACGTGATCCTGCCCCTACCACTCTCCAAGACCTCCAAGATGCCGTCGTTGCAGAATGGGACAACATTCCTCAAGAGACTGTTGTCACATTAATTAGGTCCATGAGAGAACGCATGGAAGCAGTCATCAGGGCTAGGGGGGGTAACACTAGGTTTTAAGTTGTTTTTAAGGACTTTGTTGTAATTTTTGCTGATAAAATAAAATTTAACTTTTTAATCATTTGCATTAGCTTGCTTTTTTTTATTCCCTGGTAAACAAAAAACCAAATCCATTGATTTATACTGAAATTTAAATAAATTGCCTTTCCAATGATACCTTATAGTCATATGTCTACCATTTATTAATAGGTTTAAAATGACTTTGAAGGGAATTCTTAAAGTGGTGCGATTTTTGTGACGCCGAGTGTAGATAACAGAGTACAGCTAGCGTGGAAGAGATATTGGCCACACAAGGTTGTCAAAAATCCTCGGGTTCCTCCCAAATCTAAGAAAATATTTGATTCCTTCATTTTACCTATAATGGCGTATGGATGTCAAACTTCGAGCATTACCAAACAAAATATGCGAAATCTAGAGACCTGTCAACATAGCATGGAGCGTAGCATGCTCAACGACAAGTTAAAAGACAAAATCAAACTAGAGACATTACGAAACCAAACTAAAATCAACTAAATCACATATTGCATAAGGAAATTGAAATGGAGATGGGCAGGTCATGTGTTGAGGAGTACTAATAATAAATGGGCTAAGGACTTAACCAAATGGTGTCCAAGATATAACAAAAGAAAGAAAGGAAGGCAACGCCTAAGATGGAAGACGACTTTCGAAAGATGGCTGGTGCTACTTGGAGGAGGATGACCCATAATCGGAAGGAGTGGCAAGCTACAGGGGAGGCCTTTGCGAAATCGCAAGACAATCTCAATATCGGTGTCTAATAATACATATATAGATATCGAGGGTATAGTGTTCAAACCCAATAAGTGCCGAAAAATCAAAAATCGTTTTATTAGTACATCTTAATGCATTTTTGACGCTCTTTCCAGTGGTCTAATCCAATAAGTGGAATTCGCAGCAGAAAGAAAGTTACTTAAGGTAATAACCCAATAAAGTCACCACGTTTGGCCAAGACTTAAAAACTGGTACCCTATAAAGCGTGTTATCTTGTAACATAATATTTTTATTTCACGCTTATACCACATAAAGCTTTTTATTGGTATTGAGTGTTCAACAATTTTAACTAAAATGACCCAACTGTTTAGAGGTAATAATCACTATTTGTATTTATCGGGTTTTATCTTTAAATACTTAAATTAAAAAAACAAATAAAACCAAAAGTTAAATCAAAACAAATGTATTTGTCGGGTTTTACTGTTCGATTATGTTTCAAAAGTAACAAGTTATGTTTAGTTATATTGTATTAACTCTCATCGTCACCTAACTTTCTTGACACTTTGTTCGAAGAAGAACCCAATAAATCAATTGGACCTATGAACTTCTAGCATTACTGTTGTCAGTTTGCGAGGCGCATTTGCATCGCGCGTATTGTTATCGAAGTTCTTATATTTAGTGCGATAATACTCTAAACTAAAGCATAGTTCGGATATAGTATTTTTAACCAACTTCAAAAAAGTAGGTTTTCAGTTCGACCTGTATGTTTGTATGTATGTTTGTCCGTTGATTATGTCGGGTTTGGCTGAAAAAATTTTAATGCGGTTATCAGAAAAGATGTTCGTTTCATTCTGGAGAAGGTACATACACAAAAGGATATCCCGTGAAGTTTTCCGCATGGATCCGTTTTTGCTCAACTTGGATTGTAGATTTTCATAGTCGATTGTATGTTTGTCCAATTACCAGAAAAATGTTTGTGCCTCATTATATATATCATAGCTTCTTTTTTAAATCGCACGTAATTCCTTATCCACATCTTCTTAAACAGCTGTTACGATTAGCTTAAACAATTTATTTAGGTATATTATTGCGTTGTAGGTTGTTCGTCTTGCAAAACACCACTCACTTATAACCTGTACTATAAGCAAAGTGCGAACGATTTTTGGGCAGAAGCGAGAATTTTAGCTACTAAATTACTCACTACTCAACTAAACTACTAGCGTAGTCCGAACTAAGCTTAAGCGAGTGGAAAATCGTTTTTAAAGCAGCTAGAAAACAATTACAAAAGGGGACGTGAAGGAAACAATAGAGATTGATTGTTATAAAGTGTAACGGACATGTCATAATTAAAAATATATTTTAATTATGACATGTCCGAGAACTTTCGTAGCATTGATGTGTGTAAAATGTCCGTTAATACACCAAAAACTAGAGCTAAATGAAATTCAAACCCGCCTTCAGTTAATGTTCAGTTACCAAACGAAATAGAGCACTTATATTCCACTCAATTACCAACTAGTCTTTTTTTTACGTGATAAAATCATCTAATGAGTCCTCCCACCCGGGCAGGGCGGGAGGGACTGTCAGACTCGTACTGACTAAAATACACGGTGTCCTTTTATGTTTCGGGGTCACGGTAAAGAGACTTATCTCTTTACCGTGACCCCGAAACATAAAAGGCTATATTGAAAACCACTACCGGACTGCGATGGACTTATCCCGCGATCCCGGCAGGCTTTGGCCCTCTAGAGGGGGGCCCGTCATTATTCTGCCGTTCTTTGAGTCGCGCGTGGAACACAACGCGCCGTCGACCCGGAATGGTCCATGGTCGGACAGCGAGTTGCCCTTTACTCGCCGCCCGCATGCCCGAGCCTACGTTGGCCGGAGATCGTCTGGCGACGTCCGTCACCGTGGGCGTCCACCACTGCGGGTGGGGCGGAGGGAGGACATTGTCCTCTCCCTCACGCGAGCATGACTGCTTCGCAAAAGGAGACGACCGCTGCCCACTCCGTCTCGCCCCGCAGCATGGCCGCGACCAATGCCGGGCGCGAGAGATCTCCGCCTATCGTCGCCGTGAGGATACGTCGGTGCTCTGCCCAAGCGGGGCAGTCTTGCACTGTATGCTTTACTGTGTCCTTCGGGCGATCCTTGCAGTGGTGACACCCGGGCGTTTCCTCGTTCCCTATCAGACACAGGTACCTCCCGAAACTTCCGTGTCCGGCGTCTGCGTCATGCGGTAGGTCTGGACGCCGTGACACCTATCCTGCAACTCCTCAAAGAGGGATCTTAATGCCGCGATTGCGGCGTGCCCGAACGTCGGTCGCGACAGTCGTCCCCTCCATACTGCCCTGAGATCGCGCCGGAGCTCTTCCCACCGCGCCTCGACTTGTCGAGGCAGCGGGGATACACCCCGGCGCTGTGCCTCCACGCGCCACTTATAGACGCGCTGGAGGGCAGTCGCCTCCAAATCCCAGGGCAGTAATCCGGCAAGGTTGGCCGATTCGCCGGCGATCGTGCGGTATCCCCGGCTCATCCGGATAGCCATGACCCTCTGGCATGCGACCAACTTTAGTGGTCGTGTCCGGATGCTCAGGGCCCACACAGGGGCCCCGTAGATGGCCATGGACCGCACGATACCGGCGTACAGCCTCCGGCAGGAGGCGTTTGGCCCGTTGAGATTAGGCAGAGGTCAGTTTTGGGGCCAGACGCAGGAAGTGTTCCCTGAAGTTCCACCGGCTGTCGAGGACGCTAGGATGAGCGTGTCGTCAGCGTAACATATTACGCTGACGCCATCCCGGTCGCCGTACCACTTAGCCTTGCTAAAAAAAATATATCTCGAAAAACTTATCATACCAGAGGAATTCCATGCATGGATGTGTGATATGTAGACGTACACCAAACCGACAGCTTTCGAAAGTGACGAAGAGTGATTTCTCCTGATTTTTTTTGTGATTCTTTAAAAAAAACGTTTTTCAAAGTACATAATAATGTTTAATTTCTCTAGATCTAAAACCCAATAAGTCGGTACCCTTTGTAACTTAAATTTTTATTATGAGAAAATGGACTACCTCAGAAACTCAAAAGTACTGTTTTACACTAATTCAACGTATCCACTTTTACCACAAATACTCATTATAACGACATTATTTGAATAACATAGGTATTTATGTCCTTAAAACTTAAATATTGAATATCTCAAAAGTGTCAATTTCGTACTTATTGGGTTTGAGCACTATACCCACGATATATAAAAGAGAGGGAAAAAAATGTAAACTTACTTTTAATATTTTTGTTTTGTAAGATTGTTAAATAAAGGCTATTAATAATAATAATACTCTATTGCACCCTAAAATTTGTCGTTTATTCTGTATTGTTGGTCAACGTCCAATCTTGGTTTTTTTTTCTCGAGTAATAATCTTGGTACATGGTACGTGACACTGAAAACTGGTATGTATACCAAGAAATTGGTACTTATGCCTGACATCCCTGGAAAATACTTGTCACTTATTTTTTAGGGTTCCGTAGCCAATGGCAGAAAACGGAACCCTTATAGATTCGTCATGTCTGTCTGTCTGTCTGTTCGTCCGTATGTCACAGCCACTTTTTGTCGAAATTACAAGAGATAGCTCTTATAATTTCGACAAAAAGTTGAAACTTTGTAAGTAGATGTATTATGTGAACCGCGTTAGGACTTTCACACAAAAATAAAACCAAAACCAATTTTGGGGGTACCTCCCATACTTAGAATTGAAACTCAAAATTTTTTTTTTTCGCCTTATCCATTCGTGTGGGATATCTATGAATAGGTCTTGAAAAATTATATTGAGGTAGTACTATTATTCTGTGATTGAGGTTACAAACATATTTTTTTTCTAAACTGAACAGTTTGCTCGAGAGACACTTCCAAAGTGGTAAAATGTGTCCCCCCCCCTCTATAACTTCTAAACTAAGAGAATGATAAAACAAAAAAAAATATTTGATGGGCATTACGATGCAAACTTCAATTGAAAATTGTTTTGAACGAGATCGAGTTATTAGTTTTTTTTTTTAATAAATCGTAAACCGCAATTTACCTTGCAAAGTTACAACCAACTACAAGAACTTTACTTGTTGCTACGGAACCCTTTATGGGCGAGTCCGACTCGCACTTGGCCGGTTTTATATTTTTTATATTTTCTGTTTTCTGAGGCAAAGATACAAAACTGTATACAGCCAAAGGTTTGTAGGTGTTAAACATTTGAAGGGCAAGGAAGGTCAAACGTATTTTATTAAAAATATCAATGAAATATGAATATTTTTCATTTTTAATTAGTACATAATGATCAGTAACGCTATTCCTCGAAATGGTTTTTCAATTACAGCATATTAAAAAAAATGAACAATGCCCATTGTCTTTTAAAAAATAGCATAGCTGTTTTGAGGTTAATAGGTGGCCATGACGTCGCAAGAGTAGTTCCAGTGAGGGAACGCAGTGGCGCTAGACGACTTGTATCTCTGTCTCTTTTCCACACTGGCACTACTCTGGCTTTAGGACGTCGTGGTAAGCCACCTAATACCGAAATAATCGCAGATTGTCGAGATAAGAAAGAAATAATTTTCCTGTGATGAGTCGTCGTAGTAACTTGGCAGCTGGGCTGGTATCAAGTCTTGGTATTTCAGGAATTTTCGTCGTAATTGGCAGTGCGATCTGCCAAACCAGGGAATTGCAGGCATTTCTGCTTGTAGATGGGATCAATCAGCATGTCATTAATTAATACAAGTGGTGGATTTCGGCAGGTACTGGCTCAAACAGGGTGAAAAGGGACACAGGGGTGAATCAGGTCAGGTTGAAACTTTGAAAGGGATGCTCATAAATCTTTTAATATCTTTGGATTTTAACAATAAATTATGATGGTATGTTGCCAACTAGGTCTCTAAATAATGTTGTATCATTCAATAAATAAAATTGAGTTCTTGGTAACCCAGCATATAATTATCAACGTTAGGGTTTAGTCCAAATTCACCCCATTTGACAGTACTGTTTTATAGGTAGATAACTAATTGTCTACACATCAAGCATGGGTGCAGTGTGTTTTGAGTAATAAGATAAACAAAGTTGGCAGCGGCACCTTTGATGCAGCACTGTTATTCATAAGAGAACCTTGTGCAGGTTGTCCCCAATAGATTAACAACTTTATGCTTAGAGCATACAGTTGAAAATCCACTAAAGACAGGCTGCAGTTTTAATGCTGCATCGTCCTCGCTGCACTTATAAAACTGAAGAAACCATGTTTTGTAAATTTTAGCATTCTCATGCAGCCTATAAACTACAATAAAACAACTCATAAGTTTTACTTAATTTATTGTTCACTTAGCAGGGTGTGGGGCGTGATGTGCCTGTGCAGCGGCCTTCCTCATCTGTGTCAGGACGTTGCTGAGCTCTTCACGCTTCCTCTTGGCACGGATGTGTGTGCCCAGGCGACGCTTCAAGAATTTCAGGGCGCGCTTGTCTTTTGAGACCTAGAAAATTGGAAGAAAACGTTTATTACAAAGATTCTCACTGGGAATTGTTATTTGTTACTTTAAAGTTCGGCCGTTCAGAGAATGCGTTCCTGACACCTATCAGTTAGTCACGACTAGTGATGGGCACAACATTTGACTGGCCTGTTGGTGTAGTGGTTAGTGAGCCTGACTGCTATGCTGGAGGTCGTGGGTTCGATTCCCACCCAGGACAAATTATTGTGTGATGAGCACGATCATTTGTTCTGTGTCTGGGTGTAATTTATCTATAATATGTATGTATTTAGAAATATATAAGTATGTTTATCAGTTGTCTAGTACCCATAACACAAGCTCTGCTTAGCTTGGGACTAGATGGCGTTGTGTGATAGTTGTGGAATATTATATTATATATTATATTATTATAACACTGAGTTTGTTACCGTTCCTCCAAAATGATTCGCCGCATTATTTTAAGATTATTTTCGTTTTAAATTGGCGGAATCATTTAAAATTTATATTTTAGTTATTTAAGTGGAAACCAAAAAAAGGTAATATTCATATAATAAAATTGTTTTATTTATTCTTTGTTACAAAGTTACAATCTGTATTTCTATGCAATAAAGTAAGTACATTGAATTGAATGTGCGTACAGAATATTAATCAGACTCCGATTCGATTGAGGAGGTGGTGTCTTCATCATCTTCGCCTACATGTATAATAATATTATTATCAATAACAGAATCAATCCTCATATCTCGGTCAAAATGTTCCATAATCAGGTTTTTAGTCTTCTCAACAACCTTTGCCCAGTCATCTCTTGTGAATTCCCCGCAGGCTTCTTTTAATAGGGTCATCATCTTTTTCGTGCTGAATTTCGTGCTGATTTTGGTTAAAGCAATTTTACCCCCGCTAAACAGTCCAGCTTGTTTTAACGATGCCAAAAGCTTCTTCCTGTTGAGATATTCATTTCTGGAATAGTAACCATATATATGATTTCTGATTGCATCGGCGTCAAAGATGTCAATATCTGTCACGGGTTTAGTTCTACGTTTCTTCTTCGGAGTACGTAAAATATTATCTTCCATGCCAGTCGAGCCGAACTTTTCTTTATTAATATTTGTTATCGTTCGTTTGCTATGCGCACGAAACGACAACAGACGACTGTTTTAGCGTCACAAAAAGGCGGCCCATAACGCCATTTGGGGTTACCATTTTCAACCTAAATATAAAAATGCTACTTTCTTTCGCGCGTTCGGTTTGGTCATAGTTTTATTTTTATATTTCATAAAAGTTATCTTATAGTCCATTATTTTCAAATTCTTAAAAGTAAAACAAAGCGTATTATTTTATATTATAAGTATAGGTAACTGTATATGAACAGATTACGATACTTGCCTGTTATTTTTAGCACAGCACTACAAATATAAAGCACTGACATAACCTTGTAATAGCGCAGTATAGATTTAGAAAAATATTGTTTACCAAGTTATTTGACACTCAGTTTGGCACAAACTTATAACATTCATTGATTATTGATATAATAATGTTGTTTTAATGCTCATCAATAATTGTTAAAAACGGTAAACAACCAGCAAAAATATTTTTATCGTAACTGCAACGCCATTACAAAGTTACGTCGTCAGTTCAATCGCGACATGTCAGGAACGCATTCTCTGAACGGCCGAACTTTAAAAGTAGAAGTCTTGACTGGTGAATAAAATATTAGAGCTAGAACCCAGTACCAACCTATCATCAACATTTGCAGTGTAGCAATATTTCTGGCTAAACAAAGCATAGGAGGTCAAAGAAAATGATGCATTGATGACATTAAAACAGGTGAAATAGAGATTATGATGTGGCAAATTGGTCATCACCAAACTACATCCTGGCGGTTTAGATTTATTACAAAAATATTGTATGTGTTTATTTAGTTTCTTTCACAGCAAGGCAGGAAAACCTTTGCCTCTTCCATAATATTACAACCATTTTTATTGTCATAACAATAACATAGTGCTTTGTAGACTTAACTAATAAAAAGGGGACCCACCTTGAGCAACTCCATTGCTCTCTTCTCATATTGAGCGTGTCCTACGACCTCACGGACCAGGTCACGAACAAACTTGGAGTGTTTGGTCTGGAGCTGTAAACAAATAAGGCAATACGATAAGTAAAAGTAGAACAAAGTTTAAATTTTTACACATTCATCAGAAGCTTTGAAGTATGAATTCATGAAAATTGGTAAAATTTAAATTTTTAATCCTTATTTATTGTAGAACTGGCCCTAAGATGACCAACTGACTAGTATTAGAGCAAAAATAAATTAATTCACTAAGGCCCGCTTGCTCGAACCCGAGTTATCTTTTAACTCAGAGTTAGTTGCTAACACAAGGTTAAATTGACAGTTTGTCATACAATATTGTCAATTTAACCTCCTGTTAGCAACTAACTCTGAGTTTAAAAGATAACTCGGGTTTGTGCAAGTGGGCATAATGTCAGTGTAAAAATAATTGTCTATTGAACGGCTAACATCTAAACCATGCGAAGCATAGTGAGTTTGTAAATCTACAGAGTGTAATTAAGGTGAATACTCCAACCAGCCCGCGAAATTCAATTTTCTTATGTTTTTTGCAATTTGCAGGCCAGTGACATGTTGTAACTTTATCAAAATATGATTCGCGGCAATATATATATATAATTATTTTAAATACAAGAATGATCAAAACATTTGCTCCGTCAACTCTCACATAGAAAAGGTGTAAATTGTTAAAATCTCCGAAATCTAACTTACATGCACCTTTTCTATGTGAGAGCTTGTCTATCTGTTAGTTACATGTCACTGGCAAAAACGTAAGAAAATGTGAATTTCGCGGGCTGGTTGGAGCATACACCATATGGCAAAAGGGGTCCACAATTACTTGAAAATACAAAAATCCACAACGTTTACAAGATTCAAAACATAACCTCTTCATACACTAAACTAAATAGTTGCACAACAATTTGGTACTTACACCCTTAAGCCTGGCGGGTCTGATTTTGATGGCTTTGTCAGTAATACCCTTCCTACCGGCGGATATTTTTGTTGTTTTGTGTCCCTTTCGGAGACCGACTGCTAACTCAAACCGAGGAGCCATGCTGAAATAACAAACACATAAACTATATGGACTAAATAAGCACACCAGCACTTTCTCCTAAATATATAAAACCTTAATTCACTAAAACACCATGCGAAACTATTTAGATTACATAGATTTTCATGGAAATTATTTTTCATAAAATTTTTACGTACATTTCGGATTGACAGATCCGACCAGAAAGAATTTGTACTTTTTTTAATTTTCATAAACAACTGACGGCGAGTTGCAAAGTAGAAATAATGTTCATAGACAAATAGTCGATTTATTGAAGGAACTGGCAAGAAATCGAGAAGGATTGCTTGCAACTAATTTTGATTTTATTTCTCTTATGGTGAACGCAGACCTAGCCACACCGCAGTCTCCGCAGTCCCCGCATTACGAATTCTTTGTATGAAGTTCTATGAAACCTCGCACACTCACCCGCATCGCAGTAGCCGCAGAAGCGGTAAGAAAACGATGACTGCGGGGACTGCGGAGACTACGGTGCGGCTAGGTCTGCGGTCACCTTTATTCTGAAGGGTGTCACTGTCAAAGTGCTGTCACGTCAGTTGACTGACTGTCACTTCGAAAACGGAACGGTGTGTTCGTGTCAATGTTGCCAACTTAGTGCTTTCGGCACTAGATCTAGCACATTTCTTGATGTTTTAGCGCTCAAAATTCCACAACAGTGCCTAGTGCCTTAACCAGTGCATTTTTAAAAGTCTGCAATTTATCACGCAATGTCGTAAAAACAAAACCAATCAATGGCGCGTTCTGAAACACAGTTAAATTTCAGAACGCACCTCTAATTACATATTAGCTATTTATGAAAATGCGTATCTCCATGGTCGATTAGCTGTTTCTGAACAAGGAGAGTGGAACAAAAGACGTCCGATCTGAGTTTTGTTCTCTACTCTTGGGGAATTCCCAAATTGTTTCTTTAGCTGATCTTTTATTCTTTATTTGTCTTATTCATTAGCAAACACCTGTCTTTGAGTAATAAAAGTGTCCGTAATAACAATATTCTCAATAGAAACTGATTTTTTAAATATTTTAATTGATGTTATTTTTTTGGTGCCCTTTTATCAAAATTAGCACAAACCTAGTGCATTTTAAGTTTTGTTTAGCGCATTTCTTACAGTAGCAGTTGGCAACACTGGTTCGTGTTGATAAATTCAACAACACGCCTGTTTTCTAAAGAACGTTGGTTAATTCGGCAAAGAAATAAGACGAAATATTATAAAGAACCTTTTTACTCTGTAGTCGTTCATTAAATAAAATGTTTTATCATCTCGATTGTTTCAAGATTCACATTTGGTAACATAACCTATTCTTTACAAATAAATCTTATTAGTTGATAAAATGGAAGTTGGAGCAGTAAAACAAGATTTCAATACTGAGGTAAATACATTTACCAACTGTTTTATTGTTAATTTAGTTTTATTACTGTATCATCTCCTGTATCATGGGCATTAACTCACATACTTGGTAGAGAAATTATAACTCTTCATTTTATAGTAGTATCTATAATTGAAATGACAATAGGTAGTTATTTAAATTAGTTTTTGAAATATATTCCAAAACTCTTATTAACAAATGTATGTTTATAATTCTGATTTCAGGTTATATTACTCAAAAAGAAACTGACTCAGGCTAGGATACAGATAATACACAAGTTAACCAGAAAAGCCAAACATCTGACGGAGAAGAAAGCTCCAGAACAACTCCAAGAAAAGTTGAAAAGGAAAGCAGAGTCTGCTGTAAAAGAAGTTTTGATTTTAAAGGTAGGTACATATAATTACATATAATTAGGTACATTTACTTGTCTCGATCTTTTATCTATAAGTCATGTATTACTGTTGATCATGAGACAGTTACAGCAAGTTGTTCACTACTATCCTTTTTCACATGCTTTTTTTAAAATGGATTATATTGTAAACCATTGAAAACTTGAGTTCTCTCTGGTAGAGTCAGTCAAATTTTAAATGAGTAACTGCGGTTACTTGCCAGTTTATAAAGAGAAAAATCACTAAAGATAAGTATGAACTTATCTTGAGTGATTTTTCTCTTTAGAAATCTTGTAAAATTTCCACAATGCCATACTAACATAAAAACAATAATAAATTATAAAATAACAAGTAGAGTATTTAGAATGATGTCATTATTCTTTATACTAAACAATCTTCTTATATCAATTACAGAAAATCAAACCGAAGGATCTAGCAAAATTCATAGTCACACACAAGGGTGAACTAAATACCTTCTTGAATAAACCTGAAGTTGATGAAGACAAAGCATGTGCCAGATTACTTCTCCACAAAGCATTACAAGACAAATACAAGTTCATAAGAGGCAGATTCTCCAATGTACCTATTCAGGATCTGTTCATGTCCAGACTAGAGAGGAGAAAAATGAAGAAGGAAGCTAAAGAAAAGCAGAAGAATAAGAAAAAGGCAAAAAATAATAAAGTTGTTAACTCTGAAGGAGATTGGAATGTTGAGGATATTCCTATGAGAGAAGACATCAAAGTCAGTGAAGAAGATGATGAGATTTCTGGAGATGAAGGTAGTGGAAATGAAATTTCGGGTGATGAAAATGATGTTTCTGGTAGTGATAGTGAACATTCAGGAGAAGGGGATGAAGAAAATGACAATTCATTCCCAGAAGATATACAGGAACAGAGTGATGAAGCAGCAGAAAGTAGTGAAGATGATGCTAAGGAAGATATCAGTAATTTTTCGAAAGCTCCTAAAGTCAAACCAACTGTTAAAAATGAAAAATCGCCTACACATAAACCTAAACCATCTGTAGATAAACCAAAAGTAGAAAAAATTGAAGCAGTCAGCATTGAACTAGTTCAATCTAAAGAAAATAAAGCAAAGAATACACCTAAAGAAATCGTCAAAAAGAATCCAATAAAGAAACAAAAAGAATTGAACAAAACTAAACACTTCAATGAGAAAATACTACAAAAGAAATTAAAGAAAGATTTAGATGCTCCTATAGTTGAAAATAAAATTGTAGATCCATTCTTCATAACATCAACGGGTGAGAATTATATGTCTGTGGTTGAACCTAGAGCGCCGGATGAAGTTAAAGATGAACACAAGGGAGGGAATAGAAAATTAAGAAGAGCAGTTCAATTTGGACTAGTGCCTAAAAGCAAGCTAAGACAAAATAATAATTACCGTAATGAAGATAGATTTAATAATCAAAATGGTTATGATAGAGGAAATAGTTTTAGAGGCTATGATAGACAACAAAATGATAGAAGAAAGTTTAATGATAGGAATTCTTTAAATAATAATTTTAATGACAAAAGAGGTTTTAACAATAGAAATGATAGGAATAATGATGAGCCAGAAAAGTTGCATCCATCTTGGGAAGCTAAGAAGAAAAAATCCGGTATTTTACCGTTTGAAGGTAAAAAGATTGTTTTTGATGAGAGTTAGTGTTATTAGGAATAAATTATATTTTTATTTTCACAAAGCTTGTTCTTTTTTCAAAGTCCTGTTTTTAATCATAAGTCCTCTGCGCATTTACAAAATTTTCTTTCAAATCCTTACAGCGTCGTAACAGACTGGAAAAAACTCAAGTAAAATCGAATGAGGTCCAAAAAGTTTGCTGTAACATTTTTAGGGCGCAAGCCTTCAAAAATTTTATGCATTGTTGTGAGGTTTAGGTACACCAAGATTATTTTAACTTTCGTACAACATAAAAAATACAAACATCCGAATTGAGAACCTCCTCCTTTTGGAAGTCGGTTAAAAACAGTAACTTTTAAATAATTCATGCAAATGTAAGACCAGAAACAAACATAAAAAGCAACCAACCACAAATAAAAACTTGATCCGCTTGATCCTTTATTACTTAGCGATAGGATCGCGTTTGATGATTATCAATCCTGATGGTAAGCGATGATGATACTCCTTTGAGCCTTGCAGAAAATGGTTTTGTACTACATATAATACCATCGACATAATATTCCAAACTACATTTAATTAATCTACATCACAAGCTGCTAATACGCTCGTCCAAATTACGTCGACCACAAGAGCATGGAGTAGGTATATTATGCTTTGACCCATTTGTGGCTTGAGCGAGGCCCAACAAAGCCAACATACGGCCAAGAATTTACCCAGATCCGTGCCTACACGAACATTACTTGGTTCGTGTCAGGAATTTGCTATGAGGAGATTAAATCGATAGATGTCTATTTAAAAGGGGCTTCTAGGCAGGGCTAGTTAATAAAAAAAAAACGAACGAGCATCGAGCGAGTCTTACATTGAAAAAACGAGCGAGCCTAAATGATGTGTAACATATTTGTAATAAGCCACATGACTTCAATGATTTTCATGGGCGTAGCCACGGTGGGGCAGGGTGGGGTGCTTGCCCCACCCTGACTCCGACTTGTTAGGTGTCTTTTAACCAAAATTAAATAATGTAGGTACTTACCTAATACCATACCTACTTAATATCCGAGAAACCTCACACTCGACAATCGTCAGACGACACAAAAAAATATCTAGAATTTTGCCCCACCCTGAGCACATAATTATCTAGAATTTTGCCCCACCCTGTGCACATGGCTGGCTACGCCCATGATGATTTTGACTTTAACAAAGTATACTCATCCAAAGTCAGACCTCCGCAAAAGATTTGATTTGACACATCCTGTTCTACTTCTGTTAGGTACCACATCAAAAATCTTTTCACCTCACACGCTCGGAAAGATTCCATTTCTCATTCAAAATCTGAGCGCAAAACTCCATTTTGTGCTCTAGAGCACAAAGTGTTGTTTAAAATTCGAACACGTCTTGTATTCAATTGTTTTCTACTTTTCTAGACTGGCAGGCGGGCCGCCCCCACTACATTTCCTCGCTGTGTGAGGTGAAAAGTTGTGTGTTGCACTCGGCAGCAAAGTTTTTCTGCGTCTCGTACCTTTGAAAACTTCGCATCGCTCAGGATTCTATATTTGAACCGCTCGTTTCTCTCGCGGTTCAATCTTAGAATCCTTCGCTCGCTCAGTTTTCAATTCAAGTACTCGCGCCAAAAATCAACTTTGCAGCCTTGCATAACAAATAACTATTCCTATAGTGATATGAAGTCCGAAAATCTGAAAACAAAGGTCCGAAAAAAGATAGGTTCCGGTAGAAGTTAAAATAGCTTTTATCCAAAAAGGAACCAAGAGCTTGTGATAGTTAGCGCTTGCAAACACTACAATAACTCCAACGAGGTAACTAGTTGTGTTTTGTACGTAACGCGTATTTTTGCTATCAAATAAAAACCAACACATATTCACATACACATTCCCCACATATCATCAACTCGCGTCGACATCTGAGATTAAAATCCAAATAGCTGAAATTCCGCGTTCCAATATAAGAATGTTACAATACAATCTCATAGCCCGTTCCGATATTACTTCGACAATCATAAATAGCCCCCGGGCACCAACCATAGCCTTCCGTTCTCTTATCAGGTCCACAGTCGTATTGCAGTCGAGTGCTGTGGTGACTTGTAATGAAGCATTTCTCAGGTCCAATGCGATTTATCGTAGAGGTGAGCCGCAGAATAAATAAATCCAGAAGGACTGTTCCATACAACAAGAAAACACGTGACGTTTCGCGCACAGCAAATGCATTAAGATATTATTGACGCAATTACGACTGTCCTACAGTGGGTGGATTTAGATTCATGGCTTCGTAACACAGATAGTGAACTGGTCGTCCAATGCAATCAGGAGCAGCAGTACTAAGTACTTCCTAAAGTGCTATTAAAGAGTCGGGCCATTTAGACGTATGAGGAACAGGGAGAAAAGTCTCATCCTCAATTGAAAAAGGACAGTCCTTCAATCAGTCGGATGCTGTGTCTGATCGTATGGAAAGTTGCTAAAGCGATATATTTTGCATGTCGTCAGTTTCTGGTGTAAGGAGCGTATTTCCACACTATATATAAATCCTGTATGCTACAATGTAGATCAGCTCGGAGGAAAGGACTGCAATCAGTCAGATAACCGTCCTTATACTCTTATGTATCAATGTGTGCCTGCCTTTTTTCGCTCTTTGAATGGAGCTGACCTTCTGTCTTTATTCTGTGGCCGAGTATATTGCGGATAGAGCCTGAATGCACGACATAGCAGGGTGGCGGACATTTTGCAAATACCAGTGTAACACCTGGATTGCTGCTTAGATTTGGTCGATTTATTGTACGGTCGGAGTACGGTCGTGACCGTGAACTTGAGCGCACGCAGGGCTGTTGACCTCTGCTACGACGATGGATATCGCATCGAAAAGATTAAAATGTTCTAATTGTAACATTGTAATTTGTGAAGTTTTAGCTTTTGTTCAAAACAAAATAGATGTTATGACGGAAAGTAGCCTCGTACAAATATGTGAAAGTGCTTTTAGTTCGGATGAAATTGAAGTGGCGAAATCGTTACTTTTTGAATCTGTGAGCAAAAAAGTGAAAACTAGACAACGACAAGGGAAGACATTGCGAAATATTGAGGATATTATCTGCCTGTTTAAAGAAACGGACCCCGAGCAGGTACCCATATTTGTTGCTAGAAACTTAGAAAAACTTCCACCCGTCACCTTTGACCATGTCGATGTGACGCCCTTACTTAAGAGAATAGTCCTTTTAGAGAAAACCATTCATGATTTACCACACAATTATGT
Source organism: Agrotis clavis (assembly GCA_954870645.1). NCBI lineage: Eukaryota > Metazoa > Arthropoda > Insecta > Lepidoptera > Noctuidae > Agrotis > Agrotis clavis. The sequence continues at coordinate 20,009,353 of OX940933.1, read as the reverse complement.
ATCTAAAAGTGAATTAAAAGATCATTTTAATGTGATGGGCCGTTATAAGGAGAATTCATTTTTAATTCAGGAGCAAAATATTAATGTTAGAAAAAGAGGAGGTGGACTGAATAATACGATTGACAGTGGGCCGATGGCATTGTCAACGTTATGCGATAATGTATCTTTCGCTGATGAGATCAACGAACCCACTGAATGCTTATTGCTCTCTCGTAAATCAGTAAACAAATCTAAGCAGTCTTGTCATTCATCGCCAATAATTGAGGTGGAAGCGGGTGGCAAGGAGCAGCGGCGACCGGCACCTGTGCCGGCGAATTGTGCTCACAGCGGCGCCGAGCGCGAGAGTGAGACGGATGCGGCGGGCGAGAGCGGGACGGCGGCAGGCGCGTGCACCTTGCGCCGCAGCCGTAGCACTTACATTGACGGTAACAAGGTGGAACCGGTTCTAGCTACAGTGAACAGAACAGCTGTTGAGTGCGCTAGCACTGACAGGTTAGTGAATACTGTTATTAGTAAGACGGATACTAACTACGTATCTAATAATGATGCACGATTGCTGCCGAAACACGACTCTTTCACCGAAGTACTTCAGAGAGAGGGTGAATGGAAGATGAAAGAGCAGGATGAGGCTTGGCATGTGGTACAGAGACGTAGATTTAAAAATCGTCTGATTAGTCAGAAAGGCAGTGCGGTTACTGATTCTAGTAAAAATACCCCCAGGTTTAAAGCGGCGACTGACGTGCAAGTGCCACTATTTATATCTAACGTACTATCGCCCAATTTAAAGTCTTACCATCCTAAAGACTATTCCCTTATGCAGGCGCTCAGCCACTATAGAAGCGGTTATGTACAAGCGTCAGCCAATAGCATCGCAGCATCTATTTTTTGCCGAGAACCTTAGTTTTTTTTTATTGAAAAGGGATCGACAAAAACACAAACGAAGTTTTTTTGAATTCAAAATTATGCTGCGTTCAACTTAAAATGGCATTGTGTGTGTTAAGACAGATTTTTTATGGTCTTCGAAAACAATAACATCACGCCTGAGTGCCAGGAAAGGTCAGGCAGTGAACGTGGGTCACGAGAACAGGAATATTATTTTTTCGAGCATGAGATAAATTACGGGTAATAAGAGAGGTTTACTTAAGGGTTTAGGGTTTACTATAGTTTTTAAACACTCCTAACTATAAATATTGTCATAAGTATTGAGTAAATATCAGCAAACTTGTTCTCGCTGTTTTTAAGTGCTACCCTCTAGAGCTTTACCCTTATACACCCGATAAGACTAAGAAACGGTCCTCCAAATTCCCATAAATTTAAAAAAATGTTTTAAAGATCAAAAACTCTTGAATATTCAAATTATTTCCTTAGCCCTTTACGAAAGCCAAAGATGAAATCGCCTCAGTTTATTAAACGCATAGGAATAGTGAACATGGCTTTAGTCTTAGACGTCGATAACTTTTTTTTTTACGAAGATTACATAGACATCCTTCTAAATGAGCTACAGTGGCCCTGGCCAGAAGTTCACTATGTGTTGGACACTAATTGCTTTGGCTGTAACAGCCAAATTTCAGAGGCTGAACGGCCAGTCCACTTCATTATCGATATGAACCATATACAAAGTGCAGTGGACTTTGTGGAAAATATCCACAATTTTTGTGAAGTGTGTTTTGCGTGCGTGTACTCGCACTACCCCAGTGACGAGTGTCACGTTTGCGCCGGACACTAAAGGTATGGTAAAATAATTATATTATAATACACTTATTAATCTTAATATATATATAAATCTCGTGTCACAATTTTTGTTCTCAATGGACTCCTAAACCACTTAACCGATTATAATAAAATTCGCACACCATGTTCAGTTCGATCCAACTTGAGAGATAGGATAGTTTAAATCTCAAATTATAGTCGCAATTTTAATAATATTATAAAGATTGAACCCGTGCGGAGCCGGGGCGGGTCGCTAGTATTTATATAAATACTAGCTGAACCCGCAAACGTTGTTTTGCCATATAAATTAAAAAAAAATAGATAGTAGCCGATTCTCAGACCTACTGAATATGCATACCAAATTTCATAAAAATAGGTCAAGCCGTTTCAGAGGAGTACGGTAACTAACATTGTGACACGGAAATTTTATTTATATAATAAATATTTAAGATATAACAATTATTTATAGATTAAAATTTCAACCCCTTTTAAATTTTGTTTGTAAAGAGATGCTTTAAAATACTACTGGCCTGTTGATCTAGTGGTTAGTGACCCTGACTGCTATGCTGGAGGGCGTGGGTTCGATTCCCACCCAGGATAAATGTTTGTGTGATGAGCACGATCATTTGTTCTGTGTCTGGGTGTAATTTATCTATAATATGTATGAAATATATGTATAAGTATGTTTATCAGTTGTCTAGTATACCCATGTTACAAGCTCTGCTTAGCTTGGGGCTAGATAGCGTTGTGTGATAGTTGTGGAATATTATTGTTATTAAATACAGAAAGTAAAAATACAGTAGCTGATGAGAAATATTGCTATATAAAAATAAAACACTCTTATTAATATTAATCGTTTATAATTAAAACTATTTCATATAAAACTATTTTAAAACAATAACAATTAAGTAAATGACTAAATAAACAGGGGTCCATGGAAATTTGGAACAAAGCGAATAGGCATGGGTAATTTTTAATTTCATTTTCAACCTTGCACAACAAAAATTGCACTGATATTTAAAACAGGCTGAAAAAGTTTGGGAATGAAATTGCCCATGCCTATTTGAATTGATGATGATTGACATATATTTTTATGAACTTGAGGCTGCGGCTACACAACACTTATTTATTTTAATGTAATTATTTTTTATTGGTTTACCAACAATTGTTTACACTGGATAAGGACATAAAAAAACAAGCAAAATAGACAAACAATAGTTACAGGTAAAGTCAGCATTCAAACGAAAGTTGTACGAAGAACAAAAAAAAAGAAAACAACTATCTTAATTTAAAATACACACTTACACTAATTTAATTCAAACACTTACTAATCACACAAAAAAATTAACAGTGTGCCGCGCGGGACACGCACCGCACTGGCACCGCGTCCTCACCGCTGTTGGCAATACCGACGCCGGTGTTGGTGGCGGCGCCGCCGGTGGTGATGCAGCATACACTGCACCTGGCGTCGACGTAGCTGGCGTTGACGTCACTGGCGTCGACAGCGATGGCGGAGGTGGTGGTGGTGGTAGCGGCGGCGAAGGATGCGGCTGTAGCGCTGAATCAGTGCGGTGCAACCGCACCCTCGATTCTTCGTGCCTGCGCTTCAGCACCTGTAGACGCCGTCGAAGCCGCCGCCGCCGCTCCATCGACGTCAATTTCATCGCCATCGGCGCTGTCGGCGATGGCAGCACCGGCGGCGGTGGTGGCGATGGCAGCACCGGCGGCGGTGGTGGCGATGGCAGCACCGGCGGCGGTGGTGGCGACGGCAGCGCCGGCAGCGGTGGCTGCGATGGCGGGGGCTGCGACTGCGGGGGCTGTGGCACTGTTTGCCACACACGTCGCCAGCGCCGCTGCGGGCCTGGAGGCGAAGGTCCATTCCCATCAGTTTCTTGCCGACCTCCCCAACAAGAAAATAAACTGAAATAAAATGTGAACACGGTTTAGTGAAAGTGCTTGCATGCCTCATTAGTTTAGTAGTAGTAAGTATGCAGTGCAATTATTATCCAACATATAGACGCATATATGTTGGACAATAACTGAACTGCATATCTCGTTAGGTTTATTTAATTTTTCTAGCTACTCTACTAATTTAGTCGAGCCCTAGATTATAGAATTTCAAATAATGTCTTTACTATAATTGAACAGTTATTTTTATGTTACTTAAAAACATGACTTTAACACACCAGCGCGTGGGAATTTCGGAATCTAGCGGGATTTAATTCCAAATTGAAATAAATAAAAGAAACAAGTTTAAAATGATATTAATTGGTATTCAAATAAATAAAATTCATCATTTACAATGTCTACCGATTGCAGCCAATTTTTCGTTAAATTTGTAATGTAAACTTTTTAAAAAGAGCTTTATTTCGTTTGTAGTATTTTCCAAAAATTTCCCCTTATAAAAGCAAAGATAGCTTTAATTCGCTTCTTTTCCATATTTGAGATCAAAAAACCAGTTTTTTTGTAATATTGGAGGTCATCACGAAAATCGAAAAAAAAACATATTGGCGCAAAAAAGCGCACCTGTTATTAACTGTTCTCAAAAGTTAAGACTCTAAACCATAATTTGAAACAATCAAAACACCGGGACCTTCTGGTCATTTTTTTAATACACCTTTCATTTTGCAAATCGTCTCAAAAATGCTTTTTTCAACCTTTGCTTTCACATGTTGTTTTATGGGTAATGTATTACTATTTCTTTAATAAAATGCACTCTAAATTATCTTGACAAATATACACAATGGAATAATAAACCAATAAACAAGGCTTTAAGTTAATTTTATCAGTAATCTCAACTGAAGATGACACTTAAATGTCGTATTCACATTGTCGGTAAACAACGACTATTATCAACCCACTTCAAGATTTTTTATTATTTTTTTCAAGCTGCATACAACAATTTCTAATATGTAGCTTTGACCAATACGGTCTTAGGTATAAATATGTATGTTATAAAAAAATAAAATTTATATTTTGATTTAAATCCCCCTAGATTTCGAAATTCCCACACTGTGCAGCGGGATGAACGCTCTTAAGAATACTCACGTGAGCAGACACAAATGGCATGAAACATATCAGATATTAAAAATGAAATTTAAAATATTAATTAAATAGAACTTACCGGCGAAGAAATGAAGACATGACTTGATGAAGTGGGTCACCAAACTAAACCCGAATCCCATATTCGTTTAGAACAAGGCGACATTGGTAGGTTTGTGTTTATCCCGGTTCGAATTACGTTTATTTAAAATCAAATCTTAATCATTGTAAACAAAGAATCAGTTAAGCGGAGTTGGTCTCAAGCACCAAAGGTTCACATTATTTTACATTGTAAATGATGTCTTTGTTATAACATTATATTGGTCGCATAATCAGGTGCCAGTTTTAAGGAAAAATTCTCAAAGATGATTTTTGAGGGAAGAAAAATTCAGTTGCAAGTGGGATTTGAACCCGCGTCTTCTGGGTAATTTATTCCAGACGCCTTACATCAAGGCCATCTTGAATTTGAACTGAACTGAATTTTTCTTTCCTCAAAAATCATCTTTACGATGCGCGTCGCATGCATTATTGCGTTTTAAAATTGATCAATATTATTTCTTGTTTCATGTGCTTACATTTTTTAGTATTGTTTATGTAATTATAAAAATTTAACGTCACTAAAAATTTATTTAGTTTATTAGACTTAATTTACCAAATATGTGCAGGCAAGTATATTTCTTTTACGGAACCCCAACAGAACAACTTCGCCTTAGTATGTAAAAGCACTTGAACAACACTTCCTTTGTTTAAGAATCAGATAAACTTTAAGAGTGCTAACACTCGGGTAAAAAGAGGTCCGTTTTGACAGCTCTATTTATTAGAATTTTTATTACTTGTAGATTAAAAAGTTCAGCATATTTTGTGTGTTATTTTTTTTTTTTTCCTACAGGTTTAAGTAAAATTGCACATAGATCCATAACTCATTTCATTTGAATCTGTGTCATGAAAGCGATTCATACGAATGAGCATTATTGATATTTAATTAAAAACAAACGATTTACTCAGAAGATAGTAAAATACCCAACTAACTGCACTAAACAAAACATATGGCAAACGAGAAAGCTTTAAATATTTGCTATGAATGGGTAATAAAATGACCGTTATTAAGGGTGAATTTGGTTCTAGAACCGTTAGCATTTGCTTTGCTCAGTGGAGCAGGCGTGTTATACGAATCTAAGCATTACCTGTTTCAAAATAATGTTCCTATTCGCATAGCACACCTACTCTGCCTGAACTTCGGGGCCAGCAGGCGTGATGTAATGGCGTAATCTAACGCTAAGCAATATATTAAAACAACACTTGCGCATACAATGTTATTGTTGTTTATAAACCTAGGACCGACAAAGCGAAAGAAGCACCTTTGTTCGTCAAATATTATCAAGAGAGAACTGTTGTTGGTATGGACCGTAATAAATAATTTAGCACAACGGGAACCTTAAAAAAACACTTACTTATGTCAAGCATCTGGGTGGATGCTACATGGATGTAATATTTTTTTTGTTCTTACTAAACTAAACTCGAGCCGAGGTCTCGAGGTGAGCTATCAGATTATATTGCATAACACGGTTGCAGCTATGCTCTCGCCAGTTCGTCCATGTGTTTGTAAAAGAGTTTCAAGAGTTTATAATACTCTATGGAATAAAGTTGAAAATCCCTTAAAGAACCAATTCTAGAACCAAATTCACCCTTAATAACGGTCATTTTATTACCCATTCATAGCAAATATTTAAAGCTTTCTCTTTTGACATATGTTCAGTTTGGTGCAGTTATTTGGGTAGGTATTTTTTATTAATGGTGAGTAAATTTAAAGAAAAGTTTATGTTAATAGATTGATAAAAACGTCAGTTGAATAGAAACAAAGAATATCATTTATTTTACAAGGAAAAAATACAGTTTTACTTAAATAACAACAATAATATCACATGATTACTTATTTATCTATAAATGATACTCTAATATTACAAAAAAAAACATTAATAACAATTATAAGACTCTATTATTATACACAAACACATAACGCTTATCTTAACAAAAAACTTACTTATCTAAGAACGATACTTTATTACTACAAAAAAACATTCATTACAATTAAAAGACTAACTTTAACTACTTACACTTACAGCCTATTACACACAAATAACGCTTATCTTAACAAAAAAATTAACTATGACTAAATATTAGTTAAGTAATTAACTAATATTTAGTCATAGCTCCTCCGGCATCAATGACGGCATCACACCGTTGTCTCATCGATCTTACCAGGTTCTCGCATAGATCCGAACCGCGAAGTGATTCCCAAACTTGGTCAACATGTGCGATGAGTGCTGGTTTGGTCCTTTCGTGTCTACTATCCCATCTCTGGACCATGATAGCCCACAGATGTTCTATGGGATTAAGATCCGGAGAGCGAGAAGGCCAAGGTATCGATCGTATACTTGGTTGCTGCCGGATCCAATTTTGCACTATGCGCGAAGTGTGTATAGGACAGTTGTCCTGGATAAAAAAAAATTCAGGCACTTCGTCCTCCGGATACACCACTCGCACTGTAGGCAATAAAGAATCTTGCAGCAGGCTCAAATAACTTTCACCGTTTGCCCTCTCAGGGATATAGACTAGTTCCCCAGGACCAGCCGCACTCATCCAAGCCCACATGTTCACCACTATTCTCCCCGACTCGTTGTTTGGTAAGACATTTCGCGGCTCGTATCTAGAATTATTCACACGCCATAGATGCCGACGACCTATCTGGCTAGATTTGAAACTCTTTTCGTCGGAAAATATTGCGTGTGAAAAATCGAAATCCCGATAATCTCGCGCGAAACGAACTCTGGCCGCCTTCTGTACTTCTGTTAACACTATTTTCCGAGCGGGTTTCCTGTTGTGTACTCCCGCCCGATGCAGTGCGTTTCTGATGGTTTGCGCGTTACAATTGAATTCTTCTGCAAACACCCTGGTCGGAAGAAAAGGATTTTCTGCATACGCGCGCAGCATCCTTTCTTCACGCTCCGGGGTTATTACTCTAGCATTTCCGGGTTGAGGCCGGCTTCGCACATGGCCCTCACTGTCCATTCGCCGAAGCCATAGACGGACAGTTTGTCTCTGTAAAAAAGTAAAATAAATTGTTTAGCAATCTCAAATAAAAATTATTATTTTAAAATATTTTTATTATTTACTGTCTTAATTAATAAGGAACATAAATTGAAACAAAGAGTTAAACAACATAGGTAAGAAAAATGTGGAAAGAACTGGACTAAATGTTGTTATTATTGAGAGCAGCCTGGCGATGAAATAGATTACACAAAATAATGCGCCTGTCTGGATTCGAACCCACGACCTACTACATATCTAATATAACACGTAAGTCGGGGCCATTACCATTAGGCAAACACTACTCTATAAAAAATTAAATAACTTTAAATAAACAATAGTCACGTTGATTATGAGATAAACAAAAAATACTCACTGATGTTTGCATCTCTTCAGCAATTTGACTTATATTTAGGCCTTCATCTCGCAGAAATACGATTCGAAGTCTCTGATCAGAGGTCAGTAGAGTGGACATGTTGCTCGTTTAAAAGTTGACGCGTAAATGAATTGTAAGTATGACTTTTCGTTAAAAATTACAAATTTCTCTTTCTTTGTTCTTTTCGTAAAAAGGGTGGTCAGACATCTGTGATCATTGTTAGAAATCACAGATGTGCCAGTTTTTTTTTTTTTTTAACATCATTTTACCAAGATGTTATGCAAAAAGTTTTACATATCTTCCGTTATTTTTTCATTGGAACAGCTATTGGTCACATCTTTCTCGTTTTGTTTTGTTTTGACTACTATTGGTTCTGACAAAAATGGGCGGTTCGCAGATGTGGTCATCGGTGCAAGCGATTTTGGTTTAAGAATGGAAAGACTCTACGTTGGGCGATTGTACATAGGGACGTCGCCGAACAAGATATAATGGATTACATACATGAGAAAACGGGAGAAACAGTTTCCTTGGTTAAAATCAAAATGAAACAAGAAAGGAACTACAACGCCGGCCGATGGCATTGTCAACGTTATGCGATAATGTATCTTTCGCTGATGAGATCAACGAACCCACTGAATGCTTATTGCTCTCTCGTAAATCAGTAAACAAATCTAAGCAGTCTTGTCATTCATCGCCAATAATTGAGGTGGAAGCGGGTGGCAAGGAGCAGCGGCGACCGGCACCTGTGCCGGCGAATTGTGCTCACAGCGGCGCCGAGCGCGAGAGTGAGACGGATGCGGCGGGCGAGAGCGGGACGGCGGCAGGCGCGTGCACCTTGCGCCGCAGCCGTAGCACTTACATTGACGGTAACAAGGTGGAACCGGTTCTAGCTACAGTGAACAGAACAGCTGTTGAGTGCGCTAGCACTGACAGGTTAGTGAATACTGTTATTAGTAAGACGGATACTAACTACGTATCTAATAATGATGCACGATTGCTGCCGAAACACGACTCTTTCACCGAAGTACTTCAGAGAGAGGGTGAATGGAAGATGAAAGAGCAGGATGAGGCTTGGCATGTGGTACAGAGACGTAGATTTAAAAATCGTCTGATTAGTCAGAAAGGCAGTGCGGTTACTGATTCTAGTAAAAATACCCCCAGGTTTAAAGCGGCGACTGACGTGCAAGTGCCACTATTTATATCTAACGTACTATCGCCCAATTTAAAGTCTTACCATCCTAAAGACTATTCCCTTATGCAGGCGCTCAGCCACTATAGAAGCGGTTATGTACAAGCGTCAGCCAATAGCATCGCAGCATCTATTTTTTGCCGAGAACCTTAGTTTTTTTTTATTGAAAAGGGATCGACAAAAACACAAACGAAGTTTTTTTGAATTCAAAATTATGCTGCGTTCAACTTAAAATGGCATTGTGTGTGTTAAGACAGATTTTTTATGGTCTTCGAAAACAATAACATCACGCCTGAGTGCCAGGAAAGGTCAGGCAGTGAACGTGGGTCACGAGAACAGGAATATTATTTTTTCGAGCATGAGATAAATTACGGGTAATAAGAGAGGTTTACTTAAGGGTTTAGGGTTTACTATAGTTTTTAAACACTCCTAACTATAAATATTGTCATAAGTATTGAGTAAATATCAGCAAACTTGTTCTCGCTGTTTTTAAGTGCTACCCTCTAGAGCTTTACCCTTATACACCCGATAAGACTAAGAAACGGTCCTCCAAATTCCCATAAATTTAAAAAAATGTTTTAAAGATCAAAAACTCTTGAATATTCAAATTATTTCCTTAGCCCTTTACGAAAGCCAAAGATGAAATCGCCTCAGTTTATTAAACGCATAGGAATAGTGAACATGGCTTTAGTCTTAGACGTCGATAACTTTTTTTTTTACGAAGATTACATAGACATCCTTCTAAATGAGCTACAGTGGCCCTGGCCAGAAGTTCACTATGTGTTGGACACTAATTGCTTTGGCTGTAACAGCCAAATTTCAGAGGCTGAACGGCCAGTCCACTTCATTATCGATATGAACCATATACAAAGTGCAGTGGACTTTGTGGAAAATATCCACAATTTTTGTGAAGTGTGTTTTGCGTGCGTGTACTCGCACTACCCCAGTGACGAGTGTCACGTTTGCGCCGGACACTAAAGGTATGGTAAAATAATTATATTATAATACACTTATTAATCTTAATATATATATAAATCTCGTGTCACAATTTTTGTTCTCAATGGACTCCTAAACCACTTAACCGATTATAATAAAATTCGCACACCATGTTCAGTTCGATCCAACTTGAGAGATAGGATAGTTTAAATCTCAAATTATAGTCGCAATTTTAATAATATTATAAAGATTGAACCCGTGCGGAGCCGGGGCGGGTCGCTAGTATTTATATAAATACTAGCTGAACCCGCAAACGTTGTTTTGCCATATAAATTAAAAAAAAATAGATAGTAGCCGATTCTCAGACCTACTGAATATGCATACCAAATTTCATAAAAATAGGTCAAGCCGTTTCAGAGGAGTACGGTAACTAACATTGTGACACGGAAATTTTATTTATATAATAAATATTTAAGATATAACAATTATTTATAGATTAAAATTTCAACCCCTTTTAAATTTTGTTTGTAAAGAGATGCTTTAAAATACTACTGGCCTGTTGATCTAGTGGTTAGTGACCCTGACTGCTATGCTGGAGGGCGTGGGTTCGATTCCCACCCAGGATAAATGTTTGTGTGATGAGCACGATCATTTGTTCTGTGTCTGGGTGTAATTTATCTATAATATGTATGAAATATATGTATAAGTATGTTTATCAGTTGTCTAGTATACCCATGTTACAAGCTCTGCTTAGCTTGGGGCTAGATAGCGTTGTGTGATAGTTGTGGAATATTATTGTTATTAAATACAGAAAGTAAAAATACAGTAGCTGATGAGAAATATTGCTATATAAAAATAAAACACTCTTATTAATATTAATCGTTTATAATTAAAACTATTTCATATAAAACTATTTTAAAACAATAACAATTAAGTAAATGACTAAATAAACAGGGGTCCATGGAAATTTGGAACAAAGCGAATAGGCATGGGTAATTTTTAATTTCATTTTCAACCTTGCACAACAAAAATTGCACTGATATTTAAAACAGGCTGAAAAAGTTTGGGAATGAAATTGCCCATGCCTATTTGAATTGATGATGATTGACATATATTTTTATGAACTTGAGGCTGCGGCTACACAACACTTATTTATTTTAATGTAATTATTTTTTATTGGTTTACCAACAATTGTTTACACTGGATAAGGACATAAAAAAACAAGCAAAATAGACAAACAATAGTTACAGGTAAAGTCAGCATTCAAACGAAAGTTGTACGAAGAACAAAAAAAAAGAAAACAACTATCTTAATTTAAAATACACACTTACACTAATTTAATTCAAACACTTACTAATCACACAAAAAAATTAACAGTGTGCCGCGCGGGACACGCACCGCACTGGCACCGCGTCCTCACCGCTGTTGGCAATACCGACGCCGGTGTTGGTGGCGGCGCCGCCGGTGGTGATGCAGCATACACTGCACCTGGCGTCGACGTAGCTGGCGTTGACGTCACTGGCGTCGACAGCGATGGCGGAGGTGGTGGTGGTGGTAGCGGCGGCGAAGGATGCGGCTGTAGCGCTGAATCAGTGCGGTGCAACCGCACCCTCGATTCTTCGTGCCTGCGCTTCAGCACCTGTAGACGCCGTCGAAGCCGCCGCCGCCGCTCCATCGACGTCAATTTCATCGCCATCGGCGCTGTCGGCGATGGCAGCACCGGCGGCGGTGGTGGCGATGGCAGCACCGGCGGCGGTGGTGGCGATGGCAGCACCGGCGGCGGTGGTGGCGACGGCAGCGCCGGCAGCGGTGGCTGCGATGGCGGGGGCTGCGACTGCGGGGGCTGTGGCACTGTTTGCCACACACGTCGCCAGCGCCGCTGCGGGCCTGGAGGCGAAGGTCCATTCCCATCAGTTTCTTGCCGACCTCCCCAACAAGAAAATAAACTGAAATAAAATGTGAACACGGTTTAGTGAAAGTGCTTGCATGCCTCATTAGTTTAGTAGTAGTAAGTATGCAGTGCAATTATTATCCAACATATAGACGCATATATGTTGGACAATAACTGAACTGCATATCTCGTTAGGTTTATTTAATTTTTCTAGCTACTCTACTAATTTAGTCGAGCCCTAGATTATAGAATTTCAAATAATGTCTTTACTATAATTGAACAGTTATTTTTATGTTACTTAAAAACATGACTTTAACACACCAGCGCGTGGGAATTTCGGAATCTAGCGGGATTTAATTCCAAATTGAAATAAATAAAAGAAACAAGTTTAAAATGATATTAATTGGTATTCAAATAAATAAAATTCATCATTTACAATGTCTACCGATTGCAGCCAATTTTTCGTTAAATTTGTAATGTAAACTTTTTAAAAAGAGCTTTATTTCGTTTGTAGTATTTTCCAAAAATTTCCCCTTATAAAAGCAAAGATAGCTTTAATTCGCTTCTTTTCCATATTTGAGATCAAAAAACCAGTTTTTTTGTAATATTGGAGGTCATCACGAAAATCGAAAAAAAAACATATTGGCGCAAAAAAGCGCACCTGTTATTAACTGTTCTCAAAAGTTAAGACTCTAAACCATAATTTGAAACAATCAAAACACCGGGACCTTCTGGTCATTTTTTTAATACACCTTTCATTTTGCAAATCGTCTCAAAAATGCTTTTTTCAACCTTTGCTTTCACATGTTGTTTTATGGGTAATGTATTACTATTTCTTTAATAAAATGCACTCTAAATTATCTTGACAAATATACACAATGGAATAATAAACCAATAAACAAGGCTTTAAGTTAATTTTATCAGTAATCTCAACTGAAGATGACACTTAAATGTCGTATTCACATTGTCGGTAAACAACGACTATTATCAACCCACTTCAAGATTTTTTATTATTTTTTTCAAGCTGCATACAACAATTTCTAATATGTAGCTTTGACCAATACGGTCTTAGGTATAAATATGTATGTTATAAAAAAATAAAATTTATATTTTGATTTAAATCCCCCTAGATTTCGAAATTCCCACACTGTGCAGCGGGATGAACGCTCTTAAGAATACTCACGTGAGCAGACACAAATGGCATGAAACATATCAGATATTAAAAATGAAATTTAAAATATTAATTAAATAGAACTTACCGGCGAAGAAATGAAGACATGACTTGATGAAGTGGGTCACCAAACTAAACCCGAATCCCATATTCGTTTAGAACAAGGCGACATTGGTAGGTTTGTGTTTATCCCGGTTCGAATTACGTTTATTTAAAATCAAATCTTAATCATTGTAAACAAAGAATCAGTTAAGCGGAGTTGGTCTCAAGCACCAAAGGTTCACATTATTTTACATTGTAAATGATGTCTTTGTTATAACATTATATTGGTCGCATAATCAGGTGCCAGTTTTAAGGAAAAATTCTCAAAGATGATTTTTGAGGGAAGAAAAATTCAGTTGCAAGTGGGATTTGAACCCGCGTCTTCTGGGTAATTTATTCCAGACGCCTTACATCAAGGCCATCTTGAATTTGAACTGAACTGAATTTTTCTTTCCTCAAAAATCATCTTTACGATGCGCGTCGCATGCATTATTGCGTTTTAAAATTGATCAATATTATTTCTTGTTTCATGTGCTTACATTTTTTAGTATTGTTTATGTAATTATAAAAATTTAACGTCACTAAAAATTTATTTAGTTTATTAGACTTAATTTACCAAATATGTGCAGGCAAGTATATTTCTTTTACGGAACCCCAACAGAACAACTTCGCCTTAGTATGTAAAAGCACTTGAACAACACTTCCTTTGTTTAAGAATCAGATAAACTTTAAGAGTGCTAACACTCGGGTAAAAAGAGGTCCGTTTTGACAGCTCTATTTATTAGAATTTTTATTACTTGTAGATTAAAAAGTTCAGCATATTTTGTGTGTTATTTTTTTTTTTTTCCTACAGGTTTAAGTAAAATTGCACATAGATCCATAACTCATTTCATTTGAATCTGTGTCATGAAAGCGATTCATACGAATGAGCATTATTGATATTTAATTAAAAACAAACGATTTACTCAGAAGATAGTAAAATACCCAACTAACTGCACTAAACAAAACATATGGCAAACGAGAAAGCTTTAAATATTTGCTATGAATGGGTAATAAAATGACCGTTATTAAGGGTGAATTTGGTTCTAGAACCGTTAGCATTTGCTTTGCTCAGTGGAGCAGGCGTGTTATACGAATCTAAGCATTACCTGTTTCAAAATAATGTTCCTATTCGCATAGCACACCTACTCTGCCTGAACTTCGGGGCCAGCAGGCGTGATGTAATGGCGTAATCTAACGCTAAGCAATATATTAAAACAACACTTGCGCATACAATGTTATTGTTGTTTATAAACCTAGGACCGACAAAGCGAAAGAAGCACCTTTGTTCGTCAAATATTATCAAGAGAGAACTGTTGTTGGTATGGACCGTAATAAATAATTTAGCACAACGGGAACCTTAAAAAAACACTTACTTATGTCAAGCATCTGGGTGGATGCTACATGGATGTAATATTTTTTTTGTTCTTACTAAACTAAACTCGAGCCGAGGTCTCGAGGTGAGCTATCAGATTATATTGCATAACACGGTTGCAGCTATGCTCTCGCCAGTTCGTCCATGTGTTTGTAAAAGAGTTTCAAGAGTTTATAATACTCTATGGAATAAAGTTGAAAATCCCTTAAAGAACCAATTCTAGAACCAAATTCACCCTTAATAACGGTCATTTTATTACCCATTCATAGCAAATATTTAAAGCTTTCTCTTTTGACATATGTTCAGTTTGGTGCAGTTATTTGGGTAGGTATTTTTTATTAATGGTGAGTAAATTTAAAGAAAAGTTTATGTTAATAGATTGATAAAAACGTCAGTTGAATAGAAACAAAGAATATCATTTATTTTACAAGGAAAAAATACAGTTTTACTTAAATAACAACAATAATATCACATGATTACTTATTTATCTATAAATGATACTCTAATATTACAAAAAAAAACATTAATAACAATTATAAGACTCTATTATTATACACAAACACATAACGCTTATCTTAACAAAAAACTTACTTATCTAAGAACGATACTTTATTACTACAAAAAAACATTCATTACAATTAAAAGACTAACTTTAACTACTTACACTTACAGCCTATTACACACAAATAACGCTTATCTTAACAAAAAAATTAACTATGACTAAATATTAGTTAAGTAATTAACTAATATTTAGTCATAGCTCCTCCGGCATCAATGACGGCATCACACCGTTGTCTCATCGATCTTACCAGGTTCTCGCATAGATCCGAACCGCGAAGTGATTCCCAAACTTGGTCAACATGTGCGATGAGTGCTGGTTTGGTCCTTTCGTGTCTACTATCCCATCTCTGGACCATGATAGCCCACAGATGTTCTATGGGATTAAGATCCGGAGAGCGAGAAGGCCAAGGTATCGATCGTATACTTGGTTGCTGCCGGATCCAATTTTGCACTATGCGCGAAGTGTGTATAGGACAGTTGTCCTGGATAAAAAAAAATTCAGGCACTTCGTCCTCCGGATACACCACTCGCACTGTAGGCAATAAAGAATCTTGCAGCAGGCTCAAATAACTTTCACCGTTTGCCCTCTCAGGGATATAGACTAGTTCCCCAGGACCAGCCGCACTCATCCAAGCCCACATGTTCACCACTATTCTCCCCGACTCGTTGTTTGGTAAGACATTTCGCGGCTCGTATCTAGAATTATTCACACGCCATAGATGCCGACGACCTATCTGGCTAGATTTGAAACTCTTTTCGTCGGAAAATATTGCGTGTGAAAAATCGAAATCCCGATAATCTCGCGCGAAACGAACTCTGGCCGCCTTCTGTACTTCTGTTAACACTATTTTCCGAGCGGGTTTCCTGTTGTGTACTCCCGCCCGATGCAGTGCGTTTCTGATGGTTTGCGCGTTACAATTGAATTCTTCTGCAAACACCCTGGTCGGAAGAAAAGGATTTTCTGCATACGCGCGCAGCATCCTTTCTTCACGCTCCGGGGTTATTACTCTAGCATTTCCGGGTTGAGGCCGGCTTCGCACATGGCCCTCACTGTCCATTCGCCGAAGCCATAGACGGACAGTTTGTCTCTGTAAAAAAGTAAAATAAATTGTTTAGCAATCTCAAATAAAAATTATTATTTTAAAATATTTTTATTATTTACTGTCTTAATTAATAAGGAACATAAATTGAAACAAAGAGTTAAACAACATAGGTAAGAAAAATGTGGAAAGAACTGGACTAAATGTTGTTATTATTGAGAGCAGCCTGGCGATGAAATAGATTACACAAAATAATGCGCCTGTCTGGATTCGAACCCACGACCTACTACATATCTAATATAACACGTAAGTCGGGGCCATTACCATTAGGCAAACACTACTCTATAAAAAATTAAATAACTTTAAATAAACAATAGTCACGTTGATTATGAGATAAACAAAAAATACTCACTGATGTTTGCATCTCTTCAGCAATTTGACTTATATTTAGGCCTTCATCTCGCAGAAATACGATTCGAAGTCTCTGATCAGAGGTCAGTAGAGTGGACATGTTGCTCGTTTAAAAGTTGACGCGTAAATGAATTGTAAGTATGACTTTTCGTTAAAAATTACAAATTTCTCTTTCTTTGTTCTTTTCGTAAAAAGGGTGGTCAGACATCTGTGATCATTGTTAGAAATCACAGATGTGCCAGTTTTTTTTTTTTTTTAACATCATTTTACCAAGATGTTATGCAAAAAGTTTTACATATCTTCCGTTATTTTTTCATTGGAACAGCTATTGGTCACATCTTTCTCGTTTTGTTTTGTTTTGACTACTATTGGTTCTGACAAAAATGGGCGGTTCGCAGATGTGGTCATCGGTGCAAGCGATTTTGGTTTAAGAATGGAAAGACTCTACGTTGGGCGATTGTACATAGGGACGTCGCCGAACAAGATATAATGGATTACATACATGAGAAAACGGGAGAAACAGTTTCCTTGGTTAAAATCAAAATGAAACAAGAAAGGAACTACAACGCCTACAAACTTTATGTTACAAAGAATAAAATCGACACATTTCTGGATGACAAATTATGGCCGTCAGGTATATCGTTCAGACGTTTTGTGAACCTTTACCATAGCAGAAAAAAGAGTGAAGGCCCTGCCTTAAAAACAGTGATTAGTACAGATAGTTCGAATAACAATTCTTGATGGATAATTACAGCAAAATAATAAGCTTTAATTGTAAGTCTATGAAGAGGTCTGTAGAAGGAATAAGAGCGTTATGCCAAACAGCCGATGTGGTAGCCCTCCAGGAAACCTGGTTGTTGCCGCATGACCTGCCGCTGCTTAACACTATCGATGACAAGTTTGGGTGCACCGGCACGTCTGCGGTGGACACTGCGGCAGGATTACTCAGCGGGCGACCTTTTGGTGGCGTGGCGCTGCTGTGGCGTAAGAACGCGTTTGAGTCTGTTTCTGTGATTGAGTGTAATAACGTGCGTGTCTGTGCGATAAGAGTATCCGTGTGTAATAGGACAGCGGTAATCTTTAGTATATATATGCCTACAAACTCCTATGACAACCTACCTGAGTTTACCGAATGTTTTGGTGTGATTAGTTCAGTAATTGAAGTGGAAGAGAATAGTGGAGTTGAGGCCTTTTATATTCTCGGCGACTTTAATGCTCACTTGAATGAACTGTTTTATAATGAAATGTTGGACTTTTGTACGGATCTTGATTCGCATTGTATAGATTTAAAAATGTGTCCCAAAACTACCTATACCTTTTATAGTGATGCTCACGGCTGTACCAGATGGTTGGACCACTGCATCGTCACGGAGTCAGCACGGGACTCAGTCAGTAGTGTGACTGTACTTTACGACGTGTATTGGTCGGACCATTATCCACTGGTAGTTGAATGTAATCTTAATAAGCTGAAACCTAAAGCTATTGATTTGATGTCGATAAAGCCTATCAACCGTGTTGTGTGGGGTGAGAGACAGGCTGAGCAAATCAATGAATACCGTGACATTTGTCATTCTAAGCTGCGGTTGGTAGATTTTCCACATGAATTGACTATATGTTCTGATGGTTTTTGTACTGACGAGAAACATCACTCCGTCATTGATAAATTGTATGTACAAATTACTGATACGTTATCACGAGCAGCCATCCAAACATACATGAAAAAGCGACGCAAGAAAGGAGGTTATGTCATTGGTTGGAATAAGCACATAGCGGGCCTTCATCGGGAGGCGCGGCTTACTTTTCAATTATGGGATTTAGCTGGGCGACCAGTTAATGGTCGAATCTTTGATGAGATGTCGGAAGCGAGGAAACATTTTAAAGCAAAATTAAAATGGTGTCAGGATAGGCAAGAGCAATTTAAAATGGATATCCTTGCTTCGGATCACTCCTCTAAAGATTTTAAAAGTTTTTGGAAGAATACCAATAAAATGAACGTTAGGCCTAGCCTTCCGCTGAGTGTTAATGGCTTAGCTGATCACAGTGACATTGCCGAGACCTTTAGAGAACATTTTACTGTGCGTTCGCCCTTGGGTCCCTCGTCCAATAATCTGAGCGGTGGTGAGCCCATTGTGACGGGTCAGAATGTCAAGATACCTGCTAAGAGTGTTGCTAGTATTATTAAAAAAATGCAGCGTGGAAAATCGCCTGGTCACGATGGGCTCAGTATCGAGCATTATAAATTTGCGGGGGTTCACCTGCCACGAGTACTGTCTATGCTTTTCACTCTGTGTATAGGTCACTCGTACTTGCCGGAGCCACTAATGCGGACCATAGTCGTCCCGATAGTTAAAAATAAAACGGGTGATACATCTGACATCAGTAACTATCGACCCATCTCACTCGCTACCACAGCAGCCAAGGTACTTGACAGTTTGATGAATACTCGCCTCACGGCACAGGTTGATTTGCACGATGCCCAATTCGGGTTCAAAGCAGGAGTATCAACAGAGAGCGCCATTCTGAGTCTCAAGCGAACTGTCAAGTACTACACGGCCAGAAGGACGCCGGTGCTTGCGTGTTTCCTCGACCTGTCAAAAGCATTTGATCTTGTCGCATATGACGTACTATGGGACAAGTTGAGGGACACGGGAGTATCGGCGGAGTACATTTCCCTTCTCAAATATTGGTATTGTAATCAGAAGAACCGGGTGAGATGGGCGGGTACTCTGTCGGATGAGTACAGGCTGGAATGTGGAGTCAGGCAGGGCGGGCTAAGCTCGCCTTTGCTTTTTAACTTGTATATCAACCAGCTCATCGAGCGACTGAGCGGTACACATGTCGGCTGCCACATTGACGGAATCAGTGTCAACAATATAAGCTATGCTGACGACATGGTGCTGCTCAGTCCCTCGATGGGTGGGTTGAAGAAGTTGTTATCGACTTGCGAGGCCTATGTGGAGGAGCATGGGTTAATATACAACTCGAAAAAGAGTGAGGTTGTCGTATTTAAAACACCTAAGCAGCAGCAGCGCAGTGTTCCTCCCATATGTCTCAATGGCGTGGCACTGAAAATTGTAGATAAATTTAAATACCTTGGCCACATTGTCACGAGCGACTTAAGGGATGATTCAGATGTAGAGAGGGAGCGCAGGGCGTTGTCGGTGAGGGGCAATATGCTTGCCCGCAGGTTCGCTCGTTGTACTACAGACGTCAAAGTAACTCTTTTTAAGGCGTTCTGTCAGTCATTTTACACGAGTGGCCTGTGGGTATCGTACACGCGCCGAGCCTATAACGCCCTGCGTGTACAATATAATAATGCTTTTAGGATGCTGTTGGGACTGCCATGGCGTTGTAGTGCTTCAGGAATGTTCGTTGAGGCTCGCACTGATGGATTCCATGCCATCTTGCGGAAAAAAGCGGCCTCCTTACTGCAGCGCTTGCATGGTAGTGACAACAGCATCCTGAAAATGATAGCTGCTAGACCGGACTGTCCCTTTCAGGCACACTGGGTGGGCATAGTCACTGGTCTACATAAATAATAATTTGTGTAAAACTAACAGTACTAACATATTTGTTTAAGCACCATTGTTACTAACACCAAAATACTAACTTAACTATGGACCTTATGTAGTCTGAAATAAATGTTATTATTATTATTATTATTATTATTATTGTAAGCTATTGTGTGGCTACAGATTGGGTGTTAGGAATCTGGGTTAGTGGGGAAATGTATGGTTTTAGGGACGGGAACGAGTATCAAATTTGGTATTACAAGGCATTTGAATAAGATCACTAGGTCCTGTTGAAAATAATCTCATCGTGATCTTTCTGCCCTTGTTCCAAGTTACCTACTCAAAACCGGTCATATTGCTTTTCTCTTTCATGGTTTCCAAAGTTGATTTTAGAATGATTTATAATAGTACATTATGCAACTAGTGAATAAAGAGCGGATTTAATGCGAGGGCCTTATATATGAATCAAGAGCAAGCGAAGGATTTTAATGACTGAATCACGACCGTAGGGAGTGATTCATGATGATTGAATCACGAGCGAAGCGAGTGATTCAAGTATTTAAATCCTGAGCGACGCGAGTGATTCAGGCCCTCGATTTAAATCCGTTTTATTCACGAGTTGCATACGATACTTTATACCATGACCACGAGAAAAATAATAATCAAGCGATAGTTAGATACCTATTTAACGAAGAAAAAAAAACGTGTGTTTGCAAACATCTAAATTCACATACACAAACACCCAGACCCGAAACAAATAATTGTATAGATCATACGAATATTTGCTCTGTGCGGGAATCGAACCCACTGACTGCACGCGACGAAGTAGTCCAATCGCTCGGTCACTGCGCCAACAAATTGACATTAAACTCGGAACAATGATTTAAATTAAGAGTAACATTATCCTAACAACACGGGGGCTGACGGGGGTGGACCGCAGCAATGTGTTCTAAATTCAAACACCAAAACAGTGAGAAAAAGAGCTTTTTACTCACTGTTTTCAGTGAGAAAAAGTAACTTTTTAAAGTGGGAATGGTATAAAATACATTTTCACCTCACACGCTCGGAAAGATTCTATTTCTCATTCAAAATCTGAGCGCAAAACTCCATTTTGTGCTCTAGAGCACAAAGTGTTGTTTAAAATTCGAACACGTCTTGTATTCAATTGTTTTTTACACTGCCAGGCGAGCCGCCCCCTGTATAGGTCAATGCCCCCACTTCATTTCCTCGCTGTGTGAGGTGAAAAGTTGTGTGTTGCACTCGGCAGCAAAGTTTTTCTGCGTCTCGTACCTTTGAAAACTTCGCATCGCTCAGGATTCTATATTTGAACCGCTCGTTTCTCTCGCGGTTCAATCTTAGAATCCTTCGCTCGCTCAGTTTTCAATTCAAGTACTCGCGCCAAAAATCAACTTTGCAGCCTTGCATAACAAATAACTATTTCACCTCACCCGCTCGGAAAGATTCTATTTCTCATTCAAAATCTGAGCGCAAAACTCCATTTTGTGCTCTAGAGCACAAAGTGTTGTTTAAAAATCGAACACGTCTTTTATTCAATTATTTTCTACACTGGCAGGTGAGCCGCCCCCACTGCATGTCAGTGCACCGGGTTGTTGCAACCTATTTTTTTTCTGAACATTAGTGTTAAGTAGTAGATGTCGTAAGTTTGAGTTTTGAACATTCGAGAAAATCGTCTCGAACCGCCTGTAAATCTGTCTCTGTCTCCAACATTCACAATGGAATCCAATGAATTTGAGCAATTTTCCGCAAAATTACGTGATACTCGTAATAACACACAAGTGACAAAAACAAGTATTAATGTTCCAAAAAAACATTTAACTTTCAATATTAACAATTGTAGTAATTTTACTTTTAATTTACTTATATATAATATATACTTATATAGTAAATTGTTTAAGCTATTTCTCTTACACCTACCATTTCCTCGCTGTGTGAGGTGAAAAGTTGTGTGTTGCACTCGGCAGCAAAGTTTTTCTGCGTCTCGTACTTTTGAAAACTTCGCATCGCTCAGGATTCTATATTTGAACCGCTCGTTTCTCTCGCGGTTCAATCTTAGAATCCTTCGCTCTCTCAGTTTTCAATTCAAGTACTCGCGCACAAAAATCAACTTTGCAGCCTTGCATAACAAATAACTATTTCATCCCCCATCTCGGAAAGGCTATTTTTTCTCTTCGATATCTGAGCGTAAAAACCGTTTTTATCCTCTAGTGGATAAAGTAAATCGAATTTAGAACATGCACGTGCACTAAAGAGTTGTACCAGTAATGGCGGCTGCTGACCCCAACAGCTGATCGCTTGCTGTGGTGGTGCCAACTTGACGTTCAAAGGTTGTCGTACCACATCAAATTTCAAAAATAGAATTAGGTGCCCCCGCATTAGGTGTGAAAAGCAGAGTACGGACCTCGGGAGTAATGCTGCGTTGCCTTGGGCTAACTTAAATCCAAAACCAGAATCCTTTGGTGCGTATCTACTATTATTTTGTTACAATCTCAGACTCGGAACCTTCTTGACTCAGAACTTTTTTAACCTTTTTTTTTTAATTTGCTTTGTGCGGTTTTCTTTTCACGTCATGTTGCTAAGAGCCAGTTCACAAAATTCGAACGCTCGAGTTTAGGTAAAAGACGGGAGCAATGTTCATGTGTGCGTAGCTATTCACACATACACAACGCAACCAGTGTAGCGCTAGTGTTGAGACGGACTAAACAATCTTGAGCCGATATAATCGTAATGCACTTTGGTTACATTTCTGAAAAAGTTTTTGGAACGAAGTTCCTTATCGCGCGTTGTGAAAGGGGGCTAGACGGAAAAAAATTCTTACGAAAAGTTGTCACGACACTTTTTGCTATAGTAAGAGACAGACAGATATGTTTCTCTGTCTGTCTCTCTCTCTCTTATAGAAAGCAAGCCAGATATTTTTTCATTTCTATTTCGCATTGAACAGTGTGGTGTCGCGACGATTATTTTTGTTGAGTGTATACAGGTTTTTTGTAAATAAAAAATAATAATAAAAAAAATAATAATGAATCCATAATGAAAAAATATCGAGGTTTTCGTTATCGGTGTCGTTTTCATGGTTTTCCAGGGTGTATAAACCGATGATGCAGTCAAAATGTAAATCCAAGATGGCGGCAGCATAAACTATCGAAGTTTTCGTCATGGGTGTCGTTTTCATGGTTTTCGAGGGTGTTGAAACCGATGTTGCAGTCAAAATGTAAATCCAAGATGGCGGCTGCAAAAAATATCGTGGTTTTCGTCATGGATGTCGTTTTCATGGTTTTCGAAGGTGTTGAAACCGATGGTGCAGTCAAAATGTAAATCCAAGATGGCGGCAGCATAAATTATCGAAGTTTTCGTCATGGGTGTCGTTTTCATGGTTTTCGAGGGTGTTGAAACCGATGTTGCAGGCAAAATGTAAATCCAAGATGGCGGCTGCAAAAAATATCGAGGTTTTCGTCATGGGTGTCGTTTCACGGTTTTCGAGGTTGTTGAAACCGATGGTGCAGTCTAAATGTAAATCCAAGATGGCGGCTGCAAAAAATATCGAGGTTTTCGTCATGGGTGTCGTTTTCATGGTTTTCGAGGAAGTTGAAACCGATGGTGCAGTCAAAATGTAAATCCAAGATGGCGGCTGCAAAAAATATCGAGGTTTTCGTCATGGGTGTCGTTTTCATGGTTTCCGAGGGTGTTGAAACCGATGGTGCAGTCAAAATATGGATAGTATGGAAACAAGGCCTAATTGTAGAAATAAATACCTACGCTCTCAACTGCAGCCTTAGGGTTGTCACGAGCGCGGAGAATGGAACATAATTATGTGGCGCTGATGCTTGATGAACCCGGTGGCTGCGCACCTTACTATGCGTTTCAACTAAGTATAAGATGACCTTGGCACCATATTGTAACTGCAATTGTGTTTAACGAAAAATACTTTGCGCAAATTACTTTTCAATACTTAATATTTATCTTATTCATATTATTTTCATGTGGTTTTCGTTATTTGACATCTGGGATTTCTATTTTGATAGCAATATCGGTTTCAACACCCTCGAAAACCATGAAAACGACACCCATGACGAAAACTTCGATAATTTATGCAGCCGCCATCTTGGATATACATTTTGACTGCACCATCGGTTTCAACGGGAACACCCAAATACTCCGAAATATTTTATTCCGAATTTCGATATTCCGATTTTCAAAACTCCGAATATCATAATACCTAAAAATTACAATATCTATTATTAAGAATCTTGAAATTTATTTCGCCGAAAGTCGTATGTCCGATTTCTTCTTTTTCCGATTTTCACATATTCGAAAAATGTAATGCTCGATGAGTTCTCATTCCGAAAAACGAAATTCCGAATTTCAATATTCCGAATAAACTGATTTTTTCGGAATATTGAAAATGGGAATTTCGTTTCTCATTCCACAAAGTCAGTGACAGAAACGAATTGGTGCAAAACCGGCTCCACGTAATTTTGTCTACCGTACTCCCTTCCTTCCTTCCTTTCCTTTCCTTCCTTCAGGATCTTTATTGTTATTAGGAGAACTTAGAATCCAAGAGCGAGCGAAGCGAGCTCTGGACTAGGGGCACCCCGACTCGGACAGGTTAGGTTCCTTAGGTGTTAGGTTACTTTAAACCTTGCTCACAAAAATAGGAGCCCCGCGAAGCGGGGCTCCGTCGGCCTACCTTGTTAGGTGGTAGTCAACAAATCGACCAAGGATGTAAGAGCGAGCGAAGCGAGCTCGGGACTGGGGACACCCCGACACGGACAGGTTAGGTTCGAAGGGGATGGCGGGGTCTGAAAGACCCCGCCATCCCTTTCGTGTTAGGTTACTTTAAACCTTGCTCACAGAAATAGGAGCCCCGCGAAGCGGGGCTCCGTTGAACCACCTTGGTGGTGCTATTACTCAGGATGCAATAGCGAGCAAAATGTGTCTTGAGGCACCCCGACTCGGACTTTTCGACCTGACGGACCCGAATCGGAATTCCAATAATCGGAATTTTAATATTCGGTATTCGTGTTTTTGATGTTTCGGAAAATATGTTAAGTCGGAATTTTTGATATTCGGTCTATTGAAATTCGGTATTTTGAAAATAGTAATTATAAACGTTAGGAATTTTGAAATTTCGGAATTATTAAAATAGGAATATTGATCCATCGGAGTTGTTATATTAGGAATTTTGAACCATTCGGAATTATGAAAATCGGTATTTTGAAATTCGTATTTATGAATTTCGGAATAAAGTTTTTCGTATTATCGTAGTGTACCCGGTTTCAACACCCTCGAAAACTATGAAAACGACACCCATGACGAAAACCTCGATAATTTATGCAGCCGCCATCTTGGATTTACATTTTGACTGCACCATCGGTTTCAACACGCTCGAAAACTATGAAAACGACACCCATGACGAAAACCTCGATAATTTATGCAGCCGCCATCTTGGATTTACATTTTGACTGCACCATCGGTTTCAACACCCTCGAAAACCATGAAAACGACACCCATGACGAAAACCTCGATAATTTATGCAGCCGCCATCTTGGATTTGCATTTTGACTGCAACATCGGTTTCAACACCCTCGAAAACCATGAAAACGACACCCATGACGAAAACTTCGATAATTTATGCAGCCGCCATCTTGGATATACATTTTGACTGCACCATCGGTTTCAACACCCTCGAAAACTATGAAAACGACACCCATGACGAAAACCTCGATAATTTATGCAGCCGCCATCTTGGATTTGCATTTTGACTGCAACATCGGTTTCAACACCCTCGAAAACCATGAAAACGACACCCATGACGAAAACCTCGATAATTTATGCAGCCGCCATCTTGGATTTGCATTTTGACTGCAACATCGGTTTCAACACCCTCGAAAACCATGAAAACGACACCCATGACGAAGACCTCAATATTTTTTGCAGCCGCCATCTTGGATTTACATTTTGACAGCACTATCGGATTCAAAACTCTCGAAGACGAAAACTATAAAAAGACGCCTATTATGATAAATTGTAGCAGAAACCATGTTGGTTTTTTTTTACAAATTATTTATTCACGAATTTATTAAACGGTCACGCGGACATAGAATTCGATATTGATAAAAATCATTTTTACCTTCAAAATAAGCAGGGAGTTTAAAAAACAAAATCTCCGGTTATGATGAAGCCGAGTTCAAACAGCCTACGTAACATAAATAAACGCAACTCGTCTTTACGCGGCACTCAGAACTGACAGCACTGCGATGTCCGCTTAGAAGCCTCGTAGATGCGCGTGTTTGTGTGAGTGCACCGTTTCGAACGTTAGTACGTAATTTTCGGACCATCCATATTTTTACTGTGCTACGGGGCAGACAAGAGCTTCGAGTACGAGTACTTCTCAAAGCGTGGGAGCGTATCTTTGCAAGTTACAACCACGATCTATACACGTCATGTAAATATATCCCAGGCCCCTCTCTCAGCCCCATAGGGTTATTTTCTTTTTTTTTAAAGAAAATTAAAAACGTGGGTTTTTCATATTTCTGACAGCAAACCCTTTCATTTGATACCCATATCATGGGGGTGCATTTCAAACAGCTAATCCGCCATCTTGGATGTCCGCCATGTTGGATTTAAGACACGTGACTATTTTTTTCGTATTCCTGACAGCAAACCCTTTCATTTAATACCCATATCATGGGGGTACCTTTCAAATAGCCAATCCGCCATCTTAGATGTCCGCCATGTTGGATTTAAGACACGTGACTATTTTTTTCATATTACTGACAGCAACCCTTTCATTTGATACCCATATCATGGAGATGCATTTCAAATAGCCTATCCGCCATCTTGGATGTCCGCCATGCTGGATTTCAGGTACGTGACTATTTTTATCATATTCCTGACAGCAAACCCTTTCATTTGATACCCATATCATGGGGATGCATTTCAAATAGGCAATCCGCCATCTTGGATGTCCGCCATGTTGGATTTAAGACACGTGACTATTTTTTTCATATTCCTGACAGCAAACCCTTTCATTTGATACCCATATCATGGGGGTGGATTTCAAACAGCCCGACCGCGATCTTGGGGAGGCCGCCATATTGGATTTCTCACCACTCTTGCGCCCCATTGCAAAAACTAATAAAACGAAAACGGATGGCTAATTAATGCACAAATTCTACAAACTACTATTATAATTATAATAATACTTTAGTTTCATAAAGTAACGAAAATCTTACCTTATGAAAAAAAATATGGAGAGAATCAAAATGTGGCAGTCGCAGTATAATATTCCGTTCACGATACGTACGCTCTATAATCAGGACGAGGAAAAAAGTGATACAGGTCCTACGTCGACGGGCGCTGGAGCCGTACTGATTGCAGCCCGGTTATGTTTCGTAATTTATACTAGTTTAGAGTGATTTTAAAAAATTTAGTATGTTTAATTACATGAAGGGATTTTAATGAAATTCAGAAATTAGTTTAGTCTGTAAACATAGTTTATATTTACATAGTTTTTTTTAATGTAATTACGCTTTGTTCGAACCAAAAATGGCGATAAAACAGCAATATAAAACGTAAAAATTGACCTCAGAATTTATTTTTTTACTAATTTGTGTTATTAAAAACATAAATTCTACTACGTAGTTTTACGACAAAAACGTATGTCTGATGATTTGTGTATTTTTTTTGGTTAAATTACGAATGTTAATGGTAGATGTAGGAGTCGCAAATCGACTCTGCGTTGATTTTTCAGTAAACTACTTGTCGGAGATTAATTACCACAAAGTTAATAAAAGAGTTTTTTGAAATACACACATCAAAAGTGTCTAGGGATCAACATATATTTTTGCAATAACTTTTCTCCTGATTGATATTAATTAAAATGTTCTTTAAGGATTCATCAAATAAAGTGTTATCGTTTGTCACAGTAACGATAAACCAAGTCACCTTTGCATTCATAAAGAAATTTGCCATTTTCCTAATAAAGGGATTTTTGACATTTGAACCACTAACATTAAAGTTCGAAAAAAAGACTGAAATAACAGTTTTCTTTAAAATTTTATTGGGTAACTTAAACAATTAATAATCCGTGTTTCTACCGCGAACACTAACAACACAAGAACATCGGTTTGGCATACTCAAAATGAGTTCATCCAAATCACGCTGTGGAATGGCCGCCCATGTTCGTTGCAACAACAAAAAAAGGTCTTCTTGCGACTGGACACCCTCCATATTCGGCAGAGCTCTTCTCTGTAGCATATCCCATGCATGCTCAATCGGGTTCAAGTCTGGCGACTGAGCAGGCCAGGGCAGGACATTGATGTTAGCTGCGGCGAGAGTCTGTCTTACAACTCTTGCGGTGTGCGGTCGTGCATTATCATGCATTAACTGAAATAAGGGACCGATTTGCACTTGTAGAGGAACGATGACGTCTGATACAATCGTCTCAGCATAAATTTGAGCGTTGAGGTTGCCTCTGATCCAAATCAACTGTTCTTCCGCCGATCCAAATACCCGCCCATACCATGATGATTCCACCACTATAAGGATGGACTTCCTGGCAGGATTTTAATCGCTGTTGGCGTCCAGGGGTTCTCCAGTGTCGTATACGTCTTGTATCCGGTCTCATACCAAAACGAGACTCATCAGAAAAGCACACGAAACGCCATTGTTCTTCTGCCCAATTTCTGTGTTCAAGAGCCCATTGATATCGAATCCTACGATTGTGCATTGCTATAGGTGGTACCCGTAGCGGTCTTCGGGAATGAAGGTTCACTTCATGCAAGCGGTTTCTGACTGTTTGGTCGCTAATTAAGTTCCCTGAAGAGTGATGAAGCCTCACGGCTAACATCATGGCGGTTATTGTTGGAGCTCTTCGAGTTAAGATTTGAATGTATCGGTCTTGTCTCCGTGTGGTGCAGCGATACCGTCCTCCATGGCGCTCAGCCACGGTACCAGTGCTTCGGTAACGTGTCCAAAGTCGACTGATAACACTCTGACTTGTATTCAGAGCTAAAGCCACAGTACGTTGCCGGGAACCAGCTTCTATCATTCCCACGGCTCTGAGCATTTCTTCCCTGCTTAAATGACGTCGCCGCTCCATAATAACGTTGGTTTTAATCAGTAGTAGGGAAACAGTAGCACTAATAATGTCTTCAATGCGTTGTATGTTTTTATAGGGAAAATATTGACAGCTGATTTTCATCTTTTACTCGAATTTGATTTACAGTTCCTGATTCAAATTATGAAATGCACCAAAAAGGATCCATATAAATTTATAAAATCATAAATTTATTACAAAGCCACATCTCAATCTCAAGAAATCCGCATAAAAATGCTTGATCCCTAGACACTTTTGATGTGTGTATGTTACGTACATTTACAACACGAAAGACTGGTCTTTCTTTTGCAGGTATTCAAAAATGTTAGAGTATTACTTAATATGGTAAATTAGACGATCATAATTTTAGTTCTACGCGCAAATGGGTAAAAGGCCTCTTAAGACAAACCAAGATAAAATAAGAAACTTGAAAACTACTACATAAACTATAACTATATTTGTTTTAATTTAAAAATTATTCTGTAATACTTACCTATAATAATGTAGTAGTCAATACCGTAACTGAAATAAAAGTAACTATCTTGTGTCGTACAATGTACATCTTTTTTTTTGCGTTTAGTCATTTCCTCGCTGAGGTGGGATGAAAATTTACGTGTTGCACTCGAGTGCAAAGATTTTTCACCTTGTGCTCTTTTGATTCCGTCGCTACGCCTCATGATTTTAATTTTTGAATCACTCGTTGCACTCGTGATTCAATTTTAGAATCATTCGCTTGCTCGGTCATCAAAATTGAGCACGCGGTTAAAAAGCAACTTTGCACTCTTGTATAACAAATAACTATTACCTGCATGTTCAATTTATTAGTAAGCGCAGAAATTATTACGCTATAAAATGTAAAATGTTTTGATATTATGCCAACATATTATATTACCTATCTACTACTGTCTACTTTGAAGACCAAAAGTTAAATCAAAGAAAGCTTTATCGCACAAAACCCAGTCATCATCAAAGAAAACTGTTAACAAATCAAACAAGGAAAATCTTCATAAAATCATCTGAACTGCGACAGTTATTTGCATTTACGTCCCGACACCCTTTGTGGGTCCAACTTGTGGAAAAACGTCAGCCGCTATAATGGACACTATTATTTAACTGTGGCTGCGGATGAAATAAAAAAGTGAAAAGCTGGTGTCACTGGCAGTCAGTTTTTCTCCCCCGTTTTCTTTGAAATAAGAATCTTGTTTGGCAACGTTGAGATTTTGTGGAGCGTTTCCGTTTCTTGCCTCGTGTTAAATGTTTCTGGTTTCTGGTTCTGAATGAGGCATCCTTATGAAAAGTTCCTTTCTGTTTTGTTTATATCTGAGAAAGTAACGAGTACAGAGGTTTTGGTACCTTTAAACAGAATCTTTTGAGAAAAAGACCAAGACATTGCAGTGGTGAGAAAATTTTTCGTCATTACCTACTCAAACTGATTTTCATCCATGCACTCACCACGTAGGCTCAGTTGAAAACCAGCGTCTGGCACTAGTTGTCCGGCATTTGCTGAACTGGGTCTATTTGGCGCAGCCGTGAGTCATACAATATTTAATGTTTAGTTGTAATTTTTTTTTAATAATTATTTTCTTTGTTTGCTGTGTGTTATGTGTCAATAAACTTTAGTGTTAGGAGCAAACCTATAGGATAAACTATAATTGAATAGACATCATTTTGATATTCTAGGTACATAAAACAGCTTGTTTAATACCTCCCAGAAATTGCAATCCCAACCATAAATTCCATAACAATGCAGCATGAGCTAATACAATCGTCCGTAAGGCCTGTAATACAGACATTCACACACAGGTGCGCCCGTTGCATGTGGAATTCGCAATACCGAATGTCGCCGGCTACGCGGTGACCCACCATTAATTTGTGTACAGCGTTGATTCAACGCGGGAATGCTTAATTACATACCAACACAGCACTTAACAGATGACTTGAAGCGATTTACGGCCGCCATATTGGATTGGTTGAGTGATGGCGCGAACGTAGTAAGGAGGTCGTATATCAGTTGCAATCTCCTGAGATATTGCTGGAATTAATTGTTGACGGCCTGTTAGTGGGGATTGGAGTGAATAAATCATGAGGTTTACGTGAAGGTAATCGTTGTTTATTGTAATCAATAGACCTCACCTGCGATTGTAGGAAGTTTATTCACTGTCCCATAAAAAAGCGTGCAAACGCGGTGTATTAATCTACCTACGTGCACAACGTCTAACAATATACTATTTCCTCAAGTTCAGTGTAGGTTTGTATTAAATGGAGGGTACTTCTGATGCCTATTAGAACCACAATGATAAAGCGTCTTGGTGACCGCACAGACAAGATGATGCTCGAATGTCCATCACTTTGAGATGTTCCGGTTAGTAAGATGAATCGTTGAGCGTTGGGAACTACCTCGGTCAGATGAGTTGATTAAACAGGAAGCTAACATAGCTTAATATCACGCCTAAATTCCCCAAAGAGATACGCAGACAAACATACCGTACATTCCACTGTATAAGGTAAAGGGAGATTATTTGGTGAGACAGGTAACTCAGTGATAGAGTCTTAAAAGTCTCTCAAAACGTTACCTATGCATGCAGTAATGCGAAATGATGCAACTAGTTCACCACTAAAGTAGACAAGACGTAGTGACACATCATTTCGCATTACAGCATGCATATGTAACGTTTTGAGAGACTTCTAAGACTCTATCACTGAGTTACCTGTTTCACCAAATAATCTCCCTTTACAGCTTGGCCAGAACGGATTGAAACGGAACTAAAATTTTTATTTCTGGCAGCGTTTTAAAATCTTTGATATTTGATGTAAACAAAGACCGCCGGTTTGTTAGATTTATTATTGTGCCATAAAACTAACTTATTAAGTGAAAAAAAAAAAAAAACATTCAAAGTGCAGGTAGCGCGAAGACAGTGGCGACTTCCGGTTTTCTACATTTTTATGTCAAGCTGTACCCTATTTTTTTTTTTTTTTTTTTAGCGTGGTAAAATCATCAAATGAGTCCTCCAACTCCGGGCAGGGCGGGAGGGTCTGTCAGACTTTAACTGACTAAAATACACGGTGTCCTTCAATAGCCCTTTCTGTTCCGGGGTCACGGTAAGGAAATAATCCCGCAACCCCGGCAGGCTTTGGCCCTCTGAGAGGGGGGCCCCGTCATTATGCTGACGCTCTTTGAGGCGCGCGTGGGACACGACGCGCCGTCGACCCGGGCATGGTCCATGGTCGGGCAGCGAGTTGCCCTTTACTCGCTGCCCGCATGCCCGGCCCTTTACCCTATATATGATTATTATCAAGCGAGTAGTGTAGTAACCATTTGCCGTATGTTTGGTCCTTACACCTGTAAAAGCAGACTAAATAAAACCATCAACATTTTAACATTCACTTTAAAAAAAGAACACGTTCCATATTCAAACCAACGTCACGTACAACTAAAACGTCACACTTACATAGGTACCAACGTGACAATAAAATGTCGCATTCACATGACAGGAACATATTGTACCTACATTTTTTTTATATGGCCGTCGATGCAGTGGCTATAATTTACCCGCGTGGCTGCGTGGCGGGCCCGTGCCGCAATCAATCGTAAACTAGGTAAAAAGGACAGTTGTAGTAGTTTATTATTAAATCTAAGTTTTATTGGGAAATGTTTATTAACCGTGTGGAAATCGTAGCAGGAAAATGTGCATATTTTATCTGTATCTACCATTGCTGAGCTTGAATGAACCACCAAGGTCTTATGACCCCTACCAGTAAAGTTATTGTCTACCAACCATTTGGTTGATCATAATTGGAGACTCGTTCATCAACTCTTGACATGACAAGGAAAAAAAAGGTCCTGACATCCTAAGCCCCTTTTTTAGACGCCAGTAGGTTTACTCAGTGGTATCTACTCTATATACCCACTTACATTTTGCATTAACTCAACCTGTTTGCTCAGTAGTCAAGTCAAAAACCCTATTTCCTTACTCAAGATCCCTAATACAATCGCTCATACATTATAGAGTTTAACCCAACATGCTTTGTGAAAAACCATAGCTATCATAAAGGGCATTTTCGGCCTAACGTATTCATGTATTCAGCCAAAAGGGCCCAAGGGTTCTCTAACAAAAACTTACAAATTGTTTTTGCCCGAATAACGTTTGCCCTCTGACCGAGTGTTGCCAGTTTTTTACCCAACACTGTAAATCTAAATAGAGGGATATTAGATTTGTTTAGGGATAAACTTTTTTGTTAAATATTGTGTGAGCTCAGAGTTTTCATTTCCAGATAGCTGTGGAATTAATTATTATTTGAGTTGTTTTATGTATCTATTTGTTTTTATTTCCATATGTAAAAGTCAAAGTGCCTACTTACCCGTTTTTTTTCTTTATTAGGTATAGCTAAATCATAGGTGGGTGTAAAAGCAGGCGTATTTAAAAAACCTTTGTGTTCATTACTTACAAAGTAAAATGGTTTCCTAGATTAGGAATCCTTTGTATTTTTTTTTTAAATATACAGGGTATTTCATTTGAATTCCAACCAATGACAAGTTAAAACGGCCTTAGAAAATTTAAATGGCCGCTAGCTGTGAATAATCTGACACAAAGGACTCTTTTATCACAATTTCAGTTGCTCGTACCTCACATAGTTTTATAGAACTGTTGTCCTGAAGTTAACACAAATTAAAATATTGGATTAATAGACTTTATGAAAAACTATGACGAGCAGTAGTTAACTAACTTTAACTGTCTAGTTACACCAAATTCATATAATTATTTTTTAGCTGGTTCTTTGAACCGAATTAAAAAAAAAGTCTAACAGATTTCTTCCGTGGTTGGATTTCGATTAGAATTAGGTAGAATGGAATAGAATAGAATTCCAAAATTCCAAACTGGACGTCTATTGTACAGGATTAGCGTTTATTAACAATTAGCAAAATGTGAGAAAGTAATATGAAAAAATGTGTTGAAGATTCCAGTTTTTTTTCTATTTTGAATAGATTTTACAACAAATGCCATAAACTACATTAAGAACGCGACATAAAAAAATCGCATCCGTTATCAGCTCATCTGTAAGGCTATCAGTGAAATGAATAGGTTTTTTATATTTATAATATTGCTAAGTCCACGCAGTCACGTACAACGAAATGGGATCACGTAGTAAACGCATAATTACAATGAACGCTCCCCGTTAGATGCAAAGGACCGTGGAATGGAACGTTTAAAAAAAATATTATTCCGGTTATTGGCGCGAATGTTGGCGCCAAAAGTTGTTTTGATTTATGTTTATTTATTTTTTAATATTTCTCATCCTACCCATAAAACATAACAATGGCAACGTGACAAATTAACAGCTAATAAAATTAATACTTTTTCAAATAATGACTTTCTCACGCCTGTCGCGGAGTATTTTTATTTAACAACTAGCTTCTGCCAGCGACTTCGTACGCGGATCCTGTTGCTTATGCCAGCGACAATGGGGTCGTCAAAATCGAAGATCTGAAACGTCTGATGTCGAATTCTTAGAGCCTGGGGACGGGAAAACAACGGGACGCGCATGACGATTCCAGACGTTCCAGATCTTTCATTTTTGTAAGTCAACAGGAAATGGCCCATCAGACTAAACAATTCTTGCTAAGATGTTATTCATATATATGTTATAGTGTAGCTGGGCTCTTGGAATTCCACATCAGTTGTTCCAGATCTCAATTTTCATACGTCAACAGAGAGTGCTCATTAGGCTGAACAACTCTTGCTAAGACGTCATTCCTATATAAGTTATAGTGTAGCTGGGCTCTTGGAGTTCCACAACAGGTGTTCCAGATCTCCAGTTTTTATACGACAACAGGGAGTGCTCATCAGGCTGAACAACTCTTGCTAAGACGTCATTCCTATATAAGTTATAGTGTAGCTGGGCTCTTGGAGTTCCACATCAGGTGTTCCATATCTTAAAATTTATTTTCCTAGCAGAAAATGCTCATCACGCGGAACAATTTTTGCTATGGCGCTATTTTTGTATCTCTTATAGTTTAGCTGATCTATTGCAGTTCTGCATCAGGTTTTCAAGTTTCCAAGATAAATTATAGCCTATATGTTGCCCAGACTTAATAGCTATATAACAAAAAAAAAAAACAATCAAATCCGTCCAGTAGTTCCGAAGATTAGCGTGTATGGAGTAACTTCTCCCGTTTTCCTAACATTTTCCTTCACTGCTTAGCTCCTATTGATTGTAGCGTGATGAAAAGTATACTATAACCAGCGCAGGAGTATGAAAAATAATTGTACCAAGTTTCGTCAAAATCCGTCGAGTAGTTTTTGTTTCTATAACGGTTATACAGACAGACAGACAGACAGACAGACAGACAGACAGACAGACAGACAGACAGACAGACAGACAATAATTTTATTAATTGCATTTTTGGCATCAGGATCGATCCCTAATCACCCCCTGATAGTTATCTTCTATATCTATCTATCTATCTATCTATCTATACTTATAATAAATCTGTAGAAAGGTCAATTCTGTACATGAAATATATTTCCAAAATAACTATCAGGGGGTGATTAGGGATCGATACTGATGCCAAAAATGCAATTAATAAAATTATTGTCTGTCTGTCTGTATAACCGTTATAGAAACAAAAACTACTCGACGGATTTTGACGAAACTTGGTACAATTATTTTTCATACTCCTGCGCTGGTTATAGTATACTTTTCATCACGCTACAATCAATAGGAGCAGAGCAGTGAAGGGAAATGTAAGGAAAACGGGAGAAGTTACTCCATACACGCTAATCTTCGGAACTACGGGACGGATTTGATTGTTTTTTTTTTTTTTTTTTGTATAGCTATTAAGTCTGGGCAACATATAGGCTATAATTTATCTTGGAAACTTGAACACCTGATGCAGAACTGCAATAGATCAGCTAAACTATAAGAGATACAAAAATAGCGCCATAGCAAAAATTGTTATGCGTGATGAGCATTTTCTGCTGAGAAAATAAATTTGAAGATATGGAACACCTGATGTGGAATTCCAAGAGCCCAGCTACACTATTATATATACAGTAATGACGTCTTAGCAAGAGTTGTTTAGTCTGATGGGCATTTCCTGTTGAATTACAAAAATGAAAGATCTGGAACGTCTGGAATCGTCATGCGCGTCCCGTTGTTTTCCCGTCCCCAGGCTCTAAGAATTCGACATCAGACGTTTCAGATCTTCGATTTTGACGACCCCATTGTCGCTGGCATAAGCAACAGGATCCGCGCACGAAGTCGCTGGCAGAAGCTAGTTTTGGAAATATATTTCATGTACAGAATTGACCTCTTTACAGATTTATTATACATAAGTATAGACAATTGACCTTTTCATCCGATAGCATAGCAATAAAATAAGAGGAGGTACCTAATTATAAAAATAAGGTTATAATTAAAATATTATAATGTAGGTACCATTCTATTTCTGAAGGGTTTAATCGAGGGCATGCCATCGAATGGCATTGACAGACAAATGTCAGAACGAACGAACTATATGTTGTACCTAATCACTTATTAAAATTATTTAGGTATATTTACGTGATAATTTAATAACGCTTAGGTACTTAATCAACAGTTAAGGCATATTCCATTGAAACGAAAGCATGGTATTAAAAATAAAATGTAGCATGTAGTTAACTTTAATCAATGGTTGAGCAATTTATCTTCGGGCTAAGAACCTTGTTCCACAATATTCAATTTTAATAGTCTATTATTACCTATTTTACTACGTTTCATTTTATCAGAGGCTATATAATGTTACTTTATGAATCTGTGAAAGTTTAAGCAAATATTTAATTTTCTCCTGTTTGTTCCAAAAGACCAAAGCCAATGTTGACCCAATGTTGGCTCCAACACGCGAAACAGGGGTAATACGTCAGTTTTTAATCCGTTTTCAAATTAAAACTCGGACGTGAACCGTTTGGGTTTTATCGTTTGCCAGTTTTATTTATTTTTGTGCCACGAAAATGGTACACTAGGTACTGGAGGAATTATTCGTGGAATTTTCTGTTAGATGGTTACCAAAAAGGTTTCTACAATTTTGAATTTCAAGTTGAGAGGAAGCCATTTAAATTTTTTTGGCCAAGTTAAGTGTTGCTATAAAGGTGCGGACAAACCATGTAACAATGTTATATAACAATTGTCGTTTGTCGTTCTTTAGTGCTATTCACAATGTTATGTAACATTTTGTGTCCACATCGTCTGAAACATGTTATATTATATAACATGTTACGTTATGTAACATGTTATATAACATGTTATGTTATATAGTCTGTACGCACCTTAACTGCGTATTTAGAATTAGAACCAAATAATTATTTTATTCTGAGAAACTGTTTTATAAGTTGTTCATCTAATAAACATAATTTATGATAAAAGGTTTCTAGACAAAACAAAATATACAAAATTATAACCAATAAAATAGACATTGTATCTTGTAAAATCAATACGTTACGTAGAAATATGGGTAATTAGTGTATAGGAAAAGAAATAATTGAAACAGAGTTAAAAAAAACTCATTTTATTCTTTATTTTAACATTATCACATTACTATCTACTCTTATGTAGGACATAGTTACAATTGGTATTATTTATTGCATTTAAAGAACTAAGCGTTCGTCATACATATGCGGAGAAAAAGCGGGAGCGATCCTGTTTTGGGTTTATTATCGGTAAATATTGAATAAATTGTTAGAAATAGGAATTAGTTTTTGGGATTAGGTATCGTCTTTTTAGACTATAAATAATTATTTATTATAATTGAACCCTTTTTCCTATCCTAATGCTCTCGCTTCCATGAGTGTGACAATAGCTTAATTAATCAGAGATAATGTTAGATCTTCTAAAGTACTAAAATTAGGGATTATTTACTTAATTAATTAATTAACTAATGATATCATGTAGGTAATTACCTATTTGTCTTTATTTGCTTTGTATTGTTTGTACATTTAAAATACATTTATATTAATATGAAAAAAAAATGTTGTACATTTTTATAGTTTTTTTGCACATCTGAAACAATTTATGCACAATATTCGATAAAAATAATATAAAAGACACTTTTGTTGTGGTTCGCCTCCTCAATTAATTCCTAAACTATAATTAAGGTGTACTAAATAATCTTACATACCTACTATTATTTTAATTTGACATGTGTTATAATATATTATTAATCACAAGCCTTTTAAAATTAATTATTTTTTTCTTCTACTTAAAATAAGTGTTTTATGACAAGAGATGACACAGGGCTTTGTCCGTTTTGCATTGATATAATCATAATTATTTTCATATAGGAATCCTGTTCAAGAACCTTTATAAACGGGACTTAGGGCAAAGCCAAACTCTGTTTGTGTGTGTGTTTGTAAATCATAAATACTGGTTATGATTTTTCAAAGCAGTTTCATTTTAAGTAGGTGTTTTCAATGCTTATCATTCGTTATGGTAGCGCGTGAAGTATTCAGCGTGTTTCAATTTCAGAAACGCTCGACTGATCAACAACAATTAATAATGAAACTGCTCTGAGTTTAATTGTAATCTGAACTTGTTATTAATGATTTATTAAAAAAATCTTCTGATCTCTTGGTGACATGCTTTAAATTATTCTGCTCGTTTATTAAACTTTTCTACTTACTTTTTATATTTTTAAGACTTTTCTTAAATTACACATTTAAAAATGGAAACATGAAAAAGAAAAGAGCTGTATTATTGTCAAAACTTTACAAAACAATAAAGCTTGTATTGTTTATTAGCATGAATTAATTAGGAGTGCCACACATTATTGACAAAGACAGTACCTAATTATAAACATCACATTCACGCTTGGTGATATTTATTATTTGTCTAAAACAATACCATGCATGCGTCAGTCTTAGTGATTCCAACATGTCCGCCTGACATTACCTAAGAGGCAACGGCCAAAAAAAAAAAATCTAACCTCAGTCCAAGCGTGACCCCATACTAAGACATTTAGTGAGAAAAATTTGGTGCATATATTTTGTTTGAAGTTTTGATCAAAATTTTTAATAGCGCTATTTTTCTGACAGTTTCTGACGGTTTTCGGTTGCGCTAACTCTGTTACACCCTGCCTAATGCCTTATGTCTATCTGTCGCTGGTTCATCATAGTTGGTTCGTTTTGTGTGCGACGGACGGACTGAAATAGGTAGGTATCTGTTACGAGTTCGTGTGCTCAATTTGTCTGAATTAGTTTGTCGATTCTTAGGAACAGTATTGTGGATGTTGATAAATAAGTATTCACAACCAACTTGATCGCGTGCAACAGGCGATATTATTCCGTGTATCTAATTAATTAATATAAGATACGACTTTTATTAAAGTTAAAATTATCTGAAGAAAAAGTAATTCTAGAAGTATTCATGAAATTATTGCGAAACAGACCCTTAAACAAATGTCAAATTCCAGGTTTTTCCCGCTACGGATTACCATAGAGCATAGACTACACGTCAAGTACTTATTTTATTTTAGCCTATTCTCACTTACTACTGGTCAAATGCCTCTCCATATCTATTTATACTTTCACACACTTATAGCACAGCTTATAGCGTAAAACAACCACAAAATTTTGTGTTATTTAGTTCACTATTTTGTTCCAACCATTCTTCTTTGGCTCTCAATTGTCTATTATAACCTAGTTTTGTTATCTGTGGTCTTTTCTTCTGGTTCTTCCACATCATGTCTTCTGTCTTGGTCTTCGGCTTCTTTCAAAGAGTCTGGCAACTTGAGGTTATTTGTCTCTGGTAACGTGAGGACAAGGAATCCTGATAATGCTGCCATTCCTCCGAATATCATTGTTGGAAGGTATTCGTAGAACCTCGTCTGCGGAAGAATGCATCATATTATTATTATTATACTCGTAGATAAACAATTAATATTACTGCCGGAAACAAAATATTTTTTTTTCATTGGCAATAATTACCTTTTAAAGTTGTAAACAGTATGCTAATGATCTTAAAATAGACAAACAAATGTCGGAAACCAAACAACCTTGACAATCTTAAGTAAATAACTAAAGAAGGGTTTCGTAGAAAGGAGATTCTGTATAGCTTGAAATGCAAAATTTCCACTTTTATTCAGGTCTCATGTAGGGCTAGCGTATTTACTTACAACAAGGCACATGACCACACTCCGTAGCTGCTAAGTACTGAGAAATCCAACCACTTAGCCCAAACTGAGAATCGAAAATGCTCAACAGTCGCGCTTGCAACCACTAAAAGTTCAAAAAATTCTAAATACGACCCCATACGTGAAACAAAAACTTCGTCCCTTTTTTTACAAAAATGATGTGGACAAATTTTAGTGGAGCAAGAGCGCAGCAAGCTATTAAAAAGAAAAAAAAAGTTTTTTGAATTAATACTTGATACTCACAAGTAATGGCGTCTGGGGAGCCACAGTAGATCCTATTCTTCCAATAGTAGAACATGCGGCTAGAAGAGATGTTCTATAGTTTGTAGGGAAGACTTCAGCAGCGAATACGTATAGCGAGTTGTACGCTAGTGTTATGAAGAACTTCCCTCCAAGGTATAGGAGAATTGACCAGTTGCCGGCTGTAACAGAAGATGTAAACAGTTGGAAATTTGATGTAAACAGTTGGAATTTCGATGTAAGCAGTTTGAATTTTTATGTAAACAGTTGGAAGTAACATTTAAACTTTAAGTCCACTCCTTCGTCACTGGCAGCTATTGTCAACTGTCAAATCTGACAGAACCGTCTTGTCAGAATTTGGTTGCGTTAACTGTTCACGTGTATCTGTAGGCTATACAAAAACGTATTGGTTCCTTACGGGATTTGAACTCGCGCAAGCAGCGCAGCATTAAATCGCTCAGCAACTGAGTCAACAATGAAATCAGTTGTCAAAATAAAATAGATATTCTTGGTTTTGGTTCTATATTTTATGAAGTTTGCAGTAATTAATTGGAAATAAATAGACATGGTGACGAGTGAGATGGCTGTGACTTTGGCCAACTAGCCGACTGGCCACATAGCCGACTGACCAACTAGTCGGCCGATCGTTCTTGTTGGTAGAAAATCGAGCGCTTAGAAATAAAAGAACCACCAGAGGCAAAGATTAGCGTATTTTACTTCGTAGTTGAAGTATGTACGGCGTTTATTGTATGGAAAATGAAAAAGTGCCTCTAGTGTACGAAAGAGGTACAAATTTTTTCCATTAATTTTACGTCAAAGTACTTATGGTACACGCTACACGGGTTGTTTACGTTTTAGTGACAATAGCAAAAAGTAACTACAAATATAAAATCATAAGAAAACAAATCAAATATCAACAACACAATCGGTATGAGGATGTAATAATCTTGTATATCCAATAAAATAACGATAATGTATTATGTGCAAACGCATTAAACAGTTAAACAGTTTACGGTATAAAATTACCATATAAATACTATAACTACGTAATACCTACCTACTAAAAGTATTATTATATTTTTGCTTGTGAAAGGTTAGTACGGAATCAATGAATTGATTTTAACAAATTAAGAAATAATAATTTAGATTTCAACACTAAATTATCAAAATAAAACCATTAATAAAATTAGTCAGGTGCTGTTTGTTGTAAAAAGTTTTGTAAAATAGCACATTTTACAAAAGAAAAAAATTGATACTATAAAACAAAATAAGTACTAGTAGTACTTTACCTGGAACAAATCCATAGTTGATCAAAATCAATCCAGTCATGAAGTACGCAGTAGCAATCACCCTCTTTCTACCGAATCTGTCCAAGAATATCAACTTGCAGATGTTAGCTGGTGCTTCTATCACCAGTATCACGATGTAATTCACATAGCTGTTTCCGGACAACTCTATGGCATTTATGGAAAGACCATAATAGACCAAAGTCGAAGATATCCATAGAAATGAGCATGTGAACAGCCTCTTCCAAATCATTGGTGACGTTAAAAGCTGGTTGAATGTTGACTGGTTCCTTTCAACATTCTCGCATTTCCTCTCATCTCTTTGCTTCGTTGCATGCTTCTCAACTTGCTCATAATGCTCTTTTGGGACATTAGCTTTATTCATCTTCTCTGATTTGCTGAGAACGTTCAGAGCCTCTTCGTATCTTCCTTTGCTGAAGAGCCATCTGAAACTCTCAGTGAGGGTCCAGATATAGATGAAGACGAAGACTGCAGGAGTGTAGATGATGAAGAGGAGGTAGCGCCAGTTGAGAAGCCACCAGGACAGGAGAGTGACTGTGACTCCTCCGAGTATGAACATGGTGTTGAAGAGGAGACTGACGAAGACTCTACCTTTAGGTCCGACCAATTCCAAAGCTGTAACAAGAAAAAATGGAGTTGGTAGATATAAAATTAGCCTTAAAACATTACAACTAAGGTCTAGAATTGTTGAAAAGTTTAATGGTTTTCTTTCTTTATATTGTTTTCTTTTTTCGCAACTGAATCAATGCAAATATTCTGATTCACTAATGACATTTAAACTCCTTCTATTCTAAGATACTTTCGTCAATAAAGAACGTTCAAGTGTCGATGACTCTTAACAATACATCTTTCAAAAAATAAACAACCAGCTCTTCGTGATTCTAACATTTAACCGCTTCATTGAGTTTACCCAAAAAAAAACAAAAGATGTGAATGGCAAATTTTTTGGTCCCCATGAAGCAACATAGCCTAACTACCGGTTTCCCATGAACACTGCAAGAAAGGATCTAAAACAAAGACCGGAAGATGACTTACAAAAAACAGTAGATTAGTTTCCACTGAATTATAAGGCAATCAATCGCGAAGGTTATTTGGGTGCTGATGGCTAAACTTAGATTAGTAATAAAGGTGACAATTCTCAGGATAACCAAACATTAGTTCACAATACTGTTGATAAGGAAAAAGCGTCTTTTAAAGTATATTCTTAGAATCTGAGCACCTAAAATAAGCAGTCCAATCACCGTTTATGGACGAAAAAATCCTATTTGAACTTGACAGTAAATTAAAAATTCCAAGAGCTGTTATCAGGTATA
Source organism: Agrotis clavis (assembly GCA_954870645.1). Taxonomy (NCBI): domain Eukaryota; kingdom Metazoa; phylum Arthropoda; class Insecta; order Lepidoptera; family Noctuidae; genus Agrotis; species Agrotis clavis. The sequence continues at coordinate 19,965,832 of OX940933.1, read as the reverse complement.
AAAAAATAATTGCATTGTGTATTGAATTGCAAATGCATGACATGTTCCATTTGCTTTGATATCCAATTTAAAACTGTATTGTAATCAAAATACACTGAGGAGTTGTTAAATGGTACTGTGATGTTTGACAGGAGATAATAGTTGCTTTGGTGCCTGGATATCCAATTTGAAACTGTATTGTAATCAAAATACATTAGAGGACTTATATTGTGCTGTGATGTCTCACAGGAGAGAATGGAATAATAAATGGGGGGATCCACGTTCTAGCATTCCACTCCGGGTAACGGCAGCAAAGGCTACTTGTAACTTGCGAAGGTCGCTGAGCGATCCAAGGGCTAGAGGTAGGCCTCACCAGGGCGTCCTGGCTTGCGACTACCATCCTGTTAGAGTCCGGTGCCAAACAGTTTTTATTTCCGTTTCGTCGCCCGGTATTCTGGAGTTCCAATTCCTTCTGAGTGATTCATCTTTGCTTCTAGACTAGATTGAGGCTACCAAGCTTTTTGTTAATAAAAAAAAGTATTGTGGCAACTCTAAGTAGAATGGGTAGGTAGATGATAGTCAAAATACAGCAATACTGAAACTGGTTGTCTGTTAACTTTTCAGGCCTCAACGGCTAAACGAATTTTGATCTGACCTGAGTTATGATTTGGAACAGCCTAAGTCTCAACAAGTTTTATCTCTGTTACGTTATCCGGAGATAATTTTTCAACTCACATGACCGTGGCTGAAGCCACGGGTATTTTAATCTAGACGTTAAAAATAAAATAGCCTTTTAAACATCCATGTGCGTACTAAAAGAGTAAAAATACAAACAATGAAGTGAATGTTAATCTTTTTACGAGCCATTAAAACTGCTTTAAATTATTCAGTGTAAATAAAAAGAAAAGTAATGGCAAAAAGTAAAGTGTTTGATAAAAATGTTCTGAATGAATGGGGACAGTTTTAGATTGCTAAAACATGGCTAAAACGGTACTATTACGGTCAATGAAGCGGTAAATTGTTTAATTTGTCTGAATCGGTTCGGTGGTCTTACGGTCATCAACGTTCATGTTTTGAATATGTTTCAGACAAAGGTTGAGCATCAAACATCTTAGTTTGTAGGAAGGAGAATCAGAAGGAGCAAAACAGATCCTTGAAACAAATTATAATTTAACCAAATTCTACTTTGAAACAGTGAAAAATCACCAGTCAGTAAGGTAAGTGGTAAGTCTTGCAAGATACGAGTATCTTCAATTGTTTTTCTTCACAGTTTTGAGAGAAAAGATACACTATGGTTTATATATTACTTCCTATTTGACCCGTATATTAGCGACACTATTGAATGGTGTAATAATCATATGTTTTTTTTTCAAAATCAGCGGTTTCGATACCTGGCCAGGATTATTGATTTGTCTTAAATTCAATGATGTGGTTTTAGTTTTCGTCATCTTCGAGAATTCAGCCTGTATTGTTTTCAAATTGGCAATTTTCACTTAAAAATAACCAAAGCACCACGAAATTTCAGGTTCGAGGTCACGATTATTTCGGAGTCCTCAAATATTATTTCAGGGTTGTTACTTCAGGTTTGAAGCCTATTTGTTGAGGAAGGTCCCAAAACTGGGTCCTAGCCAGTTTGTTTAGGACTAACTCCAACTAATTTCGGTATTTGCCGTGACGACAATTTGGTGTCAGAATTGGGGTAAATACTGATGCTTTACTTTTAAATTGAGTTGTGTATTAATTTGGTTAAGTAAAGAGAGGTCTGTGAAGGTTGATACGAAAATAGGTTTTAATTGAAATAGCTAAAGGACTTTGTTCTTTGAGCTGGAAAAAATGTGTGGTCCCGGGCTTATTTTTCTTTAGAATAAACTTCTAATGTGGTCAAGTTTTGTAAATGGCCGTCTTAATACAAGAAAGATAAAAATCTGTTAAACACTTGTCAAAAAAAAACTGTTAACGTCAAACGATATTTCACGTTGATTTATGGGTCGTTTTGCAGTTACACTTTTTTTTGACAAGGGTTCAACGGTTCTCTATTGTGTTACCTAACTTTTTTATACATAATCTAATGTGACATAATTTTTTTTGTCCTAATCATCATTTGTCCGAATGATAACTTGCCCGAACTTAATACCACATAATTTCAAATGCCATAACATTGAAATTCCTAAATACTGTATGTCCTTAATTCGTTTTTCATAAATATAACAATCAATAATATACAAAATACATAAAACCGATTGCCATAAAATACATAAGTCCTAAAGTTTGTTTTGTTACTGATTACCAACCAATAATGAATATCGACGGAGCCCCGCGAAGCGTGCAAGGTTTACATAAAGTAACCTAACACGAAGGGGATGGCGGGGTCTAACCTAACCTGTCCGTGTCGAGGTGCCCACAAGTCCCGAGCTCGTTTCTAAACAATTTTACGAAATATCAGTTTTACCATACCTAATTGAACATTCGGAATAATACACATTATGTTATACAATGATTAGGACATATGATTTATTTCATACAAAATTAGGAGATTCAATTATTATGATACTCGATATTATGCCAGAACAGCTTTAGAAGTGAAGATAATTATGTAAAACAATATTTAGGACTTTTGATCATTATGGTTACTGAATTTTATAGCAAACGTGTTATGGATAATGATTTTCGGACAAACAGTTTTAGGTGACGAAAAGGGATACCGGGTTCAACAGATGTGTTTATTTTTGTGGTAAGGCGGTGGGTAAGTAATATATGATATAACTACAAAATCTCTAAAATTTACAAGAGATAACAACTGAATATATAATTTTATTTGATATAACGATCTGTTAATATAATAAACGATTGACATAATTTTGTAATGACTAATTTCTATAAGCATAACAATCAATCAATATAAATTCGTTTTGTATACCACTCAAAAGACATAAAACTTATTTGGTCTAATTTTTTTTTCTTCCTGGCAAGTAATCTAACACTGATGTACCTAGTAATAGTACCACCTTCCATGAATGTTCGACGGAGCCCCGCTACCCCGCCATCCCCTTCGAACCTAACCTGTCCGTGTCGGGGTGCCCCAAGTCCCGAGCTCGCTTCGCTCGCTCTTGCATCCTAGGTCAAATAACTGATTACTACCTGTCATGCTGGCTCGACGGAACCCCGCTTCGCGGGGCTCCTATTTCTAGGTGCAAGGTTTAAAGTAACCTAACACGAAGGGAATGGCGGGGTCTTTCAGACCCCGCCATCCCCTTCGAACCTAACCTGTCCGTGTCGGGGTGTCCCAGGTCCCGAGCTCGCTTCGCTCGCTCTTGGATACTAAATTTTTCTAATAACAATAGCAATAGTGAAGACAAACAATCAAAGTTCAAAGGATAAGCCAAAGTCATCAAAGCAAATAGTTTAAACGTTAAATTATATGTTTCAAACGTTAAATGTAATGATTTTCGTTTAAATAAACGTTATATCAAATAAAATTATATGAAATGAGTTTTAGAGTAACACAAACATTATGTGTAAAGAAATTATATCAACTGTTGGTATATCTCACGTTGATTATATCATGTGAACGTTATTGAAATGAAAATATATCAAATAACTTTATATGAAATGAGACGCACCCAAGGCGGTTAGTCTTTTGCGATGTGACTTGGGTCTTGACTTGTGACTACACTAGTGTGCGTGTCACTTGTTTCCTTCTAGTTTGAAAAATGGCACTATTACTATACCTGGAACAAACCTGGAACACAAAGGCCCATAAGGCCTTTGTCTAGCAGTGGCATAAAGCACACACGAACACTTAAACCCTGCGCTAAATGTGCCTCCCCAATTCAACTATTTTCTGATGATTGATCTATAACTCCTTAGTTTTATAACTGTATGAAAAATATTCGCTCAATGAGTCTTGAATTCGATATTAGTACAGCCTGTATCAAATCCACGACTTTAGCCCAAAATGAAAAAGATTCCTCAAAATCACCACTACCTTATTCTGAAACGAAATTTTTTCTCATAATTGCCATGTATCGATTTGAATTTGAAATTGGAACATCACGCATTCCTATTATTGAATGAACATTGAAGTGTAACGGATATTGGTTATGCTCTAACGAGTAACGCCAATGTTTTCCACACGTGATCTTGAATACCAATTTCCACACTATTAATCCGATTTTTCAATAACGAGGATATCAGTTTGGAATTTTTCTCTTACTGCCTCGCTGGCTACTGCTCACAAGCCTGATAGCTGAGTATGAGGTCTTTGATTAAATTAATATTGATTTGTTTTTTCAGTTTTTCAGGACTTTTTCAGGATCGCCCCATATTACGTCGTCATCACCTAGCTCCCAACTATGTTAGGGCTGGATTTTAGTCGAACGGGATGCAGCTGAATATCAGTATTTAACATAGAGCGACTATCTGACATCTACCAGCCCAGTAACTTTTTAATACGATACCTCTTTGTAAGATTTTTTGTCAGAGCTTTTAACAGTAACGACTGTAAAAGATTTACTGAAGACAATCGGGACCAACGGCTTTCCGAGACAAGAAGGAAAGTTGCTATGATAGAGGGTCAACTATAGACAAACCAAGGAAAGCGTGGCGGCCTGTGTGGCTGTTATTATTTAGGTAAGAGTTCCTCTTCATGAGACTTTAAAATTACATAGCTGGTAAGATATGGCTGTACTTTTAGGTACCTACACCCTTGCCTAACTCTACGGAGCTTACAGTTGCGATGTAATGTATGTAGGTAATTTTCCTCTTACAAAATAACTGCTATTAAAATATCATGTTTAAGTTTACAACATGATCGATACGTATCTATGCTCAGTTATTTCCGTTAGAACTGTCACTTTGCCTTCGCCGCCGTTCGAATTTCAAGGAAAATTGTGGTACTTCTGCTGTCAGTGTTCCGCGTACAATGACCTTAGTTATTGAGCCGTGATTGTGTCAGCGGAATATGTATTTTGATACTATTTACTTAAGGTAATATTTCACTTTTTATGTGTATTACAGAATTACCGAATTGGTCAGTGGTCACCCGTCCTGCTCCTGGCCTTATGTAAATCTAGTTCTTCCCAAGAATAGAATCCACAAGTCTCGCCAAGTCTTCAATTAGGTTTTTTGGTTTTCATTTTTTGTATTTAACGAAATACAGAACGCTATAATCTGCTATAATGTTTGTAGTAAGAAATACCGTAGTTTAAATTGTCAAAGAAGTTCACTTACCAAGAACAAAACATGCTGTATAAACTCCTCCACCGAATGCAGGTTCCAAAAATTCAAACACAACGAACATATCGTAATTAACCGACAATGCCCGAATGACTCCGAAGACGCCATTGGCCACCGAAGCGAACACGAGGGCGGGGCGGCGGCCATATTTGTCGGATATGAGTCCGGTGAGAGGGATGGCAATGAAGAACCCTGCGTTGTGGACTGTACCCACTAAGGATCGCTTCCAGTCTTGACAGGCGAGATCGAACTGGAAATAAAAGAAAGATATTTTATAGATAATTATGGTAATTTTTGTCAATTAATGGCAGAATGCACGATGCTCACATATGAATATTAATTAAAAATAAATGAGAGACAGAAAAGCAGTAGTTGAAAATTGCTTCCAGTGGAGGAGCAGTGTCCTGTGATAACCGTTATACTTCTACCCAAAAGAAGATAAAGCAGATAACTGCTTAAAAAGATTGTTACGAAAATAATAACTGAAGTCACACAAGGACAAAACACAACACACATTGTGAGTTTTCCAACAATCGTAACATCCAATTGAAACACTAGAATGAGTCACGCCACATTACGACATAGGTCGCGCACTGTGAAATTCAATTATCAATACTTTTCGATAGTACGGAAATCAAAATGCGCTCTTTATTCACGGTCAACCAATCAGTGAAATGCCATTGTGATTTCGTCTTTTGTGTCAACACGTTTTTTTTGTACAGTTTCAGCTTAATTTTTAAAGCCTTCAGGATTTATTCTGGGTTTATAGAAAGCGTAGAATTTGTGATGGAAAAATAGACCAATCATCAAGCGATAGCTGAATTTTGTTTTGTCATCATCAGGTAGAATTCGTCCACTGCTGACTTTATGCCTTTTCCAATGTACGCCTCTAAATTTTGTTTGCTTCTTCTAAATTAAACGATAGTGGTAGTCAGTTTTATGTCGTAAGGGGACTACCTAGATATAGTAGAATATATCCCCTTTGCAAGACGGGAACAAACGAGCGTATCAGGCGACGAAACCCATCATGCTGGGTGGTGGGTACCCCTTCAGGCTTCGACTGGCTGGCAGTTGGTTAAGTTGATCCCTGTATCTATATATCTTAAAAATAAAACCTTAACCCTTGACCTTAATTATAAAACTTGGCACAATGGAACTCATTTTGTGGGCAAAAAGCCCATCTTGCGATATCTGCACAATTACTTCCAAGCATGCAACACTAACTGTTTCTTATCTATAAAAGACGAATGACAATTTTCATTATGACGTGCCATTCTTGCCGCTATACAACATCAAATTAAATTCCTACTATTGTCACGGTCGCAGCCTCAGTATGATGATGGAATGGGTTATTATCATCGACGTGCGATGATTTCCTTCACCGTTTTTTGGATCATTTTCTGAAGACACTCATTTATGGATTTAGCTACATTCAACATCATATCTAGTGCACTATTTTACTGGCAAGTTGTTAATTCTTACTAGTGTGGCAGGATCCTGGCGCCTTTGCAAACAAAAGTGGGGGTGAATTATCAAGGAGGTCCGACCGACCGAGGCGAGGCGACCCACCCTGGGCAACGGCGCCAGAATCTACATGTATCCTGCGATGACCAGCAGAGCAATCCCAACGGCGGTGGTAGGTCTTAATAGGGCCACCTGGCTTGCGATCATCATCCTATCGGAGTCCAGCTCCAAACAGTTTTCCCGTTTCCTTCTGGGTGATCTTAGAAATTTGCTTATGGGTTAGATTGAGAACCTATTTTAAATACAAATGGACGCCATTGGCCTGATTGATGGAGCAACCTTCACTCTTGATTATGTATGTAACGTAATTATAGCGATTGCGTTGTTTGTATTAGCTGCCCGTGACTTTGTTCACGAAGACAGTAATTTTATAATTTACGAATTCTTCACCGATTCTCTCTTTTGCCATACTTCTTAGTAAATTGTGGAATCTTACTATAAGCTAACCCATATTTTCGGTAGGTACATTTTTTGAAGTTTTGCTTTTTCATCGGTCTAGCACAACAATATTTTTGGCTCTAAAATTTTTCTCCTAACCTCGAATTTGTGGTGACAGCACGGAACTCGTATTATCTACAACTTTTGCATGAAAAAGTTACATTTACAAAACGTCGAAGTCGAAACAGGCTCATCAGCGGGCGAGATAGGAGGTGGAGCATAATTTGCGACTCAGTTCCACAAATCTAACCTAATAATTTATACTATCACAGTTTCAAGAACTACTCGTACCATTTGCTTTTTCTCAATAAATAGATAGAAAAATCGAAAAAAAGCAATTTCGTCTTCTGAATCACTCCTGAAATACAAAAAATGTAATTTCATTCCTTTTTTGCTATGCGATATTAAAATTCCTTATCGTTGAACCGTATCGGATCCTTGCACGCCTGCATCGGTTTCATTATGTGAGAATTTCAAGTGGTATAAAGCAAATCATTACACGTGCGCCACAGAACATCGATTCGATACATTTTAGGTTTCTTGATTAAGTTTCTGGACGAGCTATTATGTTTTGATGATGAATTGAAGGTTGATTTTTTAGTTGTTTTGGTAGAAGGAGCGTTGAACCAACATCTAAATAAGGTAGATGACCTACCAACTAGGCAAATCTACCAACTAAGTTAAAGGGCGGAGGCATAAGCCACAGATATATTTTTCACCTCACCCGCTCGGAAAGATTCTATTTCTCATTCAAAATCTGAGCGCAAAACTCCATTTTGTGCTCTAGAGCACAAAGTGTTGTTTAAAATTCGAACACGTCGTGTATTCAATTGTTTTCTACTTTTCTAAACTGGCAGGCGAGCCGCCCCCGCCACATTTCCTCGCTGTGTGAGGTGAAAAGTTGTGTGTTGCACTCGGCAGCAAAGTTTTTCTGCGTCTCGTACCTTTGAAAACTTCGCATCGCTCAGGATTCTATATTTGAACCGCTCGTTTCTCTCGCGGTTCAATCTTAGAATCCTTCGCTCGCTCAGTTTTCAATTCAAGTACTCGCGCCAAAAATCAACTTTGCAGCCTTGCATAACAAATAACTATTTTTCACCTCACCCGCTCGGAAAGATTCTATTTCTCATTCAAAATCTGAGCGCAAAACTCCATTTTGTGCTCTAGAGCACAAAGTGTTGTTTAAAATTCGAACACGTCTTGTATTCAATTGTTTTCTACACTGCCAGGTGAGCCGCCCCCAGTATAGGTCAATGACCCCACTTCATTTCCTCGCTGTGTGAGGTGAAAAGTTGTGTGTTGCACTCGGCAGCAAAGTTTTTCTGCGTCTCGTACCTTTGAAAACTTCGCATCGCTCAGGATTCTATATTTGAACCGCTCGTTTCTCTCGCGGTTCAATCTTAGAATCCTTCGCTCGCTCAGTTTTCAATTCAAGTACTCGCGCCAAAAATCAACTTTGCAGCCTTGCATAACAAATAACTATTTTCGGGTCCGGTATTTAAAAATATTTGCTTATATATAGGTCGTCACCAATTCTTTTTTTGTTTGTGAGGAATATGGTTGCCAAAGATAATGAAAGATACAAACAGGCTCTCTTGAAAACTGTTGATCCTAAAAAAAAAACTTCTGTTCTTACACCAGAGGTAGCAGGTTCAAATCCTGTGTAGTGCAAATAAAAGGTTTCCCAGAAATATTTAACGTTAAATGTTTCTTAATTTGATATGCAAACTGCTTGATTAACTCTTTGTGAAGGGTCGTTAACACCCCGTATTTTGTGAAAACTTTACAGTGTACCGACCGACGCTTGAGTTATTAAAAAATACTTATCTCAAAATTAATTAGATGTGGAACTGCATTCATGTTTCTTTATAATAGTTCCTGAAATTGATTATACATTTATTTATTTATCAACGTTCTATTAAATTGCAAATCCGAAGTACTTACGCGTGATAAATGAATTCATCACAGTACTGCTAAGGCCAACAATAAGTTGCAACTAACAACCTAGTGTGACTAACATATTATATACCTACCAAGTGATTATTATTTTGTGCAGTAGAATTGTTTTTTAAACTTTAATTTAGAAGGATTATTTTAACATCATAATATAGTACTAGCTGTTGCCAGCGGCTTCACCCGCTTCAATTCATAAATTAACCTCCTCTAGGTTGACTTGCGAGATGCCACTCACAAAAGACCAACTGTACCAAAAGGTATGTCCAGTGCCGTATTATCCATAAGGCACTTTAGGCCAGTGCCTAGGGGCCCACTATGACCAGGGGCCCAGCACTCCCGATTAAAAAAAAAAAAAGGGGATTGTGTGGTTTTATGAAACCACGGTAAAAGTGAAACTTTTTTCCACATTATAAGGTAAAAGCCCCCATTATTGACACTATAAGAGTGACGGTGAATGTCTGAATTTTTTACTTGTATTGAAATTAATCTAACAAATTTTTTTGGAAGGCGTATACCTTTGCGATGTGATGATGAAATACAAATAATGACGTTACTTTCATTCTTTTTCGTAATGTAGACAGTAAAAATTTCCAAATTGCGTTGTTGTGGTGTGAAAAAGGGAGGGCCCGAAAGAAGCTGTGCCTAGGGGCCCCGAGATGGTTAATCCGGCCCTGGGTATGTCCGATCAGCCATTCTGACGAAACAACGATTCATCCAACCCAACCATCCAAACTCTTGCATTTATAACATTATGCATATTTATTATGACAAGATTTTCCCAGTATAAACAATCAATCAAAATATAAAACCTTTATTACCCGTTGAATTATTATTAAAAGACAATTACGAATTGCAATATGGCGGATAACATTAATTCAACACAACTTAGATTTTACGTAAACATGCATCAATTTGTCAAAGGAAATCGTAAATTAAGTTTTATGATATTCTTGAAAATTATCTAATTATTGTACAGATGAGTATAAGCTTTTTATTTAGCGTAGATACTATAAGGGTTGCACTACATCTGGCAGCACGGAATCGCCTTTTTCCGTCGCCCTTTCTCTTTCTGTCGCTTAGAACTGCCATTTGCTAGACCGAGATAGAAAGCAAAATGCGATAGCACGCGGCGGAATCATTGAGCCGGCCGCGTGCTATCGCATTGTCTCGGTCTAGCAAATGGCAGTTCTAAGCGGCAGAAAGAGAAAGGGCGACGGAAAAATGCGATTCCGTGCTGCCAGATGTGGTTCAACCCTAAATAGCCATTTGTCTGTGTATTATTAGGTAGCGGAAATGTCAGCAGGCGAACGGCGAGTGGGCAACTGGACGGCAAGTAATGGGTGACTTGTCATCTGATTATGGGTTCAAAACCGGATCGAGACGGGCGCGTCGTGGTTTACGCGCGCCTCTAAGAGCTGTCAATCGGACGGATAATCCCCTAAGATAGGGTTGCCATCTCTAAAATTTGGAAACCAGGACAAGACGCGTGAAAACCCCGAATTTTAGAGTCCAGAACCCGGATATGAGTAGAAGTGCGCACCATGGCAACTGCGTCGGGAGGGGTGTGTGTCGCGGGCGGCCCAGGGCTTCATATTTTTAAGCCCGGACTACAAATGAAGCTCCCCCTCCCGGACGCTCCCCGGATGCCCTCTGAACTAGGACAAAGCCGGGGAAACCCAATCGGATGTCAACCCTACCTATCATCACTATTAACATAAAGCTAATACCTAGCTATTTTTAGAGCGTTGTTTAGGTATTAATCATGCAGTTGGTAAAGAATTGGAACCAAATTGGTTGTTAACCCGCTAAGTACAGCGCGGTAACCATCAAAAACTGAAGAGCAATTGGCAACAATTTGAGCATTTAAACGAACAATGTATTACCGGTGTAGTAATTTACGTCGAACATATTTATCACGGAAAATAATAATAATCATTATAATTCTTATATTTACATCGCTCACAGAAGCGTTACAGGACGTTTTAATATAGGAAAAAAACATGTAATAAAATTGTTGTTGTTTGCATTTGACAGATTATTCGTTGATGAACTTCACATTAATGATGGTGGGTTTTTTGACTTATTTCTCTGTTTCAAGCGTAGCATGACACCGTAGAAACGAGTTTTATCGACGGGAGAATAGACAGAATGTAGAAAAAGATTTCTACAAGTATTACACCAACGCTATTCGTCATATACGTCGTTGGTCATACACGACCCAATGTTACCCAGTTTGTCACATTCGCGATTTGTCTCAAACGTTGTTCGTCATGATTGCGTTTCGTCATATTACCCAAAGCATGGCTTTAAAAAAAATAAAATAAAATATTTTTATACTCTTCAGTCGCTCTGGGGTTGATAGCATAATTTCCAAGCCAAGTAATAAGAATTTTAAGTTTTCACGAATAAGAAAAACTAGGCCCAATTTATGGCTTAAGTAAAATAAGTGTACTTTCTCCGAATAAAAATTACTTTCACTAAAACAGTAAAAAGGTTTCAACTTTTTTATTTATATTACTAGTCGTCTAGTGGTCAAAAGTCGACAATAATTCTATCAAAAAAGTTTTATTTGAGAAGGGAAAACAAAAAACAAAAATACTGCACTCCTCATAAACTTTAGCTGTGCCTATCAATGACTTCGTCCGCATAATTTTATTAAAAAAATGATTAAAGTTTTTGTTTCACCTTTAATAGTATACTAGCGACTTACCCCGGCTTCGCAAGGGTGGTTACATAAAATTATACATAAAAAACCCTCTTCTTGAGTCACTACATCTATTGACAAAGCAGAGTTTTTTTATGCTCTTCTTTTTTGTGCGGTTTTTTCTTTAATTTTTCTTTTATTATAGGACAAATCTTTATTGATTACCAGAATTCGAAGAAAATCTCATATTATGTATGAAAGATTACTTTTGAAAAGTCCACCGGAAATGTCGAAAATTAGGGTTTTTTTTTTATCATAAACAATAAATTTTTCATTAGTGAATTGCAACCGTGCAAAGTCGGAGCTGATTGCGTGTAAAGGTATGTAAATAAAGGCGCTGTTCCACTGCGGCGCACGCAGAAGCCATACGCGTGTGTCAAGCTTCGCAAGAAAATATAATAGTGTATCTACTACAATTTACGGTCACACTATTCATCAATTGACGACACCGTAACACACGTGTGTGGCTTACACAACGTAAAGCTGTAGACGTTATACACGTTAGGCTTGCGGTACACAGTTTGTTCCATAAAGCGAATATGCGTGCTGGGCTACGCTGAAGTTGTAAAAGAATGATAATAAAAAGTTAAATTCTAAACAATAATAAAAATTAAAATTGTATGACCCACGCCTGCGTCCAATAGATTCAGTTCAGAAAAAAATTCGAGCTAATGCTTGACGCTGGTTTTCACCTGGACCTGGACGGTGACGTAACGGACGCAAAGCAATACATAAATAAATGATATCGTAGAAATGTAAACCCACGTTCGCAAATAAAAAGACCCACGCAGCTAAACTACGCGGCGGCGTGCCCTTGTGTAGCGTGCGCCGTGGTAGCTCTACACCTTTATAATGTTCCTATCATGTAAATATTTACACAGTCAAGTGGACTTAGCCTAATGAGCAATGACACTCAACAAGAAGTGACCGCTTGTTTATTTGTTTTAGTTTGTATTGATTACAAATTATATTGTGTGCCATCAAAACAACAATATGAATGACCTTTTGCCATAATATTTTATGCGTCTATGCAATTAGAGATTGAGACAGCATAGGAGTGACTTATATTGGACTTATATCTATTCTTAATTTTATAAAGTTGAAGAGTAGGGGAACAGTGTATAAAACGACGCGAGGTATGATGGGAAATCACACACTTAAGGCAAACTTAACACAATACTAACGTAGCGCAAGCGCCAACAGGACGCCGCTTGTTAATGGCCGCTTGCAAATGACGTACTGATGGCGCTTGCGATACTTTAGTGTTGTATTAAGTATGCCTAAAGAGTGTATGTCCCCATTATACCCCGCGTTCCCGTCTTATACACTGTTCCCTATGTTTATTTGTTTGTTTGGTTGAACGCGCTAATCTCAGGAACTACTGGTTCGAATTAAACAAATGTTTTTGTGTTGGATAGTCTACTTATCGAGGAAAGCTATAGACTATATATCATTACGCTACGACTAATAGGAGGCGAGCAATGGGAGTGATACCACGGGTAATATCTAGTTAATTATAGAAAATCCAGGTTTCCTCACGATGTTTTCCTGCATCTACCTACATATTTATAAACATAGAAGGTACATAATGTATTTAAAAGTAACAATGGAACTATAGTTTCCGCCAGATAAGTGTGGAATAAAATACGTTGACCCCCGTGTACCAATATAGGGTGACTGGTAATTAGTGTACGATACTTAAACACATGATTGTGCTCATGATAACCAACAACTTTTACTATGGGAACAAACTTGAAATCGTGAAAAAAATATCAGCTGTTCAGTACATTAAGCAAACATAAATGTACGGATTTTTTTTCTCGTTTTCTGGTTTGTTCCCTAAGTAAAAGTTGTTGATTTTCATGAGCACAATCACGTGTTTAAGTATCGTACACTAATTACCAGTCACCCTATATATTGCAATATTTCAAAACCATTCGAAAAAAAGAAAATGTAGAACGACCAAAAGCAACGTATTGTGGTAAAAGGCGATCTTGACCTATATTTTATTTTGAAATTCAAACGATGGTGTTATGAAATTCGAACGATGCATTATTAGGATCAATGACCTTTATTCCAGACTTATTTGGCGGGGACTATAACTTCTTTGTTCCAAAGTCCTTTTTTATCAAATTACTATCTTTAGTTTTCATGATTTTTGTGCCCTTAGAAACTAAGGCTAAGGTAAGTGTGCCTGTTTGCCCCTTCCCCCTCTTAGATCGGGGTCTAATGAAAAGGCTTAACTGCTACTTGCAAAGACATACACACAAATTATAAAAAGCAATCTTACCTCCTTAACAATAGAGTGCTCTTCTAAATACACGTAAGATTCACATCCAATCTCCGTTGAGGTATCATAATAGTGTGGTGAACATTGACTGAGGTTCCCGAAATGTGACGCGTTGGCAAAGGGGGCGTAGCGCAGGCACTTTGCTGGTACCCCATCGTTGTCATGGGGGATGGTGAAGTTTATATGATCAGGGTTGTCTTCGCATTCTGGTACTGAACATCTGGGGAAGAGAGGATGCTTGTATCAGAGGTATATTCTTTGAAGTCTTAAGGCCTATAGCTATTGCCTGCAACTTCGCTTTATTGAAGTTTTGTTTCCTGAACCACTACGGTGCATCTTGCATCTTGCCCTTCCGCTCAATTAGTTTTTCTGATATAAATCTTCTATTATTTTATCATAGACAAAAACTGTATTAGTTCGACTGATAGGCATGATAAAAATATGCTTTGTTGCATTTAGAAATATGTAATGTTATAAATTGGATCATTCGTTTTGGGAATTTTTCCTCAACAAACACCTCTTTATAATACTTATTGATATGTAAAGATATATGTAAAGGAAGAAACGATGGACGAATGATGTTAAAGATGATAGCTGGAAAATAAGAGGAAAATGTATCAAGAAAGAGACATCCTTCATTCCATCCATCGTTGGTCTAGTATTCGTAAGCATAACTGCTGAGCAAGAAGCCTTGAGTGCGAATCCCAGGTGGCCTACCATGAACTTTAAGAGCGTGAGTCTTTAGGCTGTGGGAAAGAGATGGCACTAGACGACTTGTATAGCTCTGTCTCTTTCCCACAGCCTAAACTGGATCGCGTTAAGAGCTCGTGGTAAAGCCTCAGGTCGGACAAAGGGTTATTGGATTTTACTATCAGGAATTCCTCAGTAGAGCCACGGCAAACACCTGCTACTATGATTTAGTTCTCATTAGATTTGTTTGTTTTTTTCTTTGGACAATGAGACAACCAATACAGGGTAACTACCGTAGGCTAAATACCGATATTATTTATGCTTGTCTGCTTGCATTCTTATAACTAACGAGGCATGCAAGATCCTAAATACTCCTTGACGGTCACCCTCGTACCCAGGTCATTATCTCCGTAGGTTTAAGGATGACTTTACACTTTGTCAAAAATTAATTTTGGCAGATCACGAGCTGGGTTCTGTGCCTTTATTATAAGGACACAGAAAGGGGACAAAACATCACACAACCGGCAGAGGTCAAACCCCGACCTCATGCCTAGCCGTGAACTGACTTAAAAGGAACCTAAGAAACAGGCTGAATTATTTATCAATAAGAGTCTGACAGTACCTTCCATTCTACCCAGGGCTGGAGTACTTGTAAAAAAGGTTAGAGTCGGGCTTGCGACGACTAAATCAACGAGGATGTCTGAAATCGGTTTTGGGGACAAACGCAGCCCGCGATGCGAAAGAGATTTGAACTGACTAGGGACACCACAGCCAAGTGACATAATCTCTCAAGTTTACTAAGCAGCACAACCTTTTTTAAAAAAACGTCGAGCTTCATTGTCTGGGCGCTTTTCTGGTGGTTGCCACTGTTGATTCTGGCTTTCAGGAGTTGCAGTGGTTGGGAATAGTGTGGTGGGTTTGACCAAATAAAAAAAAAAGAAGCACAACCTTTTTAAGTCCTTTTCTGGGTTTATTTTGTGTCTAATGAAAAACAAGTCGAAAATGTTTATCAAACTATTTGGTATTTTTTTTAATGAGCCAAACCCACCACACTATTCCCAAACCACTGCAACTCCTGAAAGCCAGAATCAACAGTGGCAACCACCAAAAAAGCGCCGAGACAATGAAGCTCGACGTGTCCCGGAGAATGAATTTACCTGTCTTGGATCCTGCAACGAAATTAATCAGAAAAGAATAGTGGAGGAGCAGGAAAAAATATGTTTCCACTTCCCTTCATGCAAGCAGGAGACAGAACAAAACTAGGCCAATAAGCACAAAGGGACATTACAACTAGAAGAAGCCCAGTTGAGTAGCACCACCGGTAAAATGTCTACATATTAATGGGTCCTAAATTGAGAGTTGCTATATTTGATTCCAATAATAGATAAACTATTTAGCTGCCATGAATTTGGCAGATCTTATGTTCCCAAGACCCAAATGTGGTTAAAAGGAGACGCTGAAGAGTGTCTATGTCATTACATCAAATTGCATTAAAGAATGTAGTACCACGAATTTTCCGCAGGTCATGTGTGTGTGGAATGGTGGCGGGAACTTTGTACTGATAAACTAGATAATTCAAATTTCTCTATTGTCAAGAATGTGTCATATCTCTATTATGGTAACGTAGAATAGATTATAAATTATTGTTGGGTAACTTATCGTATCAGTTTACTTAATTGAAACAATACGTGTGTTTCTCTAAATTCTGATGAAACAATAAGATTTCGTCAGTATGTTATAATAATAGACCAATATATTTCGAAAATTCCAGGTGGAAGGTAATTTCAGAACGTAATACATAATAATGTTAACAAAGCGGAGTAACGTTGTTGAACGTTCTTTGTTTTTTGATAGTTAGGTATGAGGAAAATAGGTAGTGGAAACTTTCTCATTCCTGATTGAAAAGGGAGGACCCATTTTTAATGAGTCCCACGCAACGTTTACACGTGTTCTTCATTCGAGAACCTTCCTACTCCACCTTTCGTCGGTTCTGCGACAGACATGGCCGGTCCCAACTTCAGCTTAATACAGTTTTGGACAATATCAACCACTTAATTCCTGTCGTAAGACCACATTCAGAATTTTATGATGTCCCAACATAGACCTATCTAGCTTGAGTGTCTGACTGATTGTTCCACGTTTCGGATCCGTAAAGGTTAGAACAGGGAAAACGAATTGATCAATATAAACCCGTTATTTTAGGCACTGCGGGATTGACGATGCGAGGATATGACAGATTGTCCCAAATATTTTTGAATTCTACTTATTTTGGGTTGTTGTAAATTCGAATTAATTCCCCACAAAAAAGTATGAATCCTGTTCTCCTAGTACTTTCTGTTTAGATTCCACATTGAGTCGTCGTTTTCGGTAGTTTTGTGCTGGATTTTATTATTAAAATCATGAATTGGTTCATTCATCCCGCGGGTCCCATCTGAGCGGGGTCAATCGACCAAAGAGCCATTGATCTGCTGTCAGTGCCCCAAAAAAATGGGGTGAATTCACAATTATAAAAATAAAAAAAAAACAAAAACCTTTGTCACAGTTTCAAGATGGCCGGCAACAGCTGATTGGAGAGGCGCATGTTCAGTAGTGGACTGCTGTAGGCTGATGATGATGATGATCATGCTGTCCCAGTAATCCAGTATCTTTATGATATGTCTACCTACAGTCTTTTGGTCGCAATAAATGCCTACTATATCTGTTAGCCTCAAAATCAACGATGCTAGGCCATTGCCTTTACACCAGACAGTGGTCTAAGCGAGAAGATTAACACCATGACAAGGGGACGCTTGTTCCAATGTGTGGCTATTGTTCTTCTTGGTTATCAAACAGTTCATAAAGAAATATTACTACATGAATGAAAATCAACTTTGTGCCAGTATTCATTGAGTAGATTTTTAATTAACTAATACTATGTAAGAAAGTGTTAAGTTAGTAACTCTTTGCTGCTTTGCATTTTTATTGTTATTTATTTCTTTGGTTATTGTTATCCGTTTATTACTTTTTAAACATATTTATAAATTTTTAAATATTTCTTAAATAAAAATATAAAACACATTTAAAAATATAAAAATAGTGATCCGCCGGTGTGCACGGTGCTAGTACGCACTTTTGTTAACCTAATTATTTGTGTATTGACACATTCCACGCGTCTTCGTTCCAGAAGGGAAATATTTATGTCATGTTATCATTTTCGTCAATTCAAATAGTTTATTTATGGCCATTTGTACTAGTCGTGATTAAGTACTTACTATACAGTACTATTTGTACTAAGTGACGATGAATGGCTCTACACTTATTATTAGTCCTACAAATTGTTTTCGGCCAATCTCAGCAGAGCCTATGTCGGACCTCCACATCCCAGTAACAGGGTAATACGATACCCTATGGTAAGACTGGTTATCAGACTTTTAGAGCATCTGACTAACAGTAACGACTGTCAAAGATTTACGAATGACAGCCGGAACCAAAGGCGTGATGTGCTTTCCGGGGCGCAGAGGAAACTCGCTATGACAGATGGTCACCCACCACAGACCAACCTCGGCAAGCACGGCTTACCTAACTCGGAAGATTGGCCTGTGCGGCTGTTATTATTTAGCCACGAGCTCCTCGTACGAGAGATATTATCACCATACATATTACAGTTTATACACGGGGTTCATTTATTGATCTTTGACATAGTCAGAAAATCAAAAGTCTGATGGGGCATCGTTTTACAGTTACTCATTGTGGAGGTCAGATTAAGCAGTCGCTCCATGTTAAATAAGTATCTACTGATACACAGGTGAATCAGTACCCTTAGCACGAGTTTTCACTCTTTTACTTTACATCGTCTTTCCAGTATTTACAGTGTTTCTTGTATGAAAAAATGGAACAGCGCCTCTGGTGTGCGAAGAAGGAACTAATTTTTTCCTTGAAAATTGTCAATTTGTAATTGTCAAAGTTCCAGTTTACGTCTCAAATACTGAAAACTCGTGCTAAGGGTACTGGTTAGACTGGAAACAGACCCTAGCATGGTTGGGAAAAGGTTATAGGCAGATGAAGATGTTGACTTGATTGGAGTATATCAGACCTACACTTATGTAATTTCTGGATTTCAGGTCCACGATCTGGAGTTGGTATTTTAAGAGGTCTCGCTTCCCTCCTCCATGTGTTGAAGGTGATAACCGGGGGGGAGGTTATAGTGAGGTACGAATCCTACCCTCCCCGGTCTTTTCCCCAAAGACCGGTAAACCGGTTTACATTGACGGTGACTTTGACGATGTTTAAATTTCCACTTTGCAGATGATTTTGATTTTGACTTTGACGGTGATTTCGGCTTTGACGATGATTTTGACTTTATCGATTTTAAAGTTTAGATATGGTAATATCTACAAAACTATACACTGTATTCACAATGACAGCGCCCCCTTTTTTTGAAGGGAAACTTTGGAAAATTTGGATATCTCTAGGATTATAGTACTCTATAATCCTAGAGATATCCAAATTTATCAGTAAGATCAATATAACTCGGTTCAATCGCCGTTCAGTGTGCAGATCAATTTCATTACTATCTACATGTTAATTTATGTCAAGGCTATAAGGATATTATGACTACCTTATACGTTTAGTCTAAATAGCAGTAAATGTTATTTATGAAGTATTTCAGAGGCCCTAGCACGAATTCTACGTATTTGACCGTACTTCGACTGAATTGTTACAACGTAAATTATGTGAAAAATAAAACAAAAAAATCTCTAGTGTACGAATAAATAAGTAACTAATTTTATCCGTCAAAGTTCACGTTAACTTGATGTCACATAAACCTGAAAATTGGTGCTAAGGCCTGTAACCCCGTGTATGTGTGAATGTGTTGTATAAACATAATCATGTGTACCTATTCTATATGGAATGATTTATTTTAGCAACTTGTGTGCAAGGTGATAAAATGAATATTAGATGATAATTTTGTAACATCCTTCACAAATTCATTAACTTGTCTATTTTGACTAAAAATACTATGAGAACATCGTTATGAAGCCTGATACAATCAATATGAATAAAAAAATCCCATGTCACAGGCCCCTGGGGTCGCGGGACTGTTTCATCAGGCAACCGTAACCCTGGAATGTTACGGGCTATTGATGGACACAGTGGATATTAGTCAGTACGAGTCTGTACGTCCCGTCCCGTAAGAAGTGGGAGGACTCATTTGATGATTTTACCACGTAAAGAAAAAGTGTCAGGCCTATGGGAGGCGGTTTTAATTCTGACCCCAGAAGGTGGCCTTTATGTTCACATGCTAAAGATTTCCAAAAGAGCCCGTGGCCCTGGATCGCAAAGAGCAACCGAAGGAACAGAGTGCGTTTTTAGTGAGAAAGAGTCCACCCCTAGTGGCGGAAGGGACTGCCAGACTCGTTGGGACTCATAGGACTCTTTTGATGAATTTACCAACCAAACAACAAAAGTGTGGAGGTACTCGTATTATCTGTTTTTTAGCTAGAATATTCTAATTTCGGCCAATAAGTTTGCAAACGTCAGTAAAACAATAAATATGATGTGTTTAATCATCAATAGCTGTTCATTCGTAATTCATTGAAAGTAAACATTCAATCAAGAAATCAAGTTACAGTTTATGCAAATTGATGCATATTGACATAAAACTTGTGAATCAAATTGTCACTGTGACACATTTTAATTGTACGCGCGATGAGGCATTTCCCACAATGTTAGTCATACATACTCAAAGACAAGTATTTTTGATTGGTCCAAAAAATATGAAGTAGGTATCCCCTTCGTAGGCCAGTAATCTCCGCAATACAAATCTATAGATGTTCGTACACAGGCACACGTGTGTCCACACAGAACGAGCAGCCTCGCGAGGCAATTGTCGCGCGAAGCAGCTAGTTTATTAAGCTAGTTAGCTTTAACTAGCTGCTTCGCGCGGCGTGCTTAGTGTGGACGTGCTTCGGCCGAGGCTAGCGCGAGTCCACCGAGCTGCTTCGCACGGCAAATGCCTAATAGATATCGCTAGCTATCGAAGACTTTCGCCACGTTGTGTACGAAGGGACTGTGAAAGAACTGAGGTCTTTTCCCGAGTTTTCACGTTTTTTTATGTAAAATAAACGGGGACTTTGACGTTAACTTGATGAATTAAATTATACACATCAAAAGTGTCTAGGGATCAAGCATTTTTATGCGGATTTCTTGAGATTGAGATGTGGCTTTGTAATAAATTTATGATTTTATAAATTTATATGGATCCTTTTTGGTGCATTTCATAATTTGAATCAGGAACTGTAAATCAAATTCGAGTAAAAGATGAAAATCAGCTGTCAATATTTTCCCTATAAAAACATACAACGCATTGAAGACATTATTAGTGCTACTGTTTCCCTACTACTGATTAAAACCAACGTTATTATGGAGCGGCGACGTCATTTAAGCAGGGAAGACATGCTCAGAGCCGTGGGAATGATAGAAGCTGGTTCCCGGCAACGTACTGTGGCTTTAGCTCTGAATACAAGTCAGAGTGTTATCAGTCGACTTTGGACACGTTACCGAAGCACTGGTACCGTGGCTGAGCGCCATGGAGGACGGTATCGCTGCACCACACGGAGACAAGACCGATACATTCAAATCTTAACTCGAAGAGCTCCAACAATAACCGCCATGATGTTAGCCGTGAGGCTTCATCACTCTTCAGGGAACTTAATTAGCGACCAAACAGTCAGAAACCGCTTGCATGAAGTGAACCTTCATTCCCGAAGACCGCTACGGGTACCACCTATAGCAATGCACAATCGTAGGATTCGATATCAATGGGCTCTTGAACACAGAAATTGGGCAGAAGAACAATGGCGTTTCGTGTGCTTTTCTGATGAGTCTCGTTTTGGTATGAGACCGGATACAAGACGTATACGACACTGGAGAACCCCTGGACGCCAACAGCGATTAAAATCCTGCCAGGAAGTCCATCCTTATAGTGGTGGAACCATCATGGTATGGGCGGGTATTTGGATCGGCGGAAGAACTGAGTTGATTTGGATCAGAGGCAACCTCAACGCTCAAATTTATGCTGAGACGATTGTATCAGACGTCATCGTTCCTCTACAAGTGCAAATCGGTCCCTTATTTCAGTTAATGCATGATAATGCACGACCGCACACCGCAAGAGTTGTAAGACAGACTCTCGCCGCAGCTAACATCAATGTCCTGCCCTGGCCTGCTCAGTCGCCAGACTTGAACCCGATTGAGCATGCATGGGATATGCTACAGAGAAGAGCTCTGCCGAATATGGAGGGTATCCAGTCGCAAGAAGACCTTTTTAGGGTTCCGTAGTCAACAAGGAACCCTTATAGTTTCGCCATGTCCGTCCGTCCGTCCGTCCGTCCGTCTGTCCGCAGTTTAGATCAGAGACGCACAGTACTAGAGAGCTGTAATTTGGTGTAAATATACGGATTTGTTGTGCCGAAAAAGTGGTAAAATAAAATCTCGTAAAATATTTTTTTTTAGGGTACATCCTGTACACGTTAAGAGGGGATGTTTTTTTTTTTTCTCGCGTACCCCTTAGTGTGGGGTATCATTAAATAGGTCTTTAAAAAATATTGATAGTTTCCATTAACAATTTTTTGATAAAAAAATTCGTTTGTGAAATATTAAGCTTTAAAGTGCTAAATTTTGCTCGACTCAGGTGTCCCCCCCCTCTACCAGCTAAACGGTTATGTTTGGGGGTGTAATAAAATTCACAATAGTAGTATATATAACGAAGTTTAAAAGAAAATTATCATGACTAAGTAGGCTTTACAACTTTACGAGTAATAGTCGACCAACTTATAAAATGTACTTGGATAACATATTTTCCTAAACAAAATGTATCGGAGAACATGCTCTTCAACTGCAAATGTAAGTTTGTCAACTTTATTTTTACAGCTGTAATAGGTATGTTTTTACGGTATGTTTTTGGGGATAGGTAGGTTTTTATCGTTAACTATTTTTAACTTACTTCAAAAAAAGGGGGAGGTTCTAAATTCGTCGTAATCTTTTTTTTATGTATTTTCCCCGATTTCTCAAAGACTCCTGGACCGATTTTGAAAATTCTTCTCTTTAAAATTAAATTCAGCGAATCAGTTTAGTTAATTCGCATAAGTATTTTGATGGGCAACTACGGAACCCTACACTGTGCGTGGCCCGACACGCACTTGGCCGGTTTTTTTGTTGTTGCAACGAACATGGGCGGCCATTCCACAGCGTGATTTGGATGAACTCATTTTGAGTATGCCAAACCGATGTTCTTGTGTTGTTAGTGTTCGCGGTAGAAACACGGATTATTAATTGTTTAAGTTAGCCAATAAAATTTTAAAGAAAACTGTTATTTCAGTCTTTTTTTCGAACTTTAATGTTAGTGGTTCAAATGTCAAAAATCCCTTTATTAGGAAAATGGCAAATTTCTTCATGAATGCAAAGGTGACTTGGTTTATCGTTACTGTGACAAACGATAACACTTTATTTGATGAATCCTTAAAGAACATTTTAATTAATATCAATCAGGAGAAAAGTTATTGCAAAAATATATGTTGATCCCTAGACACTTTTGATGTGTGTAGTTCTGCGTTCGTACACTAGAGACACTTTTTAATTTTCCATACAATTTACGTCTTAATACTTCAAGTACGGTATATACGTAATTAATTCTAAGGGCCTCTGTAGTTGCCCAGTTTAAAGCGAAGATCTCTATTAAGGCTTCAAATAACAATAGAATGACTTTGGCGCCATATTGTGACTTCATGAACGCTTTCCAATACGAATATCCCCTTAAATTAACAGTAAGCTTAGTAAAATAACACTATCCATAAAAAAATATAGAATGTTAATTTACAGGAAGTATTTTTTTTTGTTTTTCTTAATTTTAGTACTTTGCGGATATTTTTTTTAAAGAGTTTCATAGAAGTAATTCCTAACGGCTTGAGTAGAGTTTATACATTACTTAAAACTGTCATTTCAACTTAATGGAACGGAACGTCGAACTTGTCTGATACTTCCGTGGTATAATAATTACTTTAAATAGTTTTCTTCATTTAATAAGCTTAAAACCTACATAAATACGCTATATAAACAGTAAAAGTCATGTGAAAGTGTTATCTCGCTGAACTAAATGTGTTATTGTAAATAACAACAACAAGTGAGTGCCAGTGTCTGAACACAAAAAAAAAACAATAAAGTGCTTATAAAAGTGTATACAAACTAAAACACAATGAAAAGGACCAAAAGTGAGTGTGATTTGATTCATTAAAACATTAATAAAGCTCGATCATAACAAATTTACATTTCAATAATCAGTTGCTAATTTGAAAATAGTGATAAAGTAAACAAAACACAGCTGTGTCATTGATCAATGAGTCACTGAATGAAAGTATTGACCAATCACAGAGACCCTTGAATCTATCTGACAGAAAAATTGTCGTTCAGAAATCCAAATCATAAGATTAGACACCAGCATTTTGAGACTGCGTTCCGATACACGCATTGAATAAAACTCAAGTGTCGATTGCCGGTGAAGCTCAATTTTTCCATACTAGTTCTGCTTTGCTGGTTTCTTAAGGTTTTAATAAGGACAAAATGGAAGACGAGAATGTAACGATTCGGAGGCAACAATTATCTAATTCACTGGAAGACATTTGCACCATGAACTCAACTCTATTTGATGCTACTATGACAAGTTTACCAAACACTTCTTTAAACGAAAGCCAGACTGTCATCGACCTTAACGAGACAATTAAAAAACTAACGTTAGAATTGCAGAGTGCTCACCAAGAGATAGAAAATCTTAACATCGTGAATTCCCAACTGAAAACTGACGTAGAAAAATACCAAAAAGTAATAGATACCTACAAAAAAGTACAGTTTTCTAAAATAAAGACACACACACCACAATCCATGTCCAAAAACAAGAAAAACAAAATAGATGACATTGCTACACCTACAAGAATCCATTCACCATTCAATCTGAGCACACCAAAACCAATAGGGAATATCGATAATAGCTACTTGCATAATACTTCGACTACAGAGTCAATCTATATAACACCAACAACGAATAGAGAACAGGACATCGTGCCCGAAGCTAACAAACAGCAACAGCGTATAACCAGCAAGAACCCAAATATACAAAAAAAAATGTGCATTCTAAGCAGTAACACAAAGAACAATTTATTGTCTATAGCCGTGAAAACCTTTAGTAACAGCTTCAATTTGTGTCATTATTTGTCACCGAAAGGATGCACAATACAGCTGCTTAAGGGTCTCGATACAAAATTACAACAATTCACTCTAGATGATTTTTGTATATTATTCCTTGGTGAAGAAGACTTTAAGTCAACCAACAATTACTATGACATTATATTTCATATAAGAAATGTAATGCAAACCATGCAGCATACTAATATAATAATCTGCTTGCCCACATTTAAGTGCCCTTTTGATACAAGTCTGTTTAATTGCCGAGTAGAGACTTTTAATAACCTCCTATATCTGGATATATTGACGCATGGTCACGCCATCCTGTTAGACAGCAATCTAAATCTCGAATACGACTACAGCATGTTTAACAAGTACACAGGTTCTATTAATAATCGTGGCCTATCGAGAATTTTCAAGGATTTGTTGGATTTAACTACCAGTATAACAGAGCAATCTCAAAGTTATATAGGTGAATCGGAAAAACCTACTGAACTAACTGACAACTTTTTTCTCGACTAAGCACCTTAATATATTGCATCAAAATATTGCTGGTTTATTGGGAAAATCAGACAATCTTACAATTTGCCTTCATGAGCTACTTGAAAAGAATATATGGGTCGATATCCTATGCATCACTGAGCATTTTATGATGGAGGGCTATGAACAACATCTGAGCATAAAGGATTACTGTTTAGCAGCCAGTTTCAGTCGTAAGACAAGCAAACGAGGTGGAACGTGTATACTAGTAAAGAAAGGACATCAATGGAGGGAACTGAGAAAAATAGCAAAATTTTCTTCAAGTGGTGTTTTTGAGTGTTGCGCCATCGAATTAACAGCGTACAAGACTGTAATTGTTTGTGTATATAGGGTACCTAACTTAAGCAACTTTAATGAATGTATTGAAAAATTAGATGTAATGTTACGTATGCTTGTAAATAAGTCCTATAAAAATATTGTTTTAGCAGGGGATTTTAATATAGACGTATTGAAGCGAAATAAGCAATCTATTGAATTTGAAACTTTGTTACTAAATTACAACTTAAAACTTGCTCTATATGAACCGACTCGTATTGTGAGTCAGTCATGTATTGACAACTTTGCGCATAATTTTGGCAAGTTCTCTAAGGCTTCTGTACTCGAATTGGCTCTCTCTGACCATACGGCTCAACTCCTTAAGTGTCCTATTAAAAGTATGTGTTCTTTAAAGCAATGGCGTATACTTAGACGTGATTATAGTAATGAAAATGTAATTAAATTTAGATCATATTTGAATAGTTTGTCATTTTCAGATGTCTATGAATCTGATAATCCTAACATGGCTTACAATGCTTTCATGGAAATGTTTCTATTAATGTATAATCAATGCTTTCCTAAAATATCAATAACTGTAAAAGTATCAATGAAACAAAAGTGGGTATCACGCGGTATTAAACATTGTAGTGCAAAGAAACGCCATTTATTGTGGCAGTATCGATTGAAACCAACGCAACATAACAAAACCTTGTTTAAAAAATATTGTAAAACGTTTAGTAAGGTCATCTATTTGACGAAAAAGGCACAGAATTCTCATAAAATACAAACATCTAGTAATAAATCAAAAACGGTATGGCAAATTATTAATGAAAATAAACTAAATACTCCTAAGAATAACATCAATAGAATTCGTACTAACAATGCAATTATATCCGACCCCCAACAAATTACAAACTTGTTTAATAATTATTTCATTGACAAAATCAAATCAATCACCGCAGGTGTAAATGTTACAAACCATATCCCGAACAGGAAGGATTCAATGTTCATGGCTCCCAGCTTGCCCATAGATATGTTCAATATTATCTTAGCCCTTAAAAATACACATAGCGTTGGTTATGATGGTGTTAGCACAAAGATTATAAAAACTGTAGCTGATATTGTAGCTGGCCCATTGTGCCATATAATGAACTTGTGTATATCTGAGGGAATATTCCCAGATTCTTTGAAGAAATCTATAGTCAAGCCATTACATAAGAAACAGGAAAAAGACTTGATGCAAAATTATAGACCAATTTCATTATTATCTATTTTTTCAAAAATATTTGAAAAGTATATTTCTCTACAACTGAACACCTACATAGATAAAAATAATCTTCTTTGCAATGAACAGAACGGGTTTAGGAAAAGTAAAAATATAAATATGGCAGTCTATGACTTTCTACACAAAATTATGACAAGTATGGATACAAATACACCCATCTGTGCAATTTACTGCGATATGACGCAGGCGTTTGATTGTGTTCAGCATAACATTCTATTTAAAAAGCTCGAAGCATATGGTGTTAGAGGCAATGTTCAAAAGCTCTTACAATCATATTTGCAAGATAGGAAACAAATAACAGAAATAACGACAATTAATGCGAGTACTAAACATGAAGTAATTTTCACATCTGGGGAACGGAACGTCTACTACGGTGTACCGCAGGGAAGCGTATTAGGACCACCCTTATTTACCCTATACATCAACGATTTTCCTAAATGTATAGAACACAGTATGACACTGTTTGCAGATGACAGTACCATAACCATTCCTTGTTATAATAAGAATATGTATGAAACTGAAATTAATGATACGCTAAACAAAGCGATAATCTGGTTAGAAAATAATAATCTTAAAATCAACTTAAATAAAACATTAATAATGCATTTCAGTCAAAGGCAGTTAAAATTCCCAAATTTCAAAATTATGTATAACAATAATGTAATAGACGCAGTAAATTCCACAAAGTTTTTAGGATTAACCATAGATCGTAATTTAAATTGGAAGGCTCATATAGAGGTAATTAGCAAAAAACTAACCAACAGTGCATTTGCATTATATAAACTATCGCGGACTCTAAAAACTGATGCCCTTTTAACCGCCTATTATGGCATGGCAGAGCCTATTATTAGATATGGTGTGATTTTTTGGGGTCTCTCTACGGATAGAGTTATCGCATTCAAAGCCCAAAAAAAGTGCCTCCGATCCATATTTAAATTACAAATGACTGATAGCTGTAAGCCGTTTTTCATTAGCCACAACATCTTGACTTTACCATCAATTTATATTTTAGAAATCGCGATATTTGTAAAATCTCATCCAGAGCTATTTCCCCGCATGGCAGACCGGTTTCCCAGAAATAGACGCGATAACAGTCAACTCTGTCAACATACGTGTAGGACGGCACTGATGCGCAAGAGTGTTTTTTGTATGGCTCCCATAATTTATAATAAACTTCCCCATGCCTGGAAAGAGCTTAATGTAGAAGCATTTAAAAAACAATTGAAATCATTTTTAGCTAGTAAAGCATACTATGATGTTAATGAATTTTTAAGTGAATCGTTTTAATTTGACATGCTATTTTATTTATTTATTTTAATGAAATTAATTTAATGTGATAATGTTTTTGATAATGATGTGTGGATATTATTGTACTTGACATCCTTGTTTTATGTAATTTTACTATAGTATGTTTTTATAATTTATTGTTATTTAAATCTATACATTAATCAAATTTCTTAAATTTATTTTGTTAAGTGAGAATTGTAATGTAATTTATGTTATTATTACTGGTTCATAAATAATTAATTCTAAACTTTTAAATATTTGCACACCATGACAATATGGTAAACGTGTTAGCACTCCATGTACTATTTATAACACCTTGCATGCATTGTATTGTATGTATACACATGTTTGAGCGAATAAAGAATCTGAATCTGAATCTGAATCTGAATCTGAATCTGAATCTGAATCTGAATCTGAATCTGAATCTGAATCTGAATGGATCATAAACCAAACGTTAACGTTTTTGCCCTTAACCTTGACTAAACTTGGCAAACATAAATTGGAAATTGGATTATTTGTCACCGACTGACAGACGTAGCAAGAAAAAGTTCTTTTGTGTAAAGAAATGTCTAATAATAACCAAAGTAGAGTGAGCCGCACAGTACGTTAATGGTATAACGTTGAACTTTAGATGGTCTATTTCAAATAAGACAATTACAGGCACTCTTGAACCGTCCAAAAAAAACCAAAAAAAAAACTAAGGCATGTGCTTCAGTCCCAACTCAGGGGTACTACTATCTAAGCACGAAACCCGTAGCTTCGGCCTTCGTTTCGGGCGTTTAATATTCATTATCACTTACGGACATAAGATTAGTTAGTGGTGCGGACTAAGATTTGGTGAAAAAATGATTGGACAGTTTTGTACCAATTCCCGATGTGTTAGACCGGAAGCCAGACCAAAATATCGTTAGTGATTTCTTCTCAAGCCATAATTAGTAGACTACATAAGGGAGTCGGATCATAAAGATTTGTGGAAGTCAGCTGCTGTTCCGTTGGTGGGATAAGCAGCAATAGCCGTTCAAACACGTAGAAAAAATAATATTTTTTTGTCATTTCCTCCCAACTGAAACCTGGTTTATATTGAAGATTACCTTATATGACGAAGAATAAAACCAATCAGCTGTCTGTAACATGGTGGAATACACGTCTGCTGGTCACTCGAACATGTAATTTTTTATATTATTTTCAGTGATTTCCTCTCGACTCAAATTTTACCTGATGAAAGTTTACATGAAGATATGGATAAAAGCAAACGTCAGCTGGCTGTATCTCGGTGGAAAGATCGTAAAATAAAATATGAAGAAACAAATATTTTATTAAATCTGAATAACTAAACGTAATTTATTTGCAATATCAAAACGGACTTATGGGAAACGAGTGTCTGTCATAATGACACATAGAAGAAGCCATAAAAAAATATTATTTGGAAAAAAAACTTGTGTCATCCATAATCTTGTCAAATCATTCTGCTAACATAAGGTTTCAAATCAATATTAAATGATTTTTTTGTTGTATTTCGTTATTTTGTTCAAGTTATGGAACTGTTCTTACTGGAGTGAATAAGTAATTGACACCCTGATCAGGAAGGTCCGTTATCCGGTTCAACAGAATCAGAAGGATTCCCGCACGATCTTCAATGATGAGACAAGGCTCTCGCTTGGAGATTACGTGAAGAGCTTCTCGATCCGGCTTGCATTATGAAGAAATTCCTATCTTTGAGGTCCGAACTAGATATCCATTGATACATGTTTCATAACAACATGATTATTTTGTATTTTTAATTGTTTTATATGTAATGTAAATGAAAAATGTAAATGACAATAACATCAAACAATGAATCAAGCAATGATTGGGGGTTTTCTTTATAGAAAAGGTTTTTATTTCTTATACTTTTCACTAATTGAGAAAATAAATCAATAGACCCATTTATACGTTTCTTCAAGAGTTCATTATGATCGTTTTGCATATTCGTGCAAAGAATGGGCAGAGAACCTTAGGCCCGTCGCATACAGCGTATTCTAAACGCGCAGAAGACGCGCGTTTCAGGAACGCGCCTCTTCGGCGCCGTAGACGCTGATTTGTTATTGCGTTTGGATTGATGATACAAGCGCGCGTATAAAGAAGCGGAGTAGAGGAGAGAGTCTTATATGTATGAGTTATTAAGTAGTCGTTCAGACATAACCGCGCGGTTAGTCAACCGCCAGAAAATAGAATCGCGCTGCTTCCGCGCGTTTCTATTACTATGGAGTCTTTACTTTGCGTTCAGTTGCGTGGCGGATACCGCGCGGTTAGCACATCACAGCTCGTGAGTTTGGCACGGTTCGTTTCGACACTGAACTATTTATTGATGAAGTGGAGAAGAGAAATGCAATATGGGATATTCAGTGTGAGGATTACTCAAATAAAACTATCATAACCAAGCTTGGCAAGAGTTAGTGGAGATATTTGGAAATTGTGAAAATACGTTGGAAACTTGGTTGGTTACTTAATATTGGATGCACCCATTTGCATTGCATACCGCATTTTTCTTATCGTTTTTAGGAGCAACAACCACAGTAAATCGATTTTTCGCTGACCTCCTTTTTCAAACGGACGTTATGCCTGTACGATAATCACATATAACCGCCGGAGTCTGATTGCATCACAATTTTGCGGTTTCGAACCGCGCGATTCATGAACGCGCGGTTTCCGCAAGTCTGTACTAGCCCTTAGTCCTGCTTGTACAATAATTTTCAAAGTATCAGCTGACGACCTTTCCACCGAGATACAGCCAGCTGACGTCTGTTTTTAGCCATATCTTCATGTAAACTTTCATCTGGCAAAATTTGGGTTGAGAGGAAATCACTGAAAATAAAATAAAAAATTACATGTTCGAGTGACCAGCTGACGTGGAATCCACCATGGTACCGTCGGCTGATTGGTTTTATTCTTCGTGATACAAGGTAATCTTCAATATAAACCAGGTTTCAATTGAGAGGAAATGACTAAAAAAAAATATTTTTTCTACGTGTTTGAACGGCGATTGCTGCTTATCCCACCAACGGAATCGCAGCTGACTTCCACGAATGTTCATGATACGACTCCCTCATGTAGTCTGCTAATTATCGCTTGAGAGGAAATTGGTCACGGACATCTGTTACGGGCTCCCGCTCTATGTTGTCCAAACTTTAAATTCTCAAATAGGGAGTAGGGTTCACTCTAAAGTTTCAAGTTTCTGTCCGTATTTTCGTTAACGGACTAAGAGAGTAGATCTCCAGAATTATTAACATTCATGCTCCTGATGTAGATTCCTAGTACATTTTTAAATTACGCCTCAAAATTACATTAAGTTGACGGTTGGGTATCGTAAGCCATACGACAAGAAAGTGAGATATTTGACGCGCTATGGCGTCAAATATCTTTCCACGCAACATTATGATTATGTTTACTAACACAGCCATTACTTATACCTATACAGTCACAAATACCTGACCTATCCACATGTGACTTGTTGTAAAAGTAATATAGTTCCTGTAAAATACAGTTCCTGTCATATATGTAAATAAATAATAATTAAGTTTCTGAACGACTGTACGAATTTATTTTTTATTGTTATAATTATTGACACAAGAATTTCTGGAAAATCTAACTAGAAAGCCGGAAAATTAGTATACATGAAAAGCCGGGGCTGGAAACTAGTCAAATATAACATTTACCGTGGAACACTTGGCAATGGAGGGTAACTAAAGTTTGGAAAACAAGAACTACAATTTTCAATCAGTACGAGTCTGAGAGTCCCTTCCGCTCTACCCAGAGCAAGAGGACCAATTTAAATGTAATGATTTCCCTCCTCTAAAAGATAGCCAGTTTCAATATTTAATTTATCCAAGTGTCACAGAAGAAGAGTTAGTTGCTTTTAATCACTTGTTGATACAGATTTTTTTTTTCAGGCGGTGAAATTTTTTTTTCAATAGTACGAAAAATCTCCATGTACTGTTCTCACTTTATAATTAAAATTGAGTTTTAAAAAATCCGTGAAATTAGTTTGTAAAGATTGCGTTTATTGCCATATAACTTTTCCTGAAAAACAATCTGTTATTTCAATTATTCACAGTTCCACTAGTTATGTTAAAATATACAGCCATTTAATAACCTTACCTATATTTGAGATCCATAACTTCGAAGTTATAAACCGAAGAATACATTCCCGCCAGAAACACAGGGAACAATATCAAAATATAACTATAAACATTAAACTTCCCAAAAGGTCCTAGAACTGTCAAAATATCGTCCACAGACACTTCCGAACTCGGTTTTTTTTCCGGATCCATGATTGTGGCACAGCACTATAATAAATAAGAAAAAAAAAAAACAATAAATATAATAAATACACTTTGGTTCGTAATTAATTGAAATTTTTGTTTGATTATGGAACGCGCGCGTGCGACGTTGGACGCCGGGGCCGATAGTGCGCGCCGCGAACTCAATCTATGCTTTTTATTGTTCAAGTTAAAATCATAGGCTATCGATGCGGAGTTTTCTTACGATAACATTGACTTTTAAATTTTATACTATTTACAACTACTTTTACTATGAGAAGTACAATTATTGACTTGAAATGTTATGTTATTTGTTGGTCTTAAATTTGTGATATGAACGATGCACGATGCGCGGTAAAACCGACGAAACGGAATTTTCTATACTGCGGACAACAGATAAGAAATGCTGAATTATTATCAACTAGATCTTGCCAGCAGTTTCACCTGCTACGATTTGAAAATTATCCTGTGGGAATATAAAATCGGGATAAAATCTATCTTATGTGTTAATCAAGGATATAGACTATCACCGTGGTACCACAAAAACTTTTAAACGTCTGTTGAACACTTGTCTAAAAAAATGTCCCATTATGACGTTGAAATAAGACACACTTTTTTTCGACAAGTGTTCAACAGATGTTTAAGTTTTTGTAGTAAGGCTGTCAGTGTACCTCATTCAATTCTTTTCCTGTTTTTTTTCGGGAAAGAGTAACAAACATCCATGCAAACAAAATTTCACGTTTATAATATTAGTATGAAGTAGGATACGAATATAGGATATTTCTTTTCCAATTTCTGGGTCTAAAAAAATAATTAATAAGTCTTAGAAGGCCAAAAATATGTTTTCGTCTATTTACTTCAACGATGCGTTGAAAAAGCAATGTGATACCTAATGAAAATAATTTTCATCTTGTTAACTCATAAGGTGTATTGGAGTGGTAACACTGTACTGTTTGGTAGTCTTACCAAGGAGTTATTACCCACTGACTGGTCTATGGAGGTCGGATAAATTTAACAGTTAAATACTGCTTATATTATAGCATTTAGGGTGGAAGCCTGCCCTGCCGACTGTTCGTTACAGGAGCTGATGGATTGTTCGGACAGCGCTAAACTCGTGGCCCAATTCTGGGCCGAGTCAATTAAGATTGTCATCGACACAATAAGAAGAAGAAGTGGAAGCCGATCTCAATATAGCTAATTATATTATAGTCTCTGGCCAACAGCCGTGTGAGTTACAAATTCTGGATTGGAGACCGCATATCGGCAAACGTAGTTAGCATGGGTCGCCTGCCAGCTAGATCTACCGAATAACGGAAAAAAGTGGCTGGAACAAAAAGGTGCATAGGACAGAATGGATGAGGAAGACGGAAGACAGGGCGATGTTGCATAGTCTGAGAGAGGCTTCCGTCCAGCAGTGGACTTCGATAGGCTGAGTTAATTGAGTGTAGTCGAAAATGAGCAAGCTTCCCTAGTAGACATATACAGTGTGTTTGGTTTTGAACTACCGATACTTGAAGGGGATAAAAACTGCATGTATGTAGGTCTTTTGGATTTAAAGATATTTGCATTTTATTGTCATACCCCAGTTCGACCGATCAAAATACTTAAATGTTGGAGTAAGAATTTTTTTTAAAGCAGTTTTGACGATGAAAATAAGTCTATATTATCCCCTTCAAGTATCGGTAGTTCGAAACCAAACACACTGTATAAGCCTAATTGACTGGCGTTAGTTTAAAGTTAGTATTAACAATCACATCAAGAGTAATTGTTTAAGACAATGTTGTCGTAAACTTAACAATAAATTACGCAAAGACTTTCCTTTCAAACATAGAAAGTCAGAGTGCACTATGTCTTTTGAGGTAACAGCTGTTGTTTTTCACGTTCATTGATCACTATAATTAGGGAAAGGCGCATGGAATCTAGTGATACTTATCTAGATAGACTTTCCTGATGAATTTGAACGGCAAGGTTGACGCAGCCCAGAGTCGCTGGACTCATTAGGTAACCGTGGCCCCGGAACGAAAATGGCTATTGAAGGACACCGTGGATTGTAGACAATACTAGTCTGACAGTCCCTCTCGTCCTGCCCAGGGTGGGAGGACTCATTGGATGATTTTACCACGTAAAAAAAAGGTTGGCGGATTTGCCGAGCGAGTCCAACAAAATTATTGCGCACGGAACACAAATATTTGTATGATCTACTTACAAACAGACAAATTAAAATATTACCGGCTGTTCCCTGTGGCATCAACTCCGCTACCCGGCTTCTATAGGTTAAATAGCCTGAAGCCTTCCTTGATAAATGGACTATCCAAC
Source organism: Agrotis clavis (assembly GCA_954870645.1). NCBI lineage: Eukaryota > Metazoa > Arthropoda > Insecta > Lepidoptera > Noctuidae > Agrotis > Agrotis clavis. The sequence continues at coordinate 19,930,820 of OX940933.1, read as the reverse complement.
ACAAACATATTTTTTCCATTCAAATTAGTAGTTCCTGAGATTAGCGCGTTCAACCAAATAACATCTTCTGTTTTATAATCATCATCTCAGCCATAGGACGTCCACTGCTGAACATAGGCTTCCCCTTTTGATCTCCACATACACTGGTTGGAAGCGACCTGCATCCAGCGTCTTCCGGCGACCTTTATAAGGTCGTCTGTCCACCTTGTTGGTGGACGTCCTACGCTGCGCTTGCTAGTCCGTGGTCTCCACTCTAGCACTTTTCGACCACATCGGCCATCTACTCTGCGAGCAACATGGCCTGCCCATTTCCTCTTCAGCTTCCTAATCCGGTCGGCTATATCGGTGACTTTAGTTCGTCTACGGATCTCCTCATTTCGGATTCTATCACGCAGGGAAACACAGAGCATAGCCCTCTCTATAGCTCGTTGAGCGACTTTGAGCTTTGAGATGAGGCCGATAGTGAAAGACCACGTTTCGGTGCCGTAACTCATCACTGGTAACACACATTGGTTGAAGACTTTCGTCTTGAGGCACTAAGGTATGTCGGACGAAAAGACATTGCGTATTTTCCCGAACGCTGCCCAACCGAGTTGGATTCGCGGCTGACTTCTTTCTCGAAGTTGGACCCACCTAATTGGACTACTTGTCCTGTTTTATAATATCAGTATAGATTTATTAGACTGGAAGCTGACCATATTTATTATAGTTGAGACAAGGCTATGCAGATGAGATCATAGAACCTTTTTTTTTGAGGTGTAAGAATCATCAAATGAGTCCTATCCCGCTTAGACAGCCCCACGATCCACAGATTTAGGCGTTGCCCTCCGATATTCTTAAACTTAGTGCTTATCTCATTAGTGACCTCGGAACGTAAAGGGCTATTGAAGGACACCTTGGATTTTAGTCAGTACAAGTCTGACAGTCCCTCCCGCCCTGCCCTGTGTGAGAGGACTCATTTGATGATTTTACCACGTATTAAATAAGGTGTTAGGGATAAAAAAAACATTGCCCCGACGACGTTCTTGTACCTAGTGTGGGGAGGGGGACCTAGGTATTTCTCCTGTATCGTGGGTGCGTTTAAAACATTTAAACTCACGAACACCCAGACCCGGAACAACTGATTGATAGCTACTACTACTACTAGAAACTGTGATAGTATAACAGTTTCTATAGCAAAAGGTAAGTATTATCCTTTATTTACACCTGTTTCTGTGTTGTTAAGTAATGGCAGCCATGTTTTGTAAACAACCACGTAGCAACGGAAATCTTGTGTTTGAACACAAGTTATCAGTTGCTAAGAAATACGGTTTCGTCTAGTACGGAACCAAATTCGTTTTTCTTAATACCTCTAAAACCGAGTACGTGCCGTGTGTTGTTCTAGGTCGCGGGAATGTCTTGTTGTCTTTCTTGGTTACCACGGATCTAGAAAGCAAAGGGCAACTGAAAATTATCTAAATCTAAGCGATAGCCGGCAAAGTCGAACATAAACATTCTTAGTTCCATTTTTTGACCATAACTTAATTTTTATATAAAAATTGGGTACGGATTAACAATGTCTGATGTGAGAATTGGAATGCTTTTTTGAGGGCAGGAGTGCGATAGCCTAGTTTCTAAGGAAGGGAAGTGTTTTCGTCGAATTTTCTTTCTGCAAAAAAAGAACAGCTTTTTTCCCTCCGTGCGTCCTGCGTCCGACTTACATGTAGTTCTACATACTACTTTCATTATATCTGATAGAAAATAGTAAAATAATAATATTTTATTAGCTGTTGAATTAAATTAAATGTTCTATTCTTAATCCAAGTACTTAGTTAACAACACCATTGTGAAAGAAACTTTTTCTGTCATCTGCATCTTATGCCCTGTTGTCACGGTCTAATATTTTGCAACTGAATTTTTTATTTATTAATTGCATAATTATTATAGGGTTAGCGCTACACTAAAATATTTTTAAAACTATTATTACATCAATAGCAAATTATAAATTAAGTAGAGGAAAAATATAAAAGACAACAATATTTTTATTATTTCGTGGACAACAAGGCTGTCAATATCATGATGGTGAAATGAAATGAATGTAATGGTAGAATACAATCATTGACTGTAGAAGAAGTCGTGATATTATAATTTGTAGGGCGCTCCTTCACCGCGAGCATTTACCTGTAATGTAACGTTACAGATTCGAACATTCGAAGAGAATAGAGCATCAAATTGCGCACTTTTATGTTACATTACAGGTGAATGCTCGCGGTGAGGGAGCGCCTGTAAGGAAAAACAAAAAATTTCATGGAAACTTGCCAAAAAAAATACCGGCTGTATTTTATAAATCAGCTCATAATTTTATCATTCAACTCATCAAAATAAGGCCAAACATGTTTACTTGACTTTGACAGTTCATATAACTAACATAACCTTAAATTGGGTAACAAACAGCCTTGTCATCACCACAAAATGCGCATCTTCTCAATACTAAGTGAGTGAGTAAACGAACAAAGAAGGCACGATTGCGTATTTAATATTTACTAGCGCTGGAATGTCCTTAATTTTCGGCACACTTTCTAGTGTTTCCTAAGTCTAATTGAGTGGAAAATTGCAGGGTACTGACTTACTGAGTCTGCAAGGCTATGAATGCTACGATAGCGTATCGATAGCAGTATTTTATTAGTATTGGATTAAACTTTGGGCATCTTCCTGACTGAGATAATAGGCTGCAATAAAGAACAGCCCAACAGAAAAGAACTGGGTTAGTATAATTATCTGCTTGACTGGCTAAAGTGGTAAATTCTTTGATAAGTAACAGGAACAACACTTTTTTTAGAGAAGGTAGTGAAAAACAGAGTCCATCTGACATGAATGATTATAATTAGTCTTTTGCGAATATTCCAAGAAAATACAAGTAAATATTTCCTTAGGAACAGTAAATTGTAAGTCACATAACTTACAATTTATTGTTCACAAAGAAATATTTCTTAGACATATTTTTAACATTTCTTATTTTATTAGACCACGTACACAGATGTAACAATTGTTCATAGTGCCTGTATGCCTTGTTTGGTATTATCTACTGCCTGGCATGCTAGGAACGGGAAATCATGTTTTAATATACCTCCGCTATTGACAAAGGCTTGGACGACGAATTTACCTGTCTTGAATCTCTAACGCAGTATTTCGTTCTCGAAGACTTAACCTCATTGGGTTGTCGCTTTGCTGATGGTCGCCTCTATTAGTTGGTGCTTTAAGGAGTAACAGTGATTTGAAAATAGTGTGGCTATGTCCCATAAAAAGCTTGTCATAGCTTGCTGACGTGACAATGAAATAATCTCTGGAAGGGTGGGCCCTTCCAGAAATCTGCAGACCTGCAATAAAGGCTCGTGTAAGCCTACACTAACTTAAGGGTTAACCACAATAATACAATTTGTTATTTTATTAGCTAACTCTGAACCGCAATGTTTTATTGAAGATGTTCGTCGTGAACTCAGCGCTTTAAATTACCTAAGTTATGGCTGCAATAATCGTACAAGTACTGTTTTATAGTTCCGTAATAAAATCTCAGTCTAATCAACAGTAAAGAATAGTCATTTCTTTGTCATATGATTTGATTGGAATTCAAACGTAATCAGTTTCAATTAAATTGTCTGAAGGTTTATCTTGAGTGTAGATTTGTGATTGAAAACTAGCGTCTGGCACTGGTCTGGCTTTTTGCTGAACTACGCCTGTTTGGCACAGCTACGAACACACAGCACCTTTTGTGTTCTTCCTTATTTTTGTATTTTCTATGACAATATTGTGTGTCTTACCTGTCTCCTATAAACTTTCTTATTGACAAGTTGTGATGATGTTTTCATCATTTAGATTAATCTAAATAATGATGTAATCTTATAAGTCTGTCTGTGCTACCTTTGAGCCAACTCTTAGCTGGGCTGCGGCACTATATTTACAAGTTACAATGGCTTTGGTATGCAAATGACAATTGAGGAACAGACACATCCATTACTAACGTCTTACAGTGACGTTTTTCGGATGAACTGAATCCGGTCGCAGGTTCAAATCCCGCTCGGGGTTCGAATATTTCTTTCCATAGAAAACCTTTGAAACTCGCGACACATGCGTTAATGCGAATAACTTAAATAACAGATATAGTTAGAAATAACAAAACACAGTCCTGATTATTAGTATTCTTATATGCTGACTGCAATATTATCACCATTAAATTTCCTGTTTCCTATTCTTCAAGATTTACCATTCCTCAATCAATCGTCTCACTGATTGGTGTGTTGCCAACTGACTTTGTAACTTCCGACCATAAATTTATAAGTCAGGAACTAGTGAACGAACGTCCTTAATTGTAAATCTATGGTGTCTATGCGTAATATAAAATATCTATTTGATATAAAAAGTTAAAAGTGGTGCCAAGTTTAGAACTGACAAGAAAGTTATGGATAAAACGCGGAAAGGCCCGCTTCTACCAAGAGTGCATTTAGGTATTCCTATCTTAAACGTGTTTATTACATCAATGTCTTTGTCATCTTCAAAATATTGAAATAAACAGATTTGTGTTTGTTTATTTTTAAATATTGTGAGTGGAATATTTTTTTAAAATCAATTTTCATAATTAAACCTTCAGCCAACAGGCCTAAATCCCTATCCATAGTTCGAACTCAAGTATGTACATAAAGACGCATTACGTTTCGTATTGTGCAAGTTTCAAAAAACAAAAAAACCCAGCCAAAATATACTTCACATTTAAGTTACAGTGCTGAAGTTAGAACTTTACAGCCTCAATTCACCTGAAATATAAAGCAGATTCAATGCCAGAATCAGATAAGCATATAATGCTATTGCACCAACAATTTACATTGGTGGGCACACGACTTGTATTGCAAGAGATTTCCGTGTTTTATACCGTTGACGTGAACTAGTATTCGATATTGCGCCTCCCGTGGTTTAGTGATGTGCACGCGTGTATATTTTATCGATAGTTTTACTTGTTTATTTATTTTTTGCGAAATTCCTTTTTTAAATGTATTTATTTTTACACAAAAGTTTTATTGTTTTTATGGATTTCAACCTTGTTACTAGTTTATTTTCATCGGAATTTCAATAACTATTTTTAGTCCAATTTTGAGTAGGAAATGAACGGAGACCTTTTTGGCAAGGTGAAAACGCAAATTATAAAAAAGACACGACATCGGTACCTAAACACTTATCTTTTGCTTAATTGTGGCGATTATGATCAAAAGAAATAAGGCTGAGTGAGCGATTACCAACTATTTAGGGCCAATTATTACGATTTATTTTTGCAAATTCTTTTTAATCGCGAATTGGTTTTCCTCTTAGATTATCCTCTTCACTGAGCGAAAATTGAACAGAGGATAAACAAGTGGCCGTTGTCTTAAAAGCATTTTGTATATTTTCTCAAAGGACTTTAAAATACTTTACATTTTTGACTGTACCATAATCGTTAACATCGCAAGATGGTACTTTATTTTGAGCCTCAGTAGCTGCTTCTTATTAACCCCCGACGGAAAAAGAGGGGTGTTATAAGTTTGACGTGTCTGTCTGTCTGTCTGTCTGTCTGTCTGTCTGTGGCACCATAGAGCCCGAACGAATGAAGCGATTTCAATTTAGTTTTTTTTGTATTAAAGGTGACTTACGGGCGAGTGTTCTTAGATATGTTTGATGAAAATCGGTTGAGCCGTTTAAAAGTTGTGGGGGTAAAAGTGGGGAAGGGTAACCGAGGTTTGCAAATAAACTCGAGTGGGGTCTTAAATGAAAGCGCACTGAAAGGGAATATTTATGACTTAATCGAGAGTGTTCTTAGCATCGTTTGATGTCGCGGGACTAACGAATATCGTGACCCTGGAACGTAAAGGGCTATTAATGGACATCGTGGATTTTAGTCAGTACATTAAACCCCGACAGAAAAAGAGGGGTGTTATAAATTTGATATGTCTGTCTGACTGTCTGTCTGTTTGTTTGTATGTCTGTCTGTCTGTCTGTTTGTATGTCAGCGATTTCAATTTAGTTTTTTTTTTTGTAATAAAGGTGACTTACGTGTCGATTGCTCTTAGTATATAGATGTGTTTGATGAAAATTGGTTGAGCCGAGTTGTAGGGGTTAAAAGTGGGGAAAAATAACCGAATGTCTGCAAATATACACGAGAGGGGTCTCAAATGAACAGGGCTCCCGCTACCATATGTGCAAAGTGTGCAATGCACACGGCCGCCATGCTCTAAGGGCGCTAAAGCCAAGAGAGGGCCCAAAAAATTTTTTAAAAAAAGGTATGAAAAAAATAATTTTGAAATAGTAGTTGAGAACTTATAATACCCATATATAGGATTAGGTTTAAGTACTAAAGACTTCAAATACGAGTATTTGACCACACTTTTAGATTAAAACTTGAAGTCCGGAAACGTTTTACTTTTACAGATAACTGCGTTACCTAATTACCTTGTCCTATTCCAAAAACCTAAAAAATTTCGCGCTCGCTTCGCTCGCGCTTCCAATAAGGTTGACGTTCGCTTTTCTTGACCTCACTTTTGATAGCTCATTTTTCAATTACATATGCTTCTTATGTAAGTTATTCTTCTTTAGGTCTACAAATTTTAAAATTTTAAGTTTGTCTTCTCTAAGGTGGTATGGCACTCTGGGTGTGAAGTTTGAGTAGCACTTGATTGTTTCTTTTGCGTTTAAGTTCCAAGGCGGCAAGCTTTACAGCCCATGGGCGCTGAATTTCAAAATACACCACTGACCTACCTACCATAAAAAAAGATAATTCAAAATGCTTTAGGGGGCGCCAAAATCCTTTTTTGCACACAAGCGCCAGTAGACCTTACGGGGGCCCTGCAAATGAAAGCCACTGAAAGGGAATACTGATGACTTAATCGAGAGTGATCTCAGCTTCGTTTGATGAGAAAATTGGTGGAGAGAAAATTGGGACATGGAAATCCGATTGTTAAGTGAGAGTGTCAATTAATACATCTCAGTCTTTGCAATTCTGCTAAAGATGATTTATAACGTAGGTTATTAAATAAATTGTGCTGTAACCGCCCAACATAAAATGATATACTTAATAATAAGTGTGTACCTATAAAAAGTATCAAATAAAATTAAATTAAAAATTTAAAAAACCCCCGACACAAAAAACAAGATCCCTTTAAAAAGTACTAAATAATCAAAAAACTCAATCTTAAAGTACCTAATTATGTATTAATAATTATAAAAAAATACGTCACGTTGGGGGACCGAAAAAAATCGTAGATAATAAATAATTTGGAGCGGTCCCCCAACGTGACGTATTTTTTTATAATTATTAATACATAATTAGGTACTTTAAGATTGAGTTTTTTGATTATTTCATTTCGATTTTGATTTTGGCTTACAAAGTCGATAATTATGTCATTTCAGAGGCAGGCGAGGTTCCCAGAGGCGGCTAAACTAACTCTGACACTAGACAGTGACCACATCCTCACACGAATGAGAAAGACTCTTAAGAAATAAAATTAGATTTCCGGTTATGACTAACTTTCTTGCAGTGAAGTCTGTGCGCAAGTTCGTATTTGTTCACATTACAGTTGCGGCCAGAAATAGCCATTGCCCAGAAGTGGGATAGATAAAATAATAACAAAAACTCCAAATAACAATAAGTAATTATTCAATAATTATAGCTACAAGTAATAATTCAATTATTGATTGTAATGATCACGACAACTATTAATTAAACACCAAATATCTTTTCATTCGAGTAAACCAGTCCGTCCCTAATAAGGTGGATACTGCATTATTTACAATATAATCGAGTCTTTAGAGTTTGCGACACAGGACGAAGTAACATAAAGGTTACACCCGGACTGACTTTGAGGAAAATACTAAAAGAGGAAGAGCCAAAAGCGTGTATAAACATTTTTGCATAATTGGTTGGGGGTAGGTTACAAGATTTGAGCCGTACATACTAAGTAACAAAGGCAAGTCAAATAAAAATTGAGACTCTGAAATATAGCTAACTAGCTGACCCGTGCCCACTTCGTTGGGCAGTATTTCGGCTAATATGTATGATATCTTTATAGTTTACAGCCTATAGCACTCACGGATAATGTAGGTTTCTACCAGTGAAACAATTTTTAAAATCGGTTCATTACTTCCGGAGATTACCCCCTACATACAAACTTACAAACAAATGTTACCTCTTTATAATATTAGTATAAATAAAGGAGGAGAGGCTTTTAATCATTTGTAAAAGTGGTCGGAAATTAATGAATTGAAGAGAAAGAAAGAAGAGAAAGAATCGTTGATCATGTGATGAAAATAATAATAATATAATCAACCTAGGCCATTTTTTAATTGAAAATTGTTAGTTGAGTCCTGGTGGACTCAACTCTGGGTGGACTGTCAGTAGCCTGAGCGTCCCTTCTGCTTTAGTCTTGATTTACTAAAATCCATCATGTTCCTTCGCGGCTGCGGTAACTTTTTAAGACAGGCCCGCGATTGTAACAGTACCCTTAGCACGAAATTTCACTCTTTTACTTTACAGCGTCTTTCCAGTATTTACAGCGTTTCTTGTATGAAAAAAACTTTTTAAAAAAAAAAAGGGAACCGACTTCAAAACCAAACACAAAAAAAACTATAAAATAACTTTTCTTTCGGAAGTCGGTGGCTTTGTTTTTTATTTTATTTTATTTCATTGAGTTATGGCCACCGACTTCCGAAAGAAAAGTTATTTAATAGTTTTTTTGTATTTGGTTTTGAAGTCGGTTCCCTTTTTTTAAAAAAGTTTTTATTTTTCCCTTTTTAGTTGAGATATTCCTCAAAAAAAATCTTCTTTGAAAATCTACAATCCTTAAGCAACAAAAACGGATCTATGCGAGCAACTTCACGAGATATTCATTATTGTTTTATACTAAAACCTTCTCCAGAATGTAACAAACACTTTTCTGAAAATTGCATCAAAATCGGTTCAGCCAAACGCGAGATAATCGCGGACAAACATGCAATCGTCCCTGAAAATTTATTATCCAAGTAAGGAAAACGGATCCACGCGAGCAATGTCACGGGATATCTATTAGTGTTATATACTAAAACCTTTTCCAGAATGTAATGAACACTTTCCTGAAAACTGCATCTAAATCCGTTCAGCCAGACGCGAGATAATCGCGGACAAACATGCAAGCGTCCCTGAAAATTTACGATCCAAGTAAGGAAAATGGATCCACGCGGGCAACGTCACGGGATATCTATTAGTGTTATATACTAAAACCTTCTCCAGAATGTAATGAACACTTTCCTGAAAACTGCATTAAAATCCGTTTAGCCAAACGCGAGATAATCGCGGACAAACATACATACATACATACAGGTCGAACTGAGAACCTACTTTTTTTTTGAAGTCGGTTAAAAATGGAACAGCGCCTCTGGTGTACGAAGAAGGAACTAATTTTTTCCTTAAAAATTGTCAAAGTTCCAGTTTACTTTACGTCTCAAATACTGAAAACTCGTGCTAAGGGTACAGGTGTGCCCAGTTTGCTGACAGGTCCTTATTAACTGACACTCTTTGATGGAACATTTAACTTGTGTCGTGCTAAAATAAATGTGAGGGGAAAAACACAAATGAATAATGTAGTAATAGAGTGATCGTAACATTTGCCTAGTCTAGTAACAGGCACAGCTTTGGACCATTAACGAGAATACGTAATGAGGCGACTCCGAAATGACTCAACGATCTGTGCTTGAATGATTTGAGTTGACAACATATTGAATCATCATCATCATCATCTCAGCCATAGGACGTCCACTGCTGAACATAGGCCTCCCCTTTTGATCTCCACAGATACCGGTTGGAAGCGACCTGCATCCAGCGTCTTCCGGCGACCTTTATAAGGTCGTCTGTCCACCTTGCTGGTGGACGTCCTACGCTGCGCTTGCTAGTCCGTGGTCTCCACTCTAGTACTTTTCGACCCCATCGGCCATCTGCTCTGCGAGCAATATGGCCTGCCCATTGCCACTTCAGCTTGCTAATCCGTTGGGCTATATCGGTGACTTTAGTTCGTCTACGGATCTCCTCATTTCGGATTCGATCACGTAGAGAAATTATACTTATTGAATAGAGCAATTATAATTGATAACTAATAATAATAATAAGCTTTATTTTTTTAGACTGCTTTACCACTGTTACATTTTCTATACTAACTGTTAGAAACAAAATAGCTAAACCATGTAAGTGCTGAATTACTAAAAGAGAACCCGTCTAGCTAAACTATCAAATGCGAAGCAATAACTGCTATTCTTCCAATAAGACGTGGTTATGGTGAAAAACTTACACCAATTTTGGTTATTGTTTTTGTTTGTTTATTAATTGTGCCACTGTCAAGCTAATTTTAATTTGAGGCATTACATTTAGAAACAGGCATATTTCTAAAGTTGTTTTAAAGTAAATGCACTAATATCCTTTCTTCTCCATATAAATAATGTCTGAATCAGCAAATATTTTGACCGTTCCGTAGCACTGTTTAATAGTGGAACTTTCTGCCTGCATCTGTATTTATAATCCCGTACAATCATGATCTCTTCAAAGTTAGAGTACATAGGCTTCTTCTGGGTAAGCTCGCTCCATTGTCGACTTTGTCTGTCACTCTTGACCTAGACTAGAGTCAAGGGAAACCCTCTTAAATAAAAAACAACAAAATGAACGAACAAAATTCTAATTAAATATTATCGATACTTTCTACAGTCATGTCCCATCCCTATCCAACTCTATTCTGGAGCCAAGCTCTTTGTGGGATTGAAACTTTTTGACTCAGAGGGTTTGTTATCTGACAAGTAGCTTCAAACGTATGCTTTTGCTTCCCACTTTCCACCTTATTAATTTGTGATGATATTGCTATGATATTACTACTTAGAAATTTCTATTTATCTTCTGTAAGAGCAGAAACTAAGTTGTGAGAAATAAATATTTTTACAATTACTACAATTGTAATGCTGCCAGCGTTCTGGACACTGTACCCGTTGTTTTCATTATTTTTCATACATATTCCATAATTAAGTTTTCATTTATAGTAAGTGTATTTACGTGGATGGCTAAATTCGAAACTATGAAGCTATTGTCAAACAGACAGGCGAAACGAATGCGATCCAAAACGTTTTTATTTGTAATGTATGGAATTGTTTGAATACAGTCACATAGAAAAGCGAAAGCGATCCGATAGTCTATGTGACTGGCTTCAAACAATTCCATACATTACAAACAAAAACGCTTCACTTCTCGTTTGCCTCCCCTGTCTGTTTGACAATAGCTTGAAGAATATCAAAAAACGTTGAAAGGAGTCTCGAGGCCGATTTTGACGAAAACTAAAACTACGTTACATTGGATTTTAGAATAATCAATAATCCTGGCCATGAATCGAACCCACTATTAGTTTGTGTTATGTAGTTAGAATGTTATACTTTACGTTCAAAATATCAATTGTGTGAATTAAAATAATTGTAATGATGAATTCCTAGTAGTGGTTGTAAGTTGTAAACGAGTTTCGAATGGCAAATGAGTCCTCTTGCCCCGGGTGGAGTGGAAGGGACTATCTACTGTCGGGTGGGTTGAGTGGAAGGGACTATCTACTGTCGGGTGGGAGGAGTGGAAGGGACTATCTACTGTCGGGTGGGTTGAGTGGAAGGGACTATCTACTGTAGGTTGGATTGAGTGGAAGTCTGTGGAAGGGACTATCTACTGTCGGGTGGGTTGAGTGGAAGGGACTATCTACTATCGGGTGGGTTGAGTGGAAGGGACTATCTACTGTCGGGTGGGATGAGTGGAAGGGACTATCTACTGTCGGGTAGGTGGAGTGGAAGGGACTATCTACTGTCGGGTGGGTTGAGTGGAAGGGACTATCTACTGTAGGGTGGGTTGAGTGGAAGGGACTATCTACTGTCAGGTGGGTTGATTGGAAGGGACTATCTACTGTCGGGTGGGTTGAGTGGAAGGGACTATCTACTGTCGGGTGGGTTGAGTAGAAGGGACTATCTACTGTCGGGTGGGTTGAGTGGAAGGGACTATCTACTGTCGGGTGGGTGGAGTGAAAGGGACTACTACTGTCTTAAAATCCACCCCGTTCCTTCAATAGCCCTTTGCGTTACAGTGTCACGGTTATCTTTAGACGATGCCGCCGTCGTGTTTGCATTAAAAGGGGCAAGGAGCACAACCCAGGAGTGCTTCAGTGCTTGCGGCTCTCTGTTCCAGACCGCTACGTATGGAGACGGCGGCGCCCGCCACTGCTGGCTGTGCCAACTGCCAGGACCAACCTGCTGGCTAAAGCACCTCTCACGCGAGCAATTCGTACTGTTAACGAAATTCAGAATAGGTTGGACATTTTTTCGTGTTATTTTAGTGAACTTGCAAAAGTAAGTTTAAATATAATATGTTACGAGAGCATCAATTAGTGTAATTTTATGTTACCTATTGTTTATTTTATGTTATTGTTTCTTTCATTGTTTATTGTTTCTTTTATTGTTTTGCTTTTTAAATTTTAATTTTTCATTGTAAAACAGATTTAAGTTAATTTGGTCTAAGGTAAGGTTAAGTTGTATCGTTTTAAGGTAGGTAGCGATTGTGTAATTTGTTAATACATAATATAATGATATTAGTAATTATTAGTAATATAATGTTTGTAATATAGTCTTTGCTATCGTATTAGGTGTGTAACCTGTAATGTTAGTATAAGAGTTTTTAAATAAATAAATAAATAAATAAAATTCTGAATGAAATTACGAGTTCTGAATGAATAAGATAAATTGTGATCTAAAATGCCATTATAATGACTAAATTATTGGTATTGTTTGTTTATTGATTGGCGTTAGTAATTAATATCTACTTATAAATTAATATTGCCCGTGAAATATAAATCATTGTAATAGACGTGACTATTGTATCGGTTTCCATGATTGATTTATGTTCTATTAGAACTATAATGAATTAAAACTGTTTGAATAGAAGATGAGTTAGTATATAACTTGCATTACCTATGTGACAACTAGCTAATGGCCCATACCTCATGTATAGCCAATAAACATAATCTTGGGATCCCGTCTATCTCTGTAGCAAAATTCAGCAAAACCGGTTCAGTCGTTCAATACAAATCTGAACACTGCGAAATTGCTGTTGGAAAAAACTCACCAGCAAACTTTATGCGACCTGGAAACGGAACCTACATGCTCTGTATTCCTTGTTCAAGGGAGCTGTAGTGGCCCAGTGGTATCGGCACCAACTTACAAGCTGTAGGTTGTGGGTTTGAACCTAGACAGGCGCACGGCAATATGTAATTTACTTCATTATTTTATTCAGAAGACTTCATAATTAACCCAACATCATAATTATCCAGCCGACCTTCACCAGATCGTCGGCCTAGACATCTGGCACAGTCTAAAGGAATCCCACGTTTAAAAATAATGTTAAAAGTCATTGTACGACAAATGATCTTTTAACTACACAAGAACTTTGGCATTTTCAGTACACCTTTTAATTATTTTATACCCTCAACAAACTGACAATTAAATTCAAATTCTTATAAAAGCAAAAATATCGACGTTAATTCCAGTTACCAAACCTTTGATGTTACTTTTCAAACTAATCACGGTTAAGTGCTATTATTGTTTAGAACAAAATGGCGTTTGGGAAAGAAAAAGGGCAACTTTGTAATTATGGAATGAGAACTCCACTGAAGGTGCTTGCTTGTAGGGCTGACAACCAACCATTGTTTCCTCTGACACGTGCAAGGTTTAAGTATTTTTTATTACAAGGAGACGTTAAAAGTAAATCAAAAGGCAATAGGCCCTAACAACTGGGTCAAGTGAAAACCAATGACAATCATGGAAAAATACTCCAAGTTGTTAATAAATGAAGATTAGTCAGAAAATGTAAGAGACATTGAGAGAGTTGCTTATTGGTTAGAGGCATGTGATTTGCCAAAGATTGTTCTGAATTCTTCTAGAGTTATTTGTGGCATCTAGTTTTAGTTTAGTTTCAAAAGAAGTGTTGTTCAATAAAACGAATTTACGTACTTGTGTTCAGATATAAATTAGTGGAATAAGTAGGTACAGTTTTGCGGTCAGGCCTTCCTATGACCTTATGGTGTTACGGAAAGTTATATTTTTTTTCTACTTTGGAAACTGAGCAACTATTCTGCCGGAGCTTGAGGTTATTATTATCCTTAATTCTCGTTCAAGGAGGTTGCCACACTTTTAAAACCATATCAAAAATCTTAATTTATACATTTTATTCCTGGCAACCCTACATCTCACCCAGAGGTCTGAGGACGAATGGTAATTTACTTGAATAAGTTCTGAATTATGAATACTGAAAATCTGACCCGAGAGTGTTGTGGAAGTTCTCTCAAATTATAAGTACTTACTTTCTGAGGGTAAACAGATTACTGGCCTTATTTCAGGTGCTTGAGAAGGCCAAGTAATGATTTATAATTATGATAAAATAAGTGGGATTTTTTAGTGTCGGTAAATGTGATTAAACCTAAGCTTGACTTACTCTTGTAAGGTCTTCGTAATTTTAGGGTTTGAGCAGTCTGCTAGACTGAATATTGGCTTGCCATTGTTGCTTATGTTGAAGGTGGTCACATCCTCACCCTAAGTAAGAATTGTAAAGTTCAATGCTGGGAAAGAAGGCCTCCTCTCTGTGAGAGGGAGTGGACTCTTTTCACACACTCGGGCCTTGTGCGGAATGCTGGATATAACATGCCTTCAAATTCTTGATGTATACTGTGGACATGATGCTGGCCTGATCTCAATAAATTAAAGGATTGGAAGTACGTGGAAGTTCAGTTATACAATATTATTTAATACTAGCTGCTGCCAGAGGTGTCACCCAGTACAACTCGAAAATTATGCCGCGGGAAAATCGGGATAAAAACTTATAAACTATCAGTCTGTCAAATCCGTCCAGTAGTTTTTGTGTGAAAAATTAACAAACATCGATCCGAGCAAACTTTCAGCTTTCATATTAATAGAATTAGTTTCACATTAATTTCTCATACGTATTTGATTAAACAATAAAACAATTGATTACTCAGTACTAACACTTCTTACATGGGTATCTTAATATCTTAGTGTGCTATTATACCAAATATTATCTCTAGACACATTCTCTAAATTAGTTATTATTTAAGCAGCAAACATCTAAATCCCAGTTGGCGTATAATTCTCACAGAGTAAGTGCGTCCTCGTGTGGGGACTATCATAAGTACCTGTGTTACGTTATTATATTACACGCTTTAATTACCCAGGAATGAGCTAGTTAGAGTCGTTAAAGGAACTCTGGGCAAGTAGAAACGAATGTTGCCTTCTTTTTCCATCACAATAAGGCAAATATTTGCAATTAACAACCCTCTGCTTATTAATATGTTATCAAGGGCTTGGAGATCCGAGTCGCAGGACTGCTTAGGGTATTGTTCCTCTGGAACGCAACGAGAGCCGTGGGAACAGAATGGATCTTTAGTCAGCCATCATCTAATAGCCTTTTCCCAACTTTCTTGGGGTCGGCTTCCAGTCGAACCAGTTGCAGCTGAATACCAATAAATGACAGCCGGGACAACAGTTTTACGTGCTTTCCGAGACACGGAGCCTGTCATTTGCAGATCTTTGACAGTCATTACTATAAGTCAGAAGCTCTAAAACTCTGACGACCAGTCTTACCAAGGTTGTGGAGGTCCGATAGGCAGTCGTTCCACGTAAAATACTGATATTCAGCTGCATCTGGCATTCGACTTAAAGCGGACCCCAATATAGTTGGCAAAAGGTTTTGCCTAGCAAATGATGAAATGAATGAGAGAGACTGAGGCTATTAGATTGATGACATTATTAAGTTTTATAACTATTATTATCTCTTCACGTCAAAATTCGAATTATTATGACAGGTAGGCACGATGTCAAACCGCACGATAGTCAGTAACAAGAATCGTTTTTAATTATCTAATTACTGTCAAGGCACAAAAAGTAATACTTGAAATTGATAAGTGGTTTAATTTGAGCGGTCAATAAACAATATAACAAAGTTACACTTTTTATAGTCTTAGAAAGGTCATTTAAAGATATAAAAATAGTACTAGGCTACCCGTTATTGTAACCGGTATCGGCTACTCGCGGTCGGGTCTGATCGTGTAGAAGGGGTTTAAAAGAGTGGAACCTTTTTTAAACAAATGTTGGAGTCATTTATAGGATTTGACAAATTGTTATTTTAACTACTGATCAGATTGTTTGAAGCCTGTCACATAGACTATCGGACCGCTTTCGCATTTTTATATGACATGATTCGGTTCGGTTCGCTATCGCCTGTCTGTTTGACAATAGCTTTAGAGTGAACAGGCTTCTTTTAGGTAAGTTCACAAAAGTGCAAACATTAGCGTCTTCCATTCATCAGCAAGTCCAAATCATGGGTTGGTCCCTGAAAGGGCCACTTGAGCAGAATGCGTAAAATGGTCCATTACATTTCTTGGTAACCAATAAAAAATAATATGGGGAAGTCTATGTTACGCAGTGATTTACCTACGGCAAATAAAATATGATGATGATGATGAATAGAAAGTAATAATTATAATAAATGTTGTTTTATCTAGTTGGTTGTTGATGCGAATTTATTTTTTTGAATAACATTATTTTTGTTTACCATAGTCGCTTCTACATCAACACTTGTTTTGCCTTTGTATGTATATGAATATTTGTTCGAGGCTATATTGCGTAGTGGCCGACAGTAATTGAACATTCCAACGATACACAGTGGTAAGGCTGTGGTCATAGTGTGGGCGGTAAAGCGTTCAAAGCATAGAATTGAAATAGAAATCACCTCTCTATGGTCAGTCTATACCGCAACCGCTGTGATTTGGCATTTTACTCCAATCTGTTAAAACTTGATCTAATAGATTATGAAACTTATCACGAAAGTAGGTTCATGTTCGATTGAGGTTTTGATAGTGCTCAAACAGACTGCGAGCCTAACGCGGTGGCGGCAGGGGGCGCGATAGTATTGAATGTATGAAATCGCCGCTCGTGGCCATACTGATAAGGCGGGGGCCTAGCGCGATGTCTACAAGCGATTTTGCAAGCCTCGGCGTGGCTAGGCAACAACCAATACAACGGGCGGGTGGCAGGAGTATCAAACCATTTCGGTGTTAGTTAGAATCAATATTATTTTTTCAAAGTTTTTATTTCTTTTTCAGTTAGAATAATACCTTGTTTTAATCTTTCTGTCCACATTGTACGAAGTGATTTACACAGATTTATAAATTCTGTCACAAATTCGTGATTGCATGTTCGTAAATCTGCCATTTTGACTGACGGATGTCCAATAATGTCCATGTATACCTTTACCGAACGACGACTGTTGCTTTCATATTTCTTAATACTAATTAATCTGGATATGAAGTAGCAAGACTGTATAGTGTATGTGTTTAAAGTGTATAGAAGGTCCACCCCGGGTTTGCAACACCTGAAATCACTTCTACAAAAACAAATGCTTGATCGGCAGTGTGGACACAGATCGCGCCCGCCACCGCGCCCGCCGCCGCCGTCGCGCTAGGCTTCCAGTGTGGACACACACATAGACGAGCTAGCGTCTGTACATCTTCTAGCAGTTTCATTTGGAGACTAGTGTGGGAAAAACATAGGATAATATCACATACACAGTTCAGTTACCACACGATTGCGGGTAACTGAATACTTCTACTCGTTTTGTTTTTAACCTATACTGTCCCACTACTGGGCAAAGGTCTCCCCTTTAACCCTTTCCCTCTTTATTTTGTGCAGCTAGTATTAATGTTCGTTATTCATAATAAGAGAGTGCAAGTATTAGAAAAGCTTGCGTGTCGTCACAATATGGCGACATCACAGTTGCTTTCTTAGCGTGGTCGAATAGTAAGTAAAAGTTTCTTATAGGGTTCTACCTCGATTTTCTGGACAAAATCTCAGTTCAAAGTATAAGATTGTATGGAGTGTAGACTCTGTCGAGTTCATACTTTGTGTCCATTTTCAATTGCATTTCTTCCACAAATCATTCCTGAAATCATGAATCAATAAGAGACGTCAGAAAAAATCACGATAACACGTTCATTATATAGGTAACTAAATGTTTGCCGTATACACTAGCGACGGATTCTGGTCAAATATGTTTTAAAAATAATTCGACACACGCATTTAAGTTGCCTTTAAAGTAATACATATTGGATTTGTCATTTATTGATATCCGTAAAGTAATTGTTGTGTCATTCATTGATATGTTTAAAGTAAATCGAGTGAGTTCATTGTTTACAAAAATGAGTAGGTATTTACATTATAATAAGGTGTTTAGTTTATTTCGGATGCGTCTGGAAGTTTTGGTATCGCTTGAAAAGAGTCGGAAGAAATGTTTGCCGACAGTCATTCAATTCATTCATTCATTCACACCGTAAGAACAGCTGATGACACAACAATCCTTCAAGAAGAACTGTATCACCCGCGTCCGTAGACGAAACACAGACGAGTTTCTTGACTTAGTAGGAGTAATGCGAGTGGCTGGTCACAAGACAGTTGGACTGTTTACTCTTTCAAATGGTTTAGTCATCGAAATCGATGCGTAAAACTGTTGAATGCCAAGCTTAACAACTTGGCTCATCGCCGCATGCTTCTATAGACTGTACTCCGATGAATTTGCTCAAGAACTCTACCCTGGCTTCTGACCATCGGACAGATTTCCTCTACACGTACTGCTACAATTACCATCCATACCTAGTTGCCATTCCACCATTTGCATTTAACGCATCCAATAGCTGCGTCTGTGTTCGCAATTGCAAAAAACCCTAAACTCTTCAAAATAGGAGTGACCAGTCTTTTTCTTGGTAATCTCACACCATCGTAGACCTTTATCTCTGTCAACTTTGAACTAGACTTGGGTCTAGAGAAAACACATCTCAAATAAGCTTTCAGGTTCGATTCAAAGAACAAACGTAGGTCAGATGTAGAGTTATTGAGTTTTCCATTCAAAAAGCTTTAAGCTTCAATTTGTAAATGAGATTTCGTAATTGGCAAAAATATCAATAGGTTCTCCTTCGAAATATCTTTGAACTGATGAAAAGGCTTTTAAAACTCCACACAGTATTAAAGTTATCTGTTACTATGGTCCATTACTAGAACAATTTTCCCACACTATATTAAAATGAACTGGTTTCCAAGCAGTGTAAATTGTAAACAGTTATGTTATTATATTATCAGGTAAGAGAATAAACGTGGCAGACAGTTTTAATGTGTTTATTTTAATATTCCAAACTTATAATAACATACCCAAGAAGAAGTATTTTACACACACGAAATATGAACGTCTTGACACAGGAAAAGATGGAGGCACAAGGGGGCATAGACACTATAGATGCACAGTGCCATAGATTATGAATATGACATCTTAAACCTTTTTAATTTCTTATGTTGCCATTAACACCGTCCCTCAAAATAAGAAATTAAATTACATAAATGTCCAACATTTTAAAATACTCAAAAATATAACTTGCACCCTTTACATACAAAATTTTAACTTATACCCCTTTTACATCCTGCGTCTGCATTTACAAAATTATTAAATTTTGAGTTACACAGTTTTACATTTTACTTTTACAAAATAATGAAATTATTACACTTCTACGCATTTACTCTATTTAAATACTGTCCTTGAACTTATTTTTTTAACTTAAACATTAAAAAAAACTTTTATTTATATCAATTTTAAATATCCCCTTAATTTAACAAATGTAGGGCCTGACAAAGGTTTGGTTAGCAAGTCAGCTGCTTGTTCTGATGTTTCAATATAATTTAATTTTATTATACCTTCTACAATTTTTTCACGAATAAAATGGTGCTTGATATCAATGTGCTTCATTCGTTTGTGCAAAACTGGATTTTTAGCAACTTTAATTGAACTTTGGTTATCCTCATACATTAATACATATTCAACATGAATAGAAAAATCACATAATAATTGTTTAAGCCAACAGGCTTCTGCTGTAGCCATACTAAGGGCCATGTACTCAGCTTCTGTCGAAGACAAAGCTACAGATGGTTGCTTTCTAGTACACCATGAAACAGGAGAACCAAATATATTAAAAACAAACCCAGCTGTTGACCTTCTGTCAACCAAATCACCTCCCCAGTCAGAATCTACATAACCAACAATGATAGCATCATTCTTGTTTCTTTTAAATACTAAACTTAATTCAATTGTGCCTTTAATATATCTAAGAACTCTTTTTAACATATTCCACAATTCTTCACTAGCACATTTTTGAAAACGACTTAATATTGAAACACTTGCACACAAATCAGGTCTACTGCCTAATACTGCATATAACAAACAACCAATTAATTTCCTACATCTTGTTTCTAACTCTTGAGATTCAGAATTTTCCCTTTTAAGGCTATCAGTTTTGAATTTTGAATCCATGGGTGTAGCAACGCTTTTACAATCTGCCATATTATATTTTTGTAAAATCTGTTTAAGGAAAGCTTTCTGATTTATTTTTAAAACACCATTAATGACATCCTGTTCGATAGATATACCCAAAAAATATTTTGCTAAACCCATGTCTTTCATACAAAAATTTTTCTTTAACAAATCTTTAGTTTTGTTTACACATTCAATATCCGTCCCTGCAAGTAATAAATCATCAACATACAGTAATAAATAAACAATCTGTCCATCATACTGTTTTACATAGAGACCATAATCAGTTTTACATTGTTTGAAAGATTCGGATAACATAACTGAGTTAAATTTATCATTCCAGTTTTTGGGTGAGCTTTTTAGACCATATAATGACTTTTTAAGTTTACATACCACACTGTTATCAGAATAACCCTCTGGTAATGACAAATATATCTCATCTTTGATATCACCATGAAGAAAAGCACTTTTGACATCCATTTGATGTACTGACATACCCTTTTGATTACAAATTGCCAATAGAGTGCGAACCGTTGGAAGCTTAGCAACTGGTGCAAATAAATCATCATCAATAAAATCTGTTTGTTGAAAGCCCCTAGCTACGAGTCTAGCTTTGTAACTAGTAATATTACCTTGATCATCAAGTTTTCTTTTAAATACCCATTTGCTTTCAATAACTTTACTATTTACTGGTTTTGGTACTAATTCCCATGTATTATTTTCAATTAAACTATTCATTTCTTCTTTCATCGCATTTTGCCAATTTGCTTTTTCAGTACTTTTCATGGCTTCTTCATATGTTTTAGGATTGTCTTCCATAAGACTTAACAGACATGTATAATCAGTACTATAATCTTTATGCCAATCTGGCTTCCTAATCTGGTTTCTTGGTCTTAAGCTTCTTGTTTGTTCTAGCTGACTAACCCGACTTTGAACTTCAGTATTTGTATCATAGAACTCTCCTTCAGATTCATTACTCGACTCATCAATACTTGAACTATCATTAAAATTATGACCCAATGTTTCGTTATTACTTTCTATCCCTTCTATCTGACTACTTATTGTACTATCCCTACTATTTTCATCCTGTATAATATTGTCAACATCATTATTTTCCTCCAGTGAGTTTCCAGTATTTTCATTATTTTCTTCGAGTGTAATTTCAAAATTGTCTGTGATTTCCCTATTAGGTATTTTATTTTTATCTTCAAAATCACTATCCTTTATAAAAACTACATCTCTTTTAATCTCTACTATATTTTCTTCTGTATAATAGATTCTATAACCCTTAGTCAATTCTCCATAACCAACAAAGTATCCTTTCTTTCCTTTTGAATCTAATTTTCTTCTTTTCTCTTTAGGTACATGACTAAAAACTGGATTTCCAAATTTATGTAAAGTATGTATATCAAATTTCCTACCTGACCAACATTCGTAAGGAGTTTTATTAGTATTTTTATTTTTAACGTAAGTTCTGTTTAACGTATATACAGCTGTATTAACCGCTTCAGCCCACAGCGTTTTATCTAAATTAGATTGAATTAACATAGTCCTAGCAGCTTCTATTATTGTTCTCATTTCTCTTTCTACCTTACCATTTTGTTCCGGTGTATAGACAACCGTAGTTTGATGCTGTATTCCTTTATCATTTAAAAAAGACTCTAGTGTTTTATTTAAAAATTCTGTCCCATTATCTGTCCTTAAAATTTTTACTTTATTATTTGTTTCAACTTCAGCATAATTAATAAATTGTTTTACTTTACTTGGCACTTCAGACTTATGTTTTAAAAAGTAAACTTTTCTATATTTTGAGAAATCATCTTTGATTACTAAAATGTACCTTGAACCACCAACAGATACAACTTCCATCGGTCCACAAACATCTGCATGTAATATTTCACAACACATACTTGTTTTATTTAAACTCTGAGGAAAAGGCAAACGATGACATTTTCCTTCAATACATGCTATACATGAATCATCAGAATCAATGAATTTTATGTTATTATTTTTTAACACTGAACGACAATAATCAAAGTTTTGATGTGCCAATTTTTCATGCCAATCCTTAAGAGTATTATTATTTACCTGAGTAGTTAAATTTACTTTAGATGATGGAACAAAAATAAACTGCATTACATAAAACTTATCCACACTTTTACCAACAGAACATACTATGTTATTTTTAATTAACTCACATTTTTTACCTTTAATTTGAAACATATAACCATTATTTACAGCTTTTGTAACAGAGAATAAATTTACCTTCAGTTCAGGAACATATAATACATCATTTAGTGATGTTTCCACATACTCGTTACCGTTATAGGCCTTGAGAATTATTTGTCCTATTCCTTGTACTTTTAGTTTTCTTCCGTCTCCAACTATGACATATCTTTCATCTGATATCCCTGAAAAGCTGAAAAAATAATTTTTATTAGGGGTCATGTGGTCACTTGCACCACTGTCCACTATCCATTCTTCTGCGCCATTGTTATTACCAATAAATGCACTTGAAACAAAGGCATTCGCTTTTGAGCTGTCCCCTTTACTATCTTGTGAGCTATTTCCTTTATATTCCTTTGAAACCTGTCCTTTATTTTCTTTTGAATCTTGTCGTTTATTCTCCTTTGAACTGTTTCCTTTTTCTTTATTTTTCTTAAAATAGCATCGCTCTACTGTATGTCCTATTTTCTTACAATAAGAACACATCATGTTTAATCTGCATACATTTTTCTTATGGCCACTCTTCCCACACTTGTAACATTTTGTGTTTTGCACGGTTAAGGCGACGGGCTCCTCATTTCCTTGCATGCGCTCTTCTTCTATGAGCAACCTTGCCTGCAAGTCATTTAACGTTTGAGATGTTTGAGGAACACTTTCCCACGCTGACACGAAGTGTCTATATTGGGGTGGTAATGTCATGAGCACCTTGGTGATGATCATTCTGTCAGAGACTGTTTCGCCTAACTGCTTCAATTGGTTTGCCATGTGTTCTATTTTGCTAAATAAGTTTGCCATACCTCCTTCTTCAAATTTATATTTCATGAATCTTTCATGCAATAGATGAACGCTCGTTGAGCTTTTAAGTTCGTAAATACTTGACAATTTTGTCCACATTTCTGCCGAAGTACTACAAGTTAGCAGATGTTGCATGACTTTTTCTGAAACTCTCGACACGATGTGTGTTTGGGCTTTGGCATCTAAATTCTCCCATTCCTTTGGTTTTAAGCTTGCCTCATTTTCCTTTAGTGTACCATTGACGACACCGAAGAGACCTTGCCCGGTTAGTAAAATCTTCGTTTGGAATTTCCACAAAGACCAATTCTCGCTGCCTGTGAGTTTCACTACAGTGATTCCAGCGGCGGCGTTTACCCCAGAAGCAGAATCCATGATGGTTTCTAATCGTTCCGAGTTTTATTCAGAACCTGTCTGCATCCACGTTAATCTCTGTTAATAGGCGAGCCTGGGCCCATAACCTATTATCAGGTAAGAGAATAAACGTGGCAGACAGTTTTAATGTGTTTATTTTAATATTCCAAACTTATAATAACATACCCAAGAAGAAGTATTTTACACACACGAAATATGAACGTCTTGACACAGGAAAAGATGGAGGCACAAGGGGGCATAGACACTATAGATGCACAGTGCCATAGATTATGAATATGACATCTTAAACCTTTTTAATTTCTTATGTTGCCATTAACATATTACAACTTTGTACACCGGTTTTAATTAATTATAATCGTGCGTAGGAGAGTAATTAGAGGTCGAACCCTGATTTGTATGCGGAAATTATTGGAATTATCATATCCAAGCATGCTTAAATGATTGTAAACAACAACACTCACATAAGTATCAAGAGCTTTGTGTTTCAAAGATTACTACGTTCAAGTTTTTTTAAATATTTATACACATTAACGCATGCGTCACGTATCGTAAAGATAATATTATTTGAGGAAAGAAAAATTCAGCTGCGCGCAGGATTTGAACCTTTGAAGTTTTCTGGATAAGTATTCCAGACGCCGCCGCCGGCGCCGGTACAAATCAGTGGGATTTTTCAATATAATATCTTTACTACGTTCATTGTGCGCATAACTAAGGAGTGGAATCCCCTGCTAGAGTTTTTGTTTCCTGATATCTACACCTGGAATCTTCAAGTCAATATTGAAGCTTGCTTCACGGTTGACCACATCATTCCTTGCTAATTGGTGAGAGAGTGGTCTAACGCGAGCTTATCGTACAAAAAAGTCATTGCCTTCAATGGTGGGAAAAATTACTTACGTAGCTGAAACGTGGACACGTTGAACATTTTTCTTGTAGCTTGTGTAAAACTGCGATTAAATGCCAAGACTGACTGTCCCTTCCACATTTCCACATGAGTCATGTCTTGTGACGTGATATCTTTGATCGTCGAGGAAAGGTCGTATCCTAACCTCTACTGTAAATCATGTATCGATATTATTAGCTGTCAGTTACAACACCATTTTTAGAACATTGGCTGGTGCCCCACCCACCAGCCAATGTTCTAAAAATGGTGTTATAATGGTGTTGCAACCTCACCAATCTTGAGACGTTGGATACGACTGCTAGCAGTCAAGTATACCTACCTCTCCAACGGTAGACGTGTCTCACGCAGTTTAGAATTAAGTACTAACACTAGTTGTCCGGGCACGCCGCAATTGCGGCGGTAAGACCCCTCTTTGAGGAGTGGCTGGAGAGAAGTCATGGCGTCCTTACTTTCCGCCTGACGCAGGTCCTCACCGGGCACGGATGCTTCGGGAGGTACCTGTGTCTAATGCGGAAGGAGGAAACGCCTGGGTGTCACCACTGCGAAGATCGCCCGGAGGACACGGTGGAGCATACGGTGCAGGACTGCCCAGCTTGGGCGGAGCACCGACGTGTCCTCACGGCTGCGATAGGCGGAGACCTCTCGCGCCCGGCATTGGTTGCGGCCATGCTGCGGGGCGAGACGGAGTGGGAAGCGGTCAGCTCCTTCTGCGAGGCAGTAATGCTCGCGAAGGAGGAGGCGGGCCGCGCGCGAGAGAGGACAGTGTCCTCCCTCCGCCCCACCCGCGGTGGTGCACGCCCACGGCGACGGACGTCGCAGGACGATCTCCGGCCACCGTAGGCGCGGGCATGCGGGCAGCGAGTAAAGGGCAACTCGCTGCCCGACCATGGACCATGCCCGGGTCGACGGCGCGTTGTGTCCCACGCGCGCCTCAAAGAGCGTCATCAAAATGACGGGGCCCCCCTCTCAGAGGGCCAAAGCCTGCCGGGGTCGCGGGATTATTTCCTTACCGTGACCCCGGAACATAACAGGCTACTGAAGGACACCGTGGATTTTAGTCAGTAGAAGTCTGACAGTCCCTCCCGCCCTGCCCGGGGCTGGAGGACTCATTTGATGATTTTGCCACGTAAAAAAAAAAAAAAACACTAGTTGTTGTTAATATATTCGAGACCTGGCTGTCATTTTTGGGCAGGTGTTCGAGGCACGCTGAAAACATGTCCAAATATTTCTTCAATAATCCCCCAACATAGAAATGCAGACTTGCTAAAATGGCCACTAAGTATTCCTATGATATTCCTAATCATTGCTGGAAATTCACGAAGTGAATCATTAGTAATATTGCTAAGTGGTCGTTTGAGACCCCCTGGCTGAGGAGAAGCGGGATTTAACTAAGTTGAGCCAGCCGTTTTTTAAGATACGTTTTTTTTTTGCATGAACAGATGGCGGGATGAGTTGGACTCATTCTCGAAGGCTTGGCTTTCTTTTTTTTTAGGCGTGGTGAAAGCCCTGGGACTGTCAGACTTGTACTGACTAAAATCCAAGGTGTCCTTCAATAGCCCTTTACGTTTCAGGATCACGGTACTCGTTAGTCCCGCGACCACGGCAGGCTTTGGCCCTCTACGGGGGGCCCCGTCATTGTGCTGACACTCCTTGAGGTGCGCGTGGAACACAACGCGCCGCCGCCGTCGACCCGGGCATGGTCCATGGTCGGACAGGTATTATTTTTTTTTTATTTTTTATTTTATTTGGGAAAACCAACAATTGTACATTGTAGCTTACATCTAAATACATATTAATAACTAGGTTAAAGTACAATTCACTACGTTTCCACCGGTTACAATTTAAATTAAAGTACAATATGTGACTTATTCTAGCCAAACTTAGTAACAATCGGTAAGATTAGAAGAAAAAAAAAATGTATTAACTTCATTTAGCTGAGTAAGTTTAATTCTAATGTTTTAATAATAGTTCTCTTAAATTTAAAGTGAGGTTCGGCAAATATGTCGATTTC
This sequence comes from Agrotis clavis, assembly GCA_954870645.1. Lineage (NCBI taxonomy): Eukaryota > Metazoa > Arthropoda > Insecta > Lepidoptera > Noctuidae > Agrotis > Agrotis clavis. The sequence goes on along the minus strand of OX940933.1, from coordinate 19,904,066 downwards.
AGTAAAATGTTTGTTAAAATTTTTTACCAATCTTTGGAGGGGTGCCCGTTCACCCGCATTTGTACGGCTGGCAGTCGTAGCAAAAAGCGGGTAGACGCGCGCCTCTCGTCGAATCACAGTTCTGGGCACTATGTATGATATTTTGTTAATAAGTTCAGAACAATCGTACTTATTATGTATAAGCCCGTGCAAAAGCATGGCTTGGAGTAATAGACGCCTTGATTTAAGGGTAAGTAGGTTGAATTTTTGCAATGAATCCCTATATATGAAAGGCGAGTCATACGACATTTGTACTGCATCGTTTTCAAAAATTTTCGTTGTACTCTCTCAATGGCTTGGTCATATTTTGCATAAAACGGGTCCCATATCATGCAGGCATATTCCACTTGTGGACGTACCAAGCTGTTAAATAGATACAAGTATGTTGATGGTCGTTTAAAATCAGTGGATGATCTTATGACAAGGTTATACATTTGGAAAGCTTTAGCAATTATCTTTTCAACGTGCAGGTTTCAAATGAAGTTTACTGTCCAAATGTACACCTAGATCACGAATATCGCTTTCCCCAAGAAGAACTTCAATGCACAGTGAGTAACTAAAGTTAATTATGTTTTTATTTTTACTAAACTTAACTGTTTTACATTTAGGGATACTTAATTTAAGTTTATTAATTTCACAATAGTCAGATAGTCTGTTTAAATCATCTTGGAGGAGATAACAATCTTCGATACTTTCTATTTTTTTGAAAACTTTTAGATCGTCGGCATAAAGCAAAAAATTACTGTTATGAAAGCAGTTGCTTATGTCATTTATATACACAACGAACAATAAGGGACCCAATATTGACCCCTGCGGCACTCCAGATGTAGCCAGAAATGTGTTCGATTGATATCCATTACTCACAACAGTTTGATTACGGTTACTGATATATGACTGAAACCAACGCAATAAGTTGCCTCTGATGCCATTGAATGCAATTTTTTTAAGTAGAATTTTGTGGTCCACTCTATCAAATGCCTTGCGGAAGTCTGTGTACACAGTATCGGTTTGGGCTCTGCTGTCCATATTGTTAAACAAATAATTAATAAAAATCATTAGATTCGTTACAGTGGACTTTTGTTTTACAAAGCCATGTTGTTCAGGGATTAAAATATGATGAAAAATAGGATATATCTCGTGATGGACAAGTCTTTCGAATAATTTTGCAAGCGTGCAAAGAAGAGATATTGGCCGATAATTCTCAACATTTTGTTTAGACCCACCTTTGTGGACAGGCACTATGTTAGCTGCTTTCCAGACGGAAGGAAACAGACCGGTGCTGATAGATCTGTTAAATATTGTGAACAACGGTTGACATATTGTATCAGCTGTCCATTTAAAAAAGCAAGGAGGTATTCCATCGGGCCCCGCCCCCTTGGTTATATCTAACATCTTTAATTGCTTACGGATCAAAGGAAGCTTAAAATGAATACTTTCAAGTGAAGTGTCATTATTGTTGGACTGCTCCGATGGTGGATACCAGTCAGTAGTAAGACGTGAGGGTTCAAAAACAGACTGAAAAAAGGATGAAAAGAGGTTGCATATTTCAAGAGGGTCAGTACATTTTTCATTTTTGTAGTACATGTGTGAGGGGACACCACTTTTACCCTGTCGATTAGCAATGTATGACCAGAAATGCTTCACGTTTTTGGGAATGCCGTCTTCAACACTTTCAATATAAATACGGTAGCATTTAGCACACTCTTTTTGAAAGCGGGCTCTATATAAGGAGAACACTTCATAATCGGAGCGGTTTTTATACTTTTTCCATTTCAACCAGGCTTTCTTTTTGTAATTAAAAATGTGTATAAGCCCTTTGGAGAACCATGTAGGAAAGTGAGAGTTTTTAGCTTTTGAAAGAGGCACTCTGTTTTTTATAATACCATATAGGTAATTGTAGAGAGTATTAACGCATTCTTCCGCAGAAATATTATATAGTACTGTGTCCCAATCGATATCTTTTATATCTTTGTTGATGAGGCTATAATCGGCCTTACGAAAATTATACCTTGCAGTACGTGGAGGTTGCAAAAAATTTAGATTAATATTCAACGAGTTTAAACTATAGAACGGGGGATGATGGTTATCCGCCGGAAGTAAGTTTTGATTAGGATTTAAAACAAGGCAATTATCACTGGAGATGCAGTGGTCAAGAATGCGCCCGTTTGAGTTCGCGAAGTGGTTATATTGTTTGACATCATGTACAGTCAGAAAGTGTCTTAAGCGATTACAAACACCAGATGTACCCATGCATGTTAAAAAGTCAAGAGAGGGATTGCTCTTCATCCAGTTGGCCTCCGGTATGTTATAATCGCCAAACAGCAAAAGGCTATCAATATTTGTTGATTCAATTAAAGCATCCATGCTCTCAAAGTGTAGGTTATAGACCCCGAGTGACGTATTGTTCGGTATGTACACCGCACTTATGAGACTATATGTGTTACTGCTGTTTACAGGGATAGCAACAACTACTTGTTCGATATGTTTGGCTAGTACTTGTTGCAACGGAAGAGATATATAGACAGGGCTGTGTTCTCGCAAGACAGCTATCAGTACCCCACCGCCCTCAGATTTGCTAGTTGCTGTTCTGTTACGGTCACAACGAAAAACAACATAACGACTGTCAATAAATTCATTATTGTTTATAGCGGGAATAAGCCACGTTTCGGTTAAAATGATTACATCATAGCAGTTAGATAAAATGTTCATGTATAAAGTGTTAAGTTTTGTACGTATACCTCGACTATTTTGGTAATATATACTAAAATTTAAATTATTTAAATGAGTAGCCATTGTAACTGTGTAAGGTGAAATATCATTGCAAAAATTAACTTAAATATTATTGCGTGGCTTAATTTTACATAAGTCATTTGAGGCTTTTATAGCAATAGTAGGGGAGTTTTCGGCCCGTTTTACGAGAATCGTAGCGTGCTTAATCCAAACGTATTTATACTCATATTTCTTAGCCAGCTCACGGGTTTCACGTAACAGCTGTTTCTTCTGAAGAGTTAGGTGTTCGTTAATATAGATGGTTCTAGGTGTCCCAGAGATGCCTACATCAGTAGAGGTGAGACCTTTTTTCATGCGGTAGGCGCTTAGAATGTTGTCTCTTATATAACGGTTTTTAAGTTGGACAATAATATTTTTTGGCCCTTCGTTGGACAAGGCGTGCGGGACGCGATGTACGGCGGTTATATCTTCTCGTGGTACAGCATAATCAATTTTCTTTCCGATGTCGTCCAGTAAACTGAATAAGTTCTCGTCACGTCGTTCAGGAACATTTGATATTTCCAGGTTACATAATCGTGCTTGTTGGTCCAGGTTGTCTATCCTGGCTTCGAGTGCTTTTAGTGAACCCTGATTCAAAACCCGGTCTTCCAGGTTGATCAATCGTTTAAGATTGTCATCGTATTTAGCGGAGATGAATTGAGCTGACTCTTTAATTCCCGTAACTTCCTCAGACAATTCAGTTACGTTTTTTTTAATTAAAATAGTTTCGGAACGAAGGTGGTTAATGTCCTTTCTTGACTCCTGCATAAACGTGTCAAGGTCGCGCCTAATGGTGTTTATGTTATCATTGATGATAGCCAGGCTGGCATCCAAGCTAGACTTCCATTCACTGAGGGTTTTTTTCATGTCAGAATGCACAGAAGCGATTAGTGCAGCGTGTTCGCACTCAGGTTGCTTACGTTTGCGAATTGTGACCCTGTCCCCGCTTTCTGATGAATGTTTAGCTAAATCTGGCTCAGATGTCGATTGCTCAGATCGGAGCGTTGGCTTTGGGGGCGTTCGACTCGAACTAGCCATTGTATTTTTTTTAAGACGGGTAGATGCAATCAGTTGTATAAGCACGCAATTGCTGTTGCCTAAGTCGTAGGCGCTATGACACGCTTGACTCGCTGCGACGGCGACGCGCGGTAAGAGGTGGGGCGCGTAGCGCGGTCGCTAATTTCGACGCGTGATGACTAACCTCGATGGCGCGGCGGTAGGGAGGCCGACTGCTAATCCCAGCGTTGCGAGTTCGAGACCGGGCGGGACCAAGTTGAAGCAAAGCGGCGCAAATCAGTTTGTCTCCCTCTAGGACTGCCCCCTGGGCGGCACCAGTCCATAGAAGCACTTAAGGAGTAAGCGAGAAACGGAGTTTGCACAAAACAGCCAATCACAAATTATCACTATTAGCAAGCCAAAACACGTCCACACTGTACTCAGTCACACGAAGGAATGACCTATTATTCGCCGCCCGCATGCCTGCGCCTGCGGTGGCCGGAGATCGTCTTGCAACGTCCGTCGCCGCGGGCGTCCTAACATTAAATATTCAATTTAAATCTTCTAAAGACGAAAATCCCGTGCAGCCTTTATTAAACCCTCATTTTAATTACTCCAACACTAACACTGTACTCTCTAATATAATAACAAAAATGTACGTCCTCATAAAAGTCGTATCAAGCAAATCTGTTTCTAATATCATTGGATAGTAGTTTGGAGCGAGCGCCTTGCAAGAAACTTATGCGCCTGGGTACGCTCACTTACGTATATTGCAGTTAGCTAGTACAAAGTACAAACTACAACTACTGCTTATGAACTGACTTTAAAGTTTGTTATCAAATGATAGAGAATTTAGAACTGGGTTACTCAGGATTGTGCGGTTATTTCTTTGTGTGAACTAGAAATAATGAGCTTTGTAATGGAACGAAAACAATGTCTTATTCTTAGGGGCCTGCTTGTTTTTTGTTGTTTGGGTTAAATTATACGTAGATAACAAAAAATTAGCACCCAAACTAATTTACAGCCGAAACCTAAACCGGCGCGTCAGAGTCCCCCTTAGAGGGCCAAAGCCTGCCAGGGTCGCGGAACTATCGGGTAACCGTGGCCTCGATTTTAGTCTGTGCAAGACTGACAATCCCTCCCGTTCTGCCCTGTGTGGGAGGACTCATTTGATTTGGTAAAATACCAAGTAAAAATAAAACCTTAGCCGGACCTTGGGCCATAGTCCCAGTTTTTTGCCGAAACAAAACCTTTGGATGGGCACTACATCATGAAATATTTTCCTGTAATACATATCAACATCAGTTTACAACCTAAAGTCCGGTATACACGACAACGATTTATCGTAGCGCAGTGTATCGAAAGTCCATAGTGTGTCCACACATCTACATATTTATATCTGCGTCGATCGGCAGTTCTCGGCAGAAACTCAGACGAAAAACACGTCATTCGCGATGGAAAACGATGAAGCGCTGCGCTATGGCTTATTTTGTGCAAAAAGAGAAGAAAATCACGTAGTGTGTGGTGTAAGGCTAAGGATTGGCTTACGTGATAATCTTTACTTTTCTTATTCCACAAGCAAACTTCATCTGAGCATACTACGATAAAACTGTGCAAACGCGATCGACAACGATTTATCGAATAGATTTTAATCCTTGTTCCGATGGCTTGCACCAACCAAAAAAACTGCGCCGCTTTTTGTACATACGTTCGATAAAACTGCGCAAATGAACTGTGCAGTTCGTTTGCGCAGTTTCATCGTTGCCGTGTATACCGGCCTTAATCCATCTAACCATCACTTACTGCAAAGCTTTCAAACAGCTTCTAAGCCAACCCATTTACAAATACGCAAGATAGTAAGCCAAAATGTGTAGTACCTGTAATCTTGATCAGCATAGTGAGGTGATAGCAGATAGGCTCCGGTCTCCGCTTCAATCACACAAAGAGCCTTTATGCTGGTGTCAACTTGTAGGGATGGAAACGTTGCGAGATTATCGATATCGATTTTTGTTTGATGTAGATTGAAGCTGTATTTTGGGCAATGATATTATTCAAAGATTTTCTTTGGAAAGAAAAATTCGAACCGCGGACAGGATTCGAACCTGCGACCTTCGGATTCAGTACATCCGACGCTCATTTCCAACCGAGCCACCGAGCACGCAACGCAACGCATTAACGCACGCATTACGCATGCGTTAATGCGTTTAATATTTAAAAATATTAATGATATTATTGTTATTTTATAACACATTTGCTCGTAAAAGGTCTCTTACTGCACCTATTTCAGTATCGTAATGTATCTTATTACGCACTAGTGCGTAATGGTAAAGTAAAACGCACTAGTCCGTAATGGTAAAGTAAAACGCACGGTTTATCAAGATGCTCCGTCTAAAACGGACGGTACTTTTTTAAATCTTATCTCCTTATTTACTCACAAATGTGTTATAAAACGTCCTATGACATACGTGCGGTTTGATAATTACAGCCTCTGCTTTCTTATAGCCCTCCCCTGCGGGTCGGGCTTCAATATCGCCTCAGCTGTAATTATCAACTTACCGCACTTATATCATAATGTACTATTACTGAAATTATAGGTTGTTTTTTTTTTGTTGTGGCAAAATAATTTACGAAAAAATATTACTTTTGCCAAACTCAAAGTAGTTGTTCCGGGTCTGAGTGCTTTTGTATATAAGTTTCTATATTTGTTAACGCATTCGCGGTACTGGAAAAAATCAAAGTGCGAGGCAACGTTTAAAAAAAAAAAGTTTGTATTTGAGTACGCAGTGAAGCTGTTTAATTAAACCATTGTTAATTTTAGAAACTCGTTATAGATTTCTAGGTAAAAAGGGTGTGCTAGGGTGTGCTAGTTTTATCAAAATTTCCTTTGATGAAACTAGGACATCGAACAATTTTCCTACAGCTTTTGTACTATCGGGTACGCTTATGGCAATGCATTTATTTATTTAAAACTAGACGATTGGTATTTCTAATAGGCAAAAATATTGAAATACCGTTCGAATTTTACTTAATACCCTCCTACAAATTAATTATCAAAAATCATTTCGCTGACTGAATTCGATACTGGCACAAGACAAAATTCAACAATTTGAGAAAACGTACAATAAAATATTCGAGGACTAGTGCGCGCGCACTAAAAAGCTCTTACCGACTGTATTTTATGGAATATATAGTCCATGTTTGGTTTATAAACATCTACGTTAAAGCTTCAATTGTCAGGAGTAATAGTTTTGAAATATCTTTTGTTATTTTTATTAATATGAGGTTCAGAAGATGGCGACTCCGAGTTATGCCAGTATTGCATTGTTTTGTTTTCACTTTTTTGAGTAATGCTAGAAATTATGTTATAAAAGTAAAGAAAATAAGAATGCGTTTTCACGAAAAACTAGCTAAGTAGAATATAAGACTAGAAGTGCTCATCAATGGAATTGTTAAAACGTAAATAAAAGTACCATAAATGTTTAGTAACTTAATATTCATTAGCATACTTTTCAGTCTGACTGCCCTATGTATTTAGAATCAGTTTTAAACAAATCAACAAAGGTTATTTATTTATTGTACTCTATGTTTGTACTTACAAAAAGTACTACACTTAAAAAATAAAATCTAGTTTAGAAATATAACAAAAATTAACCAACATAAATCAAAAACTTCTTAGGTTTCAGTTCAATAAACTCTCAAATCACAAAAATTCACCCTTATGATTCCAGTAGGAAATTATAGGATTGGATTTGCTTTTCTTTTGCGAGTTTTAGGGTTAATGTTTTCTTCCTGCACACTTTCAGATAGATTTGATAAACTTTCATTAGACTCAGAAATTCTGGATTGGATCCTATCAAGATTTTCATCAGGGTCGGCATCAGAGTCGTCAATTTCTGACTCCGAACTTAAAGACACATCTGTTACAATCGCAGAAGTTGGTATTACATAAATTAACTTCAGAGTAATGGTGCTCTGGAGACACAATGGTGGGTAAATCAAGTAGAATGTCATAATTATCGCGAAGGGCTTCTTAATGGATCTCCATTCCTAATAAACAGCAAATGCCCCTGAATCTATCTAGATTCACAATCAGTCAAATCGTCTTCTATGGGTTCAGTTCTAAATTCAGACGTTGGTGGCAAAATCTAAGGACTACCAGGACTACAGATAATGTTATTAGGATCGTTTGGTGCGTCTTGCTCATACATTGCACGGTAATTCATAATTTTATCTGTATCTAAAGGTGGAAAAACGTATAGTAAAAAAGAACTGATCAATCTTCAAAGCACAAGTAACAAGGAAAAATAGTAATTTCATAAAAATCTTCTATTTCCTTAAGGTTGCCGTATATGATTACTTCCCAGAATTTGAATCTTGTTGCCAACACTATCGAATAGTGTAATAAATTAATAATACAGGATGTGATTTTTTTCCAAACCAGCGGGTTCGATTCCTGGCCAGAATAATTGAATTTTCTAAGATCCAATGATGTCGTTTAAGTTTTCGTCAAAGTCGGCCTCGAGACTCCTTTCAACGTTTTTCGATATTCTTCATAGTTTTGGACATTATAGCCATCCACGCCCAGTTGAAAATGCTGAAGAGCTTGTTTGTTTGGTTGAAGGCGCTTTTCTCAGGAACTACTGGGTCGAATTCGAAAAATCTTTTTGTTTTGGATAGTTCTTTTCTTGACGAAGACTGTAAGCTATATAACATCACACTCCGACCAATAGATGCCTAGCAGCGGGTGAAACCGTGGAGAACAGCTAGTAACTTTAACATTTTTCCTAATGCTTATTTATGCAATTTAATTAAGTTAGCCACTGAAATTGAAAAAAAGGTTATCTGTTATGTAATGTACAATCGACAAAATTGAATCATGACCCATTTTGACAATAAATCGTTTGAATCCTTCAAATTGACAAAGATCAAAGTCGTTACCATGGATACGTATGTTTACGCGAATGTGGACCTAATTGTATTTGAAAGTCTGTAAGAAAATAAGCTTATGGTGGGTCATGGTTCAACTTTGTCGATTGTACCTACATAAAATAACGAAAAAACTGAGATACATTTCAACTGCGCCGGGGCTGGGTCACAGATGGCCCTTCTTCTTTAAACCGGCACAACTAAAAAAACTTCGCGATGTTTGTGCAAAACTGGCACAACTAACAATGAGCCGGTATTACATGAAAGAAATGCAACGATATTGTTTATGCACTAACGACACTTACACCTCCATACGGGTAGTTTATGAACTAACGAGTTGGGTCTTTAATGCATAAAATAAAGTACCTAATTTAGAACAAGAATTCATTACTAACTCAAATTGCCACAATTTCGACTTGTGCCACTATTGTATTCAGTCAGCGATTTGTCGTCTTCTTGATGAAAAGCCGTTTCCCAAATATGTAGAAGTCATCTTCCAGTTTAACCAGATGTAACTGAAAAGCAATAGTTTCATGGAGCGACTGTTTATCTGATCTCAGTAAAAAATGAGTACTACAATACTTCTTTTCAACACTGGTTGTCACACTTGAACCAATTTCAATAGGTTTTCAGATAAATAAAATTCAATTGGACAATAAAATTCACACTGACCCAGAAAAGATTGCTGACATTTTTAATAATTTCTTTATTGACATAACGAATAACACAGTTGACCCATCTATTGACTTTACACCACCCATGACATATAATCCAAACACAATGTATTTGACCCCAATAAATGACACCGATGTACGTAAAATAATAAGCTCTTTAAAATCAACCAACTCTACAGGCTACGACGACATTACCACAAAAATTCTTAAACAATGCTCTACGGTTCTATCTAAACACATTGGACATATTATTAACTTATCATTTATGCAAGGTACATTTCCTGCACGGTTAAAATTCTCTATTGTTAAACCAATCCACAAGAAAGGGGATAGAGTTGATGTAAATAATTACCGCCCCATAACACTGATACCAATATTGTCAAAGATATTTGAAAAGGCCATGCATGGAAAACTCTCCAGTTTCTTATCCAAATTCAACATCTTGAATGAAAATCAATTTGGTTTCCGAAAAAATAAATCTACCACTTCAGCTTGTTTTGCGCTACTAAAATTAATAACAAAAAGCCTGAATGATAAACTCCCTATTGTCTCCATTTTTTTAGACATGTCGAAAGCTTTTGATTTCGTGAATCATAAACTTTTAATTTATAAATTAGACCGATGTGGCATAAGGGGAAACGCACTGAAATGGCTCGAAAGCTACCTTACTCATCGACAACAATGCGTCGAGATCTCGGCACGAACGGGCAATCAGAAGCTCACATATAGATCTCGGTATCGTGAAAATAACTGCGGTGTTCCCCAAGGGACCATATTAGGGCCACCATTATTCCTTCTGTATATTAATGACTTGCCTAATGTAACTTCCCATAACTGCACACTTTATGCTGATGATACGACAGTTAGTATTATAAATGAAAATGACGACATTGTTGAGTTCCAAAATGAAATAAATATGACATTAAATAAAATTATTACATGGCTTGAACAAAATAATCTTCATATTAATATTAACAAGACGAAAATGATACAATTCCAGACATATAAAAGTAGTCGCCCTCAGCTTAAAATACACTACGGAAATGAGACAGTAGAAGAGGTCGATAACGTAAAATTCTTGGGGATAATAATTGATAAAAACTGTAACTGGAAATCTCATGTTGATGAACTATGTAAGAAGATAGATCGATTTGTTTTCGTTTTGTACAGACTAACACGAGTGGCTAGTGCTGAAGCAGCTCTATGCGCATACCATGGCTATGTATCGTCAATTTTACGCTATGGTATAATAATATGGGGTAATTCTGTGGAACTAAAAAGAGTATTTCGAGCTCAGCTGGACAGTTGTGTTCCACTATTTAGAAAACTTAAAATATTGCCACTTCCAGCACTCTATATTTATGAAATTTGTATTTTTGTACACCAAAATAAAAAAGATTTTGAATTGTATAATGACGTTGTATCCAGACCAAGCCGCAAAGTGTATATGCTTAATGTTCCCAGGCGTAGAATAAAATTGTTTTCCAATAATGTGTACTGCATGTCCATTACTGTTTATAACAAATTACCTGACAGCTTCTAAACTCTCAACCTCAGACCATTTAAAATTAAATTATTTAACCTTCTCCTAAGCAAATGTTTCTACTCGACTGAAGATTTTATGAATGAAAAATTTACCTAAGTATTTGACATTATTGTCTATTGTATGAATCTCTTTGACGAAATTAATTATTAATGTTGATGAAATTATTTCAATTATTTGTAATTTCTATGATTGTAAATCTAATTCTAATGTATGATGAATTGATGATCCATAAATCTTATATTTAAACCATATTTGTACGCCGGAAACGGCAGAATATTATGATCGTAATTATTACTTAACACTTAACAACTTTGTACAATATTCTGACAAATAAATGATTTCTATTCTATTCTATTCTATTCTATAAAAAGGGCAATGAAAATTTTAAAATATACAGAGAATTTAATTATTTCCAATTAAAATAATGAGGCGTATCGCTACAAAATTTTTATTACAACTTGTTATAATAAAATACAGCGATTGAAAGCAAAAATAATTGGTATCCTTATTTTTATAACCGTATCTAATCAGCGTAATGTATACCAAAACATACACGATTATATTTTCCTATTGTAAGGTATATCGTTATAGAAATGTGTTGTTATTTTAAGTGTACACGCTCACGTTTTTACGATGTTATCGTATTTTACGCTCATTGTGAAGCACAAAGGATAATTCTACTTCAATCAATTTGTTGTAGAAATTAAATAACACAATAAACACAATCCACGTGGACAACACAACTAATAAAAAAGTAAATACATTAAAAAATATACCTTATTTCTTCATTCCTGTGTCTATATCACGAAAGTCAGATTTTAACTTTCTTACTGACATTATTCTTGGGTAAAAGTCAGGAAGAATTGTTTAGCAAATTGACTTCCAACTTAATTGACCGGAACAGATCGATATATAGATCAAAATGAGCTGCACGCGTAGCAGATCAAATTCTATTTCTACTATTATATGAAGAGCTGTAACTTGAGACTGAAGAATAGAAATTATTGTTTTCTACCTTTTAATTATCGCTATGTTTGGTACGATAAAATCGTCATTTTGTTCATTCTTCAGTCGGCAAAGCTTGCTTCTACAGTGTCATGCAATGCGTGCAGCTGTCTTATTATCGATAACTCATTCTATCGACAAGTATTACATCACTGTGTGGCGATTTAGAGAAGTGCAATATTTTGGGAGGCGCCGCGACCCGGGCGTTACACACAAAAGGGACGAGACCGCGCTATTGTTGCACCGAGATACCAGCCGTCGACTCACGACTTGAACCGGATGTTATATTTGTTTATTTTTTTGATGTGGTATTTTCTTCGCCAGAAAACATTTCGCGAGAGCTTGGCTTTTTTAATCTGTTGCTGACAACATTCAGACCAAAATTCAAGAGCCAAGTTTCCTTGCAAACGAGCATTCGTGATCCCTCAACCGCAAGTATTCTTAAAAAAATATTCAGTGTACAGTTTTGACTTTCTCATTTTATTATGTTTAAGTATAAAGCAGAATTGTCAAGTACTTATTTCGTGATAAAATTGTCACCTGCCGCTAAAAAAGTTTTATGAAACATAAAAAAATGTTAGATTGACGCGACAATCCGACATACTCGTATTTGTGAATTGTGAATTTCCGCCGTGACAATTATTATGGTAGGTACTTACCTATAAGTTTTATAAAACAGAAGAAATATCAAATGACGCTTTTTACATATGTCGAATTGTTGGATTGTCAGCTTTATAAAATAGGGCCCAGGGTCAGTAAGAGTATGACAGTCCCTTCTGCTCTACACAGGGCGAAAGTACTCACTTGATGATTTTAGCATCACAAAAAAGGTGCTTTTACAATTATTGCCAAGGCGAAATGCCGTATCCATCGTTCCAACATTCACAACTCATTCCTTCTAGCCGCATTGTTACGTAGAGCGCTAAAGTTTGCTGTAGGCCGTTTTCACACCCCAAAAAACACGGTTTGTGGCCATGTGTCTAGCTTTAAATGAAAAACAAGAGAAAAAATAGCACCGCCTGCCTTTCTAGAAGGCAATTTTTGTGAAATTAAAATGCTTTGTGGCGTGTAGCTAGCCTTCTTTTTAATGTGTGCCTTTTGCCTCGAAGAATTCTGGGGTTTAGAAGATATTTTTGCACGAGTTTAATGTTGGAATTGCGACTAAAGAGTTTCTAAAGAAACTGCTTTGACTTTTCTGCTTTTGGAGAGGCTATAAATAAAAGTATTAGGTAGGTACGTTACGTTGCTGCAGAAGAGCACTGCTTTTACGGAAAAGCTATTTCGTTGACTGCAAGTACTCATTTTATTTGTATTTACATACAATTTGAATTATTGGTGGACCTGAGCTACCAGTCTCGATTTTAGAGAGCAGTCGTGGGTTCGAACCCAGCCAGGCGCATTACTTTAATTAAATTTTATTTCATTACCAATGCTCTTAAAACGGTGAAGGAAAACATCGTCAGGGAACTGGCATGTCCTAGAACCAAAAACTCGAAGACTGTGACTTTTACCACATTGGGCCCGCGTGGTGGATTACAGCCCACTTTCTCTCACAGAGAGGACAACATTATAGGTAAAATTATCTCACCATTTTTCATCATTTCCCATCCCCAAAAATGTATAATTCACGTCAAAATAATTTATTCAAAAACCCAGCAATGCTTTCACATAAATTGCACAACAAATTCATATTAACCCTCGCGCAATAACCGTGATTACGGCACTCCGCGTCGAACCTAACCCGTCAAATGCGAGTGACATATCAACGCCCATTAACCTGTAACCGCGACCATACTTTGCAACAATTAATCATGAGTAACATCAACGTCATCGCACCCCTTGCATACTTAAGTAATTACTTAAGCTCGGTTAAATATTTAAAGTAAGTTGGAGTGTTGTGGTTAAGTTTAATGAGCCAGGTATGCTTGAACTATTACTATGGTAATGATACTAAAATATGGGTTGATATTCTGTTGTTCTGGTTAAGAAGGCGAAGAAGTTTAATTGGGTGGAAACGGCTTCGTTTTTCTTTCAGACTACTACAAGTAACATTGAAAATATTGTTATGAGAATTGTTTTAAATATTTTTATTTATATAATCGCAACGGCCGCAGCGGGCAAAATGAAACAAAATATACACAACTAGCTTTTGCTCGCAGCGTTCCCCATGTGTAGTTCGGTAATTATCCCACGAAAACGTCATACTAAGGTAAAAAGTATTCTCCCTAATCCAAGTTATAAACTGTCTGTGTACCAAAGATCCAAATCCCTTTAGTAGTTTTGGTGTGAAAGAGTAGCAAACATCCATCCACCAATCAATCCATCCTTTCCAAATTTATATTTTGTTTTATTTTAAACCTAAATAAATAAGATTTAATTTACACATTGACATTTCTGTACAAGTGAAGTGATACAACTCGACTGCCTGCGAAAGAAAAATAAGCCTTACGACTACTACTAAAGGCTTATTTTTCTTTGCATTTTTTGCGCAGATGTGCCTTTTTTGCTTAAAGACTCAGTCGAGTCGTATCACTTTTCACTAAGGGTACAGATATAACCTTTAAAGCATTTACGATATCGGTAATTTAGCAAAATCAATAAAATATAATAAAACCAGAAATTATTTTACAAAAGGTTTATTTTACAAATTGTGTATTCAACAAAAGTGTATTTGTACCAAATACAAAAATGGTATTGTAATAAATAATAATAATAGGTATCATAAAAGCACAATAATGAAAATCACTGATGCACTACATATTAATCATTATTATAATAATACCTTAAACTTAA